>CM049598.1:13431475-13761694 GCA_026979955.1 Megalurothrips usitatus | reverse complement strand
AGAATATAACTAAATAAAATTAAAATAAAACTCTTCTTAAATAAAAAAATGGAAAATATGGCGGGAATAGCTAAATAAAATTTAAATATAGTTCTCATTAAATAAAATAACATAAGATAACCGACGAAAATCTCTTAAGTCCAAGACAAAAGTTATATAAGATCTTATAAAATTTTATAAAACAATTCCGTCAAATAAGAATTTTATAAGAAAAACATATGACTTAAATAAAAAATTATAAAACGTTTTTACGCGGGATGTCCTACTGTTTCGTCACTTGCAGCGGCATTTCATTATTCTTTCGTTATTAATGAACCTACGACTTCGCCGTGACGGTTCCGACACCCACACGACGGGTATAGGAATGTCGGGGGACTAGCTACTCGGGTAATCCAGCTGACATCAGCATGGTAATCCGAAGTGGTCCGGGAGAAGTACTGTGTAATCCACCCCATCCGTCCGGCGAAATTTTTCATTCGTGTCTCCCTAGCCTTTTGGGCAACGTCGAGCAGCAACACGGGGAGACCCCTGCGGAGCGGTCTGCGCCTACCTTGCATCCGACACGGCAGCCCACAGTACACTGCAGATCCAAGTGTGGACCATCTCCACACTTCCTTGCGTGGACCACTTTGGTCCACATGTGCGGACCACAAATGATCCACGCTAGTCAGTGTGGACCACGCTTGGTCCACACTTAGACCGTCCCACCGGCCCTATCCTTCACTGTGGGTGGTTATTACTGCCAAGTGTAGACAAAGCTCGTGTTCCACGCCTCCTAGTCTGGAGCAACTCGAAGTCAACACTTCCGTACGTGGACCATCCGTGGTCCACGCAACCTTCCGTGGACCAACCGTTTTCCACGCTTCCTTGCGACCAAAGTAGTCCCCACTTGGATTTGCAGTGTAAAACACAACTGACTTCTGCTTCCGTTCGTGCCGTTGCAGAACGGAGTGGCGAGGAACCAGTGGACTGCGTATCACAGCGCGGCGATCCGCGCCTGCCTAAAGTACGAGTCCATAGCCCTCAAACCCGGCATCTTCTGCGTATCGTCCATTCTCGTCGCTCCACTGGTTGCAACTATTGATGTAAGAGTAGAGCGTTACGGTTTTTACAAAGTGCTCAAAAGTGAAATTGTACCATTCCCATTTGATGCTGCGTGAAAGTACAATGCCTGTGACACCTAGCAGAATTCGATCAGGCCTCGGAAAAACGTCCCGCCAGGCACTTGAATGGGCCCGTGCTGCCCCTTACAGCAGAAAAAAATCAGTCGTCTTCTAAAAAATTTAAAACTTTTTTCTTATCTCAATTTGGCCCTTATTAGAAAAACTTTTGCCTCTACGGGCATTAGGAAAAAGATTTTGGCCAACCACAGTTACAATATGACAATTTATTTAATGTTTCACCAGGTGCACCACACACATCGGCCAACCCTAACCTAACTAATTTAGCGATTGTCATATAACGGGAACGCGACAAAATTTGAAAATTGTGACCACCGAATCGTTTGTTTACGTCACTGTTGTATACCCTCCCCTGTTTTGCTGTGTGCTGGGACATTATCCGCAGCACTCCCACTATTGACACCACATTGTCCAGCTGTTTCCATTCCCTGCCCTGAGTGTCAGTTCCCTGCGTGTCCGCAACCAATAAACATCTCAGTCCGCTCTACGACTTGGCCTTGTTCCGTCCTCCTTTACAACAGTCACAAAATAAGTCTCTCCTCCAAATTTGAACTTTCTCCTGAAAAAAGTCAGCGGACACACGTCCGGCCGAACGAAGTTGGCAGGAGACTAAAAGCCCGGCTCCTGCCCATTTCCACCGAAACGTGTCGGGACGGGCTAACTACGCCATCCAGGGATGTTAACGATTATTGTAACGAAGTAACGTGTTATATTTATGGTAATTGTAACGGCAGTGAGTTACATTTGACTTGTCTGTAACGTTAACGAGTTTGCGTTTCTAAGAAGACGTAACGAAGTGACGCCGTTGCTCGTTACATTTTAGCCTCCATGTCAACGTACAACAATGTTCCGCGGTAACAATTTTCGTTTTTGTCGCTTAGCAAACACTTAATTACTGCTCTAGGCGATTTCAATAGCTACACATGGCTAGTGGACATATCTACAGTGACTTGACAGGGAGGCTGAATGTCTTTGGAAACGCCACTGGCAGGCCAATACCTACGGTCAGTGCGGCCAATAAAATCACACAGTGCAAGAGGGTAAGAAAATCACAGTCTTGCAAGTGCGGATTTTAGTGACAAGCTGCACCCAGCAGCGTTAGAAGTACGCTGTTTGTTTCTTACCTGTACAAGTGCTATCTTTTTACCTTCGACAAACCAGCCGGAATTTCCACTCACGGGGCCCACACAACGGTATTAGCGCTTGATTCTGGTTCTTTCGAGAATAATCTACTAATTCGCGCCATATGCTATGTACAGTGGAGCTGACATCTAACCCGCTCTGCCCCCGGTAGGTGGTGCTCCGAGGCCGCGACGCGGACCCGTTCGCCGTGAGCCTGGCGCCCGTTGTTTTCTTCGTGTTCCTGCCGCTGTGCGAGGCCGGCGACGCGGTGCTGTCCGCCAGGGAGGCGCTGGCGGGCTGCGTGTACCGCGGGGACTGGCTGGAGGCCGCGCCGCACCGCCGCCGGCTGCTGCTGCTGCTCATGGTGTCCGCTACGGGCCGCGGCGGCCTGTACCGCGTCAGGGGCTTCGGGACACTGAACAGGCGCTTCTTCTTTAAGACTATGCGCGCGTGGTTTAACTTCCTGCAAACGCTCCTTAACCTGCTCTAAGGCTACACTGCGACGCGAAATGTATTTGTCTTGATTTCAACTGTCCACAGATACGATGTGGTGTGTGTCCTCGTAGTACTGTTGTAGTCCGGAATCAGGGCTACGAAACTGCTAATAAATTATGGTGGTTCTGGTACGTCACCACGGTTGTTGGTCTAGTACACAAACTAGCCCAGGCTCGCCCACCTTACTCTCTTCCGCTCTCGAATGCCGGCTCATCGGCTGCGTCGATGCGTCCGGCCTCGAACCACCGTGACAGATTCTCAATTGCTTGTTTCCATCGCACGGGAAAAAAATATGTTGGTAGGTTGCTCCAGCGGAACATTAGCTGGTACAGATCACACGTCAGCTGTCAGGTGGACATAGGACACCATTGGCTGAGGCAACTATTGTCTAGGAAGGGACGCACCTGATCTTGCACGTGTGATGTTAATATCCTTCGACTATATCAACTCAGTGTTTTGTCTCCGAGAAAGAAAGTTACATTAACACGCGTCGGTATCCGACTCCGCATACAGTTGCCTAATTGCGCGCGACACGGCTGAGAGAGCGGATGCTTGTCCCTGGGAAGCGAGCTAGTTCAATCCGGATTGGCAGCCGGTCACTTTATTGATGCAGACAGCGCTGCTGGTCTGTTGGAACCTGAGACCGGACTTGGGCAGCAAGCGCCGGGAAATCTTACCCGCAGCCAGGGAGGAGCTGTGCCCGACCCGACCCTGCCCGCAACGTCGCTGCCCGACCCTGCCCTACCCGCGCTGCCCGCAGCTGCCTCGTGCGGGCAGCGATACCCGAGTTATATTCAGTTAAGCTCCGGCAGAGTCGGCGAAGCAAAGTCGGCGAAGCAGAGTCGGAGGAACGGAGGAGCGGAGGAGCGAAGGCGAAGTAGAGGGAGTAGCTTGGAGGGGGAAAAGGAGGCTCGGCAGAGCCATCTAGCGGTGACAACGAGTACAGACACTGACTTCAAACGAATGCGTGAACATGCGCGAACCTGTCTGAGGTCTGGGCGAGATTTTAGTGTGTAGTGCTTTTAAGTGGGTGTGAAAATGAACGAAGAGACGATGATAAACTATTCCTTAGTAGACACAAATATGGATGTCTACATAATTAAAATTAAAGAAAGTGACAAACACAAGTTTCAACTTGGTAAGTATGTCACGGAACCCCGCTGTGGTGTGGTACTCGAGAGTTAAGGAAGGATCACATTAATCTTAACCTGCTCCATTAAAATTCCAGACCATCACCTTGTGTACAGAACCATTGCGGTTCTGAAAAGAAACAACCAGGCTCCAGTGGGTAAACGAAGCTCTGGTGAGAGTCCTAACCTGCATCCGCAATGTTATGTATTAAAACGCCTTTCACTAGTTTTAAGATTTTTCTGTTCCTATAGGCTCTTCTAAAGTTGCTGCAGTCAAGGGCAGTGGTGTCAAGTGGTCTGCATGCGAAGTCGTTCAACTTTTGACAGAATGCGGCAAAAACCGCTTTGCTCTGAGATGTGCTCAAACGCCTCTGTCAGTTTGGGAGGAAATAGCGTCTGCAATGTCTAAAGACTGCACTCCAGAGCAGTGCAGGGAGAAGTTTAGAAACCTGAAGGCCACGTACAGTAAGGTAAAATCTGGCAAAGCTGGACAAAAAAAGCCTTGGGAGCACACTTGCCAAATGGCTTTTGTACTTGATGATGTTACAGGTGCGATTGTGATTGGATTATGTATTGTGTTCCTACCTCTTGCACTTTTCCTAAACTAAAATTCTTTTGTGTCTTTTTAATTTTTTTTCTGAAGGTTTGGACATTCCTACTCAGGCAGTGGACCCAGTTGACCAAGGTATAACAAAATCATAACTAATCTATTGCAGTAGACCTAATTTCTTCCACTGTTAGCTATTGCCATAGCTGTTGCAATTACATTTGTGTAATTTTTCAGAAAATGTCTCTGTTGCTGTGGCTCCCACAATAGTTCTTGATGTTCATGGTATGAGTAATCCATTCATTTATTGACTTCATTTAAATCAAATTACATTTTCTGAAATGTATGTTTTTGTATGTGTACTGCTATTTTAGGTGACATCTCAATCAATGGGGCCTCTGCAAATGAAACCGAAGTTCTGTCACTGAATGCATCTGAGCACCTGATGACTCCAAACGCATCACAAGTAGCGGTAAAGGCCACTCCACAGGAATATTCTCGTGCTGCTGAGTCTACACATGAACAAGGCATTAAACAAATATCTAGTCAATTCAGTCAATAATATTTGTATTTAACATGCATGCGAAACTTTTGTTTTAATTTTTGTTCTGTTGCTTTTTTAGGAAGTGAGTCTATTAATGAAACCGAAGTTCTGTCACTGAATGCATCTGAGCACCTGATGACTTCAAACGTAACACAAGTAGTGGACACAGCCACCCTACTAGAATATTCTCGTACTGCTGAGTCTATACATGAACAATGTAAAACTGCATTTAACGTTTATTTGAAACAAACTGGTGTTGGGAGGAACTAAGAGGATGTTTAATGCAAAATATGGGAAGTTAAGGTTGTGCAGTTGCTGAGAATCACCTACTTACAAAAGATGAGCTTTGATTTAGTAAATCTATAAAAGTGTCAATTGGAAAATCCTTCCAATAATATAGAGCACAAAACTTGCGTAGGAAATTGCCATTATCACTGCTGTATGATCTTTAATCCTGTGTTTTGTCCCTCAGATGATTGCTTTGGTCAATGGACTTCAATTGATGTTGATGGTATAACTATAACTGAGGCTGAATGTCATAATCTAGGGGTGAAAGTTCTACCTCTAGACCATCATGTACAGGTTGTCAGGCCCCAAGCCCAGATTCTTGATCTGCTGTTTTGTAATTGTTTAAAACATTTGTGATTTTGTGTGTTGTTGATATTCTTTTAATATTCGCTTCATATTCTTTACAAGCTAATGATTTGACAATTGGACAAGCCACATTCTTTGGTCACATTGGTTCAGCCTCAACCCCCAACTTTGACAAAGCAGAATGTGCAGAGGTGCGCATGACTCCCCCTACAAAGAAAACAAATGCATTAATGTTCAGGTGTAAGTAGTAAAATTAAATGTTGTTTTACACATTCTTTTCGGTCATTGCAATTATTACTGTCATTTTTTTTCAGCTCCTACCAATAAGACTCCTAAACGAAAAATATCAGCAATTAGATTGATGTGGGATGATGATATGACTGATGCCTTTGTGGGTGCTTGCGTATCAAGAAAGATACATATTCAGAAACCAGAGGTTCCTGTAATGGTGTGGAAAGAGATAAAAGAAGAGTTGAATGCAAAGGGCCACACTGAGACATGGGAGTGTTACAGAGCCAAGTTCCACTAAATGAACGATTACTTTTCTAATTCTTTACTTGCTAAAGGTGGCATGGTTCATGGAATAATGTGGCCGTATTATGCCCAGTTTTGTGCCATCCACGATGTGCCCTCTGATTTTGAGCTTCGCCCTGAGATTGTTGAGGAGACTCGCACTCCATCTAAGAGAAGTATGTCATGAATGCTACTTGCTTGTCTTATACAGTAAACCTAACAAGTTTTATCTTCAATTTTATCTTCAATTTTATCTTTAATTACAGAGCGAATTTGGACGGACAATGCAGAAAAACTCCTCATTAGCTTGTATGCTGAGCGAAAAGACAAGTTTGATGGGTCAAAGTCTGTTGTCAGACATAGCACACTATACAACGAAATAGCAGGTGTCATGAATGCGCACAATGTTTATGTGTCTGGCAAGCAGTGCAAAGGCCACATGAATGAGTTGATTCGACAATTTAAAGATGCATATGATGCTAGTCGAAAAACAGGTGCCGGGGCTCCGACCTTTGTTCATTTTGAAGCGATTCTTCCAATATTTCATGGCAGTCCTACATTGGTACCCCCTGTTGCTGCCACTGTTGGGAATGGTCTTGCGTACTCCATAGATGGAGTTAGTAGTGACACTTCATCCCACTCAGGGACGCGCACTCGTCCATGCAAATCCAGCACATCCACAGGACGCCAATCAAAAAAGGTGCTTTTAAATCTTGGAATCAAGAGGTTGCGGAAAGGCAGTTGCAGCTGAAGGAGGAAGAGAATGAGCAGTTCCGCCTAATGAGAGAGGGATTTGAGAAGAGAAGTGCTGAGAGAGGAGATATGATTCAGGACCTTGTGAAACTAGCTGCCTGGGATCTGCAGATGCGAATGAGGCAAGGCGAGCACGGAGGAAGTCTTCCTGACTTGAATATATTGAAAGATGTAATTCAGGTAGCCTCTGGGGCAGTGTTTTTATTTTTCTTTCTTATTTTACATATGAGTTACTTATACTGAAGACTGATCACATTTATGATGCCTCTTGGGCAGTGTTCATTTCTTACTTAAATGACTGATGATCCATGTTCCTGTGATTTAGTTTAATCTTTGAGAATTGTTTTTAGTTGGATATCCTGTGATTTGTTGTAATTCTTAGTCACACTTAACTGTTCTTTGCCCATCACCAATGTGGGCAGTAAATTATTATTATTTTTATTGTTTGATTTTGAAATACAAAAGAATTGATATTCATTCTTGGTTCATTTTATTAATAACTACAAAAAAAGTAATAATGTGGGTGTAGAAACAAACCAAATATTATTTACCACAAAGAGACATACATCCTTTTCAATATTTATACACAAGTTTGAAGAGTCACCAAAAGTAATGAAACAGTATCAGACATGAAAAAAAATAATTATTCATTAGAATAAAATCTTATGGTTTCACACAATGTTTGAAAGCAGCCTTTACTTGAAGAGGTCCCTGAACAGATTTGTTAGTTTTGCTACTTGCTTGATAAACATTTCCAATCCAACTGGACGGGTCGCCCTTTTGCTCCGACGCGATTTCCGCCCGACACGATATATAAAATAATTGTGACATATTCGAATAATAATAGTCGAAAAGCAGATATTACTTTTTACAAATAAAATATTTTCTTTTCTCCTACGTGAATTACCCGTATTTTGGAGAGTGCAAGAAAATATTTCTGAGCTGTTCTGCATATTTTTTGTTTACCAAGAAATTATTTCTTGCCTAGTGTAAAAATAAATGTCGTGCCAGTAATTAAGATCTAAATAATATTATTTTTTATTACATAAATCAGCAATTATGATCAAAAATAATTGGGGTGGCCCTCATTGAGCCCCGCGCTGATTGATCCCCAACTTTCTGTTATTATTGATTTATTGAAGATAAATTATTTATAATTATTACGTTGCTCATTGTATTGATTTTGGTGTCCTATTGAACCCCTTGCGGAGCACATGCAGAGTCTGCAAAATGCCACCAAATATTCACCGTAAAAACACTAAATACGCCTAAACTGATTGATCCCCTTATATTTCAGTACAAAAAGAAATAAAATAGGTAAAATGAAATAAATAAATGAAATAAATTAATAAAATAAATAAATAAATAAAATAAATAAAATGAATAAAATAAATGAAATGAATAAAATAAATAAAATGAATAAAATCGGTGCACCCCGGTAGACCGACCCTTATTTTCGCCGACCTATTATTCTTGCCCACCCCTCGCCGACTCATATATATTTATTATTTTATTATTTATTACATTATTTTTAAGGCAATATTTATTGAAGAATTGTATGTGCCTAAAGGCGATCCCACCTTGATTAGGTTAGGTTAGCCTAGGTGAGCTTGAATTAGGTTAGATGTACTGAACGTGCTTATTGCAATATAACATAATATAATATAATATAATATAATATAATATAATATAATATAATAAGAACGACCTGCATTAAATATATTAATATAATATATTGGGTCGTTCAAAAAAAGGGTCGGTCTAGCGCTATACCCCCAATAAAATAAATAAAATAGATAAAATAAATAAAAAGAATAAAAAGAATAAGATAAATAAAAATCATAAATAGAATGAACAAAGTTAGTTTTTTTTTTCGATATAATTTTTCCACCTCCCCGTCATCCCTCGGGAATCGCCTTTAGGTGTTCTAACGTCCTTCTGGCATGGGGTAGCGGCAACTGTGCGATAGGCTGCCTACCACCCGGGCTGACCGCAGCCCCGCCCGGATGCACCGCCCATGGTAAGGCGCAACCGTCTCTTCAGCGACCGTGGAGGTACTTACATAGATATCAGTTCCATGAATGGGAAACAGATCATGGAATAATCTGACAGTTAATAATAAGTCTTATGAAGTGTCATGTTGGATTGGTTGTCATCAAGCCGCAACTTTTATTGTGAATGATTATCAGATATTGTGTATGATTGTATGATAATCATCTAGGCACATGGCATGGGGTGGCGGTACTCGGTACCGGAGCGCTCAGGACGGGCGGGTCAGGCTGACTGGCGAGGACGGCGCCTCGGCCTGTCAGGACGACGCCTGCACGCCTGCTGTTCCGAGCGTCAGAAACAGACAACAGACATAGCCGGCCGAATGATAGCCGAAGATGGTACGGTACGTGTTCGGTTCCCCCATTAGTGCACAGGGCAGTGCCTCGTCCGCGGTGCAGCCTGGGCTGTCGATTGGGTTGCCTCACTGCCCGGGGCTCGCCGACGCAGTGGTAAGAACACGACTCTCTCGACTCGCGCCTTGCTACTTCATCTTTGATTTCAGTAATGCAGAGGCCATTAAGTCATGTCAAGGTGTAAATGCGTGGCATGTCAGTTGATTGAGAAGTTATGAAACTGAGTGAGGCACACGAGTAGGAAAATCACAGGGATACGTTTACAAGGAGACAGTGTCATTTTATTCAAATTGTCCAGCACTGGTACAACAATTTCATACACATAGTGACAGTTAACATGCGATGATAAGCACGCAGTTGCCGCCTTTTTAAAGCTTCGCGCACGCAGGTGCAGTGCTAGTGGTGATGAAACTGGTTGAAACTGACTTATAAGGAATTATATCCCTCCGGTCTGACTGCCCTGGGATCATCCGTTGAGTACGTCCACGATATTGTCGCAAGAGAGAACGTAAATGGCCAGTCTGAGCTCAAGTAGCGCCTGCTGGGTAGGCAACGACGAATTCTGCATGCACGCGTGTCTTGCGGGCTGGCCTACCCTGGCACTCGCAGGCGCTCGGCCTCGTAATTCGTGGTATAAGGCATACGAGCGATACGGACGTACATTGTGGAAAACAATGTGTACTGCTTGCGGCTTGCAGATGAGGAAATGAAAGATGACTGTGGCTTAAAGCCCAACGAGGCCAACCGTTTACGACATGCGCGGTGACCTAGAGATCAACCTCTTTTCATCCCATCCCTGTTAAGAGTATGACTTGCACTCTGCCAATATATGTTCAAAAATGCTAGCATAGTTCATGAAAACCACACCCCTGATAGAAGCAAGTACGGTGTACAAAGCGTAGCCAGTACTGAATCCCTTGCATGAAGTTTTGATGGCGCCACAACAGAGACTTCTTAAGGTTTTGCCTGCATATTAAGTCGGTCTGTGAACTTGCCCATTTTTCTTTTCAATAAGTTTCGGGCACGATTGGGATGGTGCTTTGACACATGGTTAATCAGACGAAAGAATCTGCTACTGCCACCTTTGAATAATTTGTCACAAACAGTGCAATGTAAACACGGAGGGAGTGAAGTAGTGTTTTTCAGCATTTTAATTTCTCGCTCATGTACATTTGAGCTAGTATACCCTTCAGAGTTACGTGTATACACATGCACTGACGTGTCATCCTCTTCCTTGGGAGAGCAGGAACCATAATCCACATCTTCCACGCTAATTTCCTTTTTCAAATCAAACTCCTCCACCTGGGAAGAAGAAACACAGACAACACATTAAAGGAGGTCGTACCACCGTGGTACTTACTGACTCATAGTCATTGCTGGCAGTGGTGGCAACCTCAATTTCTTAACAAAAAATTTGCATTGCTGTTTATGTAAAACATGGTTGCTCAGCTATCTTATTGTACCCACAAATTCGAATTGGGAGTTTAATCAAGGATACCCCCTGCTGCACATCATTGTTATAATTAAAAGTTTTTATACGTCGAGTGAAAGATGTACAGAGAAGCATGTTTCAGACAAGCGTTCGTCACATTGCTGAGGCAGTCTCTCAGGTTGTATAACTCCTTACCAATAAGATAGACTTTCAGTTTCATGGAAAACTATCGTTTAAACTAGATAAATTTTGAGATGAAATTCAGTGATAGGTGTCCAACTTTTCCCATGCAATTCTTAATGACGTACCTCAAACTTGAAAATAGGCTGGCAAGCTGATGGAGCTTGATTCCATGAAAAAGAAGATTTTTTTTCGGTCGAATCAAGGCCCTGCTGTTCTGTGGATATTTCCTCGTGTAGAGAGGCAAATGTCAGCGGTGAAACGTCCATGTTGAAACCTTCCAAGACTGCAGATCCTGTTATGCGAGGCACTGTCTGATGTTTTCCTTCCTGATTAGAAAAACAGAAGAAATTGATATAAGAATGGCAGACTAACCTATCTGCTCAACATGGGATTCATGCAACCGGAAGTGTTAAAAGTTAAAAATCAAAATGGTAGTGTACAGACTGACTTTAACAGCAGTATGACTACTTTCTTGGCACTGTTATGAACATTTTTGGAACGCAGCCGAAGAGAGGAGACCACTAAGTTTCCGAAACGGAGACAGACATGAAGAGATCAATGGAACTTACAACAAGGAAACTTCTCTCCTGCTGCACATCTTCTAATCCATGTATGTGTCATATGATGATGTGATACTTAATACAGGTGAAATGGACAGTATTGAAAAGGCTTCCCATATTTTCCCATACTGTCTTCGAAAGGTCGGTTGCAAGTCCGGTAGAATGTCTTTGACTATTTCCAAGTTGCGACAGCCGTGATCTGAGCTTGAATATGTGCTATGATGCTCTGCAATAATAAACCGTTTAGGTTAGGGTGTTGGTGGCACGGCCACGTCTCATATTGCCGTTGCTACTGAGCGACCAGATACGAAATTGTATAAACATTGACATGTTAAATGTTGCGTCGTATGGCACTGCAAATAACTTACGAAGCTGTGAACCTGAAAGGAACTGAAGTGAACTATAATTATACTGAAAAGCAGAAGCCTCACGAAAGATGCAACATCGGTGTAATGAAAACTGTTTTAAAAGCAAACGCACTTGTGTGATCGTCCGATTTACGATCTGCTTATTAATAATCTTTCAGAACGATATTGTAAAATTAAAGCCCATCTCAGAAGGTGCAGAGGCAAACAGCCAAAGTCTTGCTTGTCACTTTCGTCTGCAAAGCCTAATGTTTTTATTTCTGTCGTGTTCGACAACAGAGGGCACCACTACTCCGAGTAGTCGTCAAGCAGGCCGTGAACGAGTCTTGATCTCAACTCTCAACCTTCTAACTTTTTAAGACGAAGTCGAAATTACATCCTCGAGCAAGACGACATTTTTTAAAAATAAAAATCAGTTTTCTGGACTGATTTGTTTCGTACCCCGCGGTCCTCGTTCAGCACCGCCAAACTAGCGCTCCTAGCGGCCGTTCTGAATCTTATTCATATTGACACTGCGATGCGAAGGCACCCCGCGCGAGGCTATGTCGCACAAGTGGTATGAAAATTTCATCGTATATCCATATTTGACCGACGCAAGGACGTTGGTTCCAAACGTCATCCAAATAATGACCGTTCTATAATGTAAGGTTTTCTTTTGCTTCACAAGCGTACGTGTTCAGTTTTGACTCATGTTTCGTTACTTTTCACGTGACCGCTTTGCATGTCTGGTAGCTCTGAATCCGCACAATCGACTTTTCATCGTGCGGTCCAGGTGCTTGTGTGCGTGGTGACAATTCCGATAAACTTCTGACGCGCTGTCTCTCTCTTGGTGACAATTTGATCCCATGTCCAACTTGAGACGGTGAGCTTTTAGTCAATCTCATTATTGATCCTAAGTATTTGCATTCATGGATATGCTCGTGTGTTTTCAATTTTTCAATTAATTGTTGTGGAACGTGTGTAGTAGGCCTTGGATTACCATAACTGATATTTGCAGCGGGTTTTCTAACCTTCAAGAATGTGTTCTTTTCCGTGGAGGGCCATAGAAGACGATGAGGGCACTCCCACGCTGATGGGCGTCACTGACGATGATGTGAAACATTGGCCCAGATTCATGCATTTTGTTCTGAAAGAAAAGATTGGAATGGACAAGGGAGTCTTCAAAGTTAGTTATTGAGATAGTGAGAGAAACCAGTGCAGGTAAAGTAATGTCAAGTAAACTTCGCCTTTACAATGATTCTCTGTTTTGTTATCAGATTAGGTTCGCTGATAATGTGGAGTGCCCCTGTCACCATCGGACCTCATCGCGTTTATAAATAATTACTATAAGACAAAGGTTCCACATCCAGACACCGGTGGAGACGTCCCTGAAATGAAGATGAAGTATCCACAAATTGACTCACAGAAGTTTTTTTATGGCCTCGAAAATGATCACTTGTATGGATACTGTAATGATGATTCCCTTTCTGAGTCTGTTCAAGCAAGAAATACAACTATATTTAGAAAGAAAATCAGTAACTTGGACACCTTTGTAAATCAAGACAATTGTTGGCAAGTGTTGGATATCGTATCATTTTCCAGTATTATTCTGAGTAGTAATTTCCTGCTTTCACTTTTGTAGCCTGCGAAAATTAGATGTACCCATTGAGAGACTTGAAGAACATTACTGGAATGTAATTCGTGAAGCTGCTGTGGACCCATCGTGTGCATTCAGTGACTTTTTTGTTCATAATAAGGATACCGAAGAACTTCTGGAAGAGGCAGTGGCATTGAGGAGCAAATACTGTTTCCAACCAGAAAATGGAAAGAACAGCTGTTTAGAGGAAATCAGACCAGAGTCAAGCAATGATGCAGACTTGAAA
Organism: Megalurothrips usitatus; assembly: GCA_026979955.1. NCBI lineage: Eukaryota > Metazoa > Arthropoda > Insecta > Thysanoptera > Thripidae > Megalurothrips > Megalurothrips usitatus. The sequence continues at coordinate 13,748,008 of CM049598.1, read as the reverse complement.
AGTGTGAGGAATGCTCCAGCAGCTTTTGTTTATGCTTCTGGAATCCCTGTAAAATGTCAAGAATTTCCAATCTCCTCTAATTTCTCATTATCAAAACTTGGTACTATTCTTGACCTGTATCCAGAAGAAGTTGGTGGAGTGACATACCCCTACTTGTATGTGGGCAAGGTCCATGCCTCTTTTGCATGGCACACTGAGGATGCAGTCTCCTTCAGTATTAACTATCTCCATTGTGGTGCTCCTTGTGTTCGGTTGGTTTTAATTGAGATTGCTTGTCTTGCATCTTATCACCAACTACATTTTCTTCTTAATTACATGTTTTTCCCACCCATATTATGTACTCTCTTGTGTGTGACATTTCCAATAAAGACTACATTTACAATGTACAATATTATTACAGGTTCTTTGTTTCTCCCGAGAATTATAAATTGTTCTCTGAATGTTGTCACCACTTTAACCTGGATCCTGCTCATGTGTCGTGTAAGAACGTACTAGGTGCAGCTCATAAATATGTGATTGCTTCCAAGAATTTTCTGTCAAAACTTGGAATTCCTGTTCATACAGTATGTAGTCTAAATCCCTACCTCTGAGAAACAGCCCATTTGAAAGGTATTTTTTAATCATTTCTTTCTTTATTTGCTACATAAGTTCCTTTTTGCCCAGGTAATCCAAAAGGAAAAAGAAATTGTTGTGACATATCCTTTTGCGGCTCACTCTGGCTTCAAAACTGGCTGGAATATCCAAGAAGCTGCCAATTTCGGTGATGAGTGGTGGGTGGAACTCGCCTTATTGGCTCCAACTTGCGACTGTTTGTGAGTACAGTACATGATATCATATTGACTAAAACCGTGAAACACTGTTTGCCTTCTACAGTGATCAGAGTTAAATGTTAAGTGAATTTCTTACAGTGATTTTGTATTTCATGTGGACCTGTCCATGATGCTGGCAGTGTGTAGGCCACATCTTCTGGACATGTACAGAAGGAGAGATACTTTGTCTCTTTTGACAGAACTTTCTAAAAATGAATACATTAAAAGTCTGGGATTGTTGCCTCCAAACATTGGCCATGAACAGCTTCCTCCTATTTCTTCAGTTTCTGAGATTTCACCACCATCATTTGAAATTTGTGTAAGGTTTTTCTTTTAACAACATAGCAGTGACCTAATCGTTTTTTTGTTTGAATGATTTGTTTAAATCATGTATGCTCTCCGTTTATTTTCTTTAGAATGTGGAAGAAAACACTGAGGAAGAATTCACTGCAAGTGGTGCCTGTGATGAGAACAACTTTGCAGCTTTCCGTTTCAGTGGTGCAAGGTGTGCACTGAGATGTCCTGCTGATGGATGCCAGAAGGTCTATGAAGGTGGAAGATCAAAGTTGTCACGGTTAACAGATCACATTAAAAAGGACCATAATGGCGATGGTGAACTAATGGAAATGGCAAAGATTTTGTACCCCCCAAAGAAATTGAAGTCTAAAACAAGAGTGTGTAAATTGTGTGGTAAGTTGAAGGCAGGAGGTACTTATGAAATGAAATTGCACCTTAGAAGGAAGCATTCTCTTCAGAATTGTTAATTGAATTGATTAGAAATTGGTTGGTTGTTAATTAGAATTGTAGTGCACAGAAGAGCTAGTAAGGTGTATCTCATGTACACATTTGTCCAAAGCCATCACTTAATATTATAGCCATGCAGGGGACTGCTGATTAGTCCTGGAAATGTTACAGAATGTTGAATTTTTAGTCATTAAAATGGTTTTGTATTAAAGGTCATGAAACTACGGCTGTGCTCTTCTGGTATATCGGAAAGGAGGGGAATATTTGGTTCACAGTAATGTTATGATGGTTGCAACCCACATTAGATATTATCTGGTAATTCGCATCTCCGTTGGTATTTATGCTGGAGTGTTTTAGTGAAAGTGTCCGAGTTTGGAGTATGTGGAAGCAGATGAGGTACATGTGTGAAGCGCTCGGTTTCTTTGATTCATACTTGTGTTACTTGCAGTGCTATCTGTAATTTAAAATTATTTACTGCCCGTAGCTTGTTCTGTGCTGCCTGACAACCAGGGCCCTGTTCAGGGCCTCGCTTGTTGGACTCTTGTTGGCTGGTAGAAGCAGCCTGACTGATAGACGCAGCCTCGCTTTTGTGCAATTCCTGCAACATAAAATACTATGCATGTGTGAAACTTGAAACTATAATCACTCAACATAAAACACAGGAAATGAGGTTAAGCAAGACATGAGAACCAAATCAGAACTAAAAATGTGACAATTGTGAAGGTAAAATGCAATTTACATCACACTAGTTTGAGTTGTGCACTCTAAATATAACAATGGTACCTCAGCAAGTCTTGATATTATCATGACGCTAAATTTCAATTGAGAGCATCAGCTTTTTCATACACCAAATATGCACTAAACCCCATAGATATACTTCCAATCAATATATGCAATTGACTTTACAAAGAGAAAATACTTGAGTGAAGTATTAACAATCATCTACAACGGACACAAATGTAAAACCCCAAATACAGAAGTCTCTTGTAAATAAAATATGCGTCACAAATGATATATTTAGAGAATTATAAACAGGTGCAATAAAAATATCGCAGACAAGACCACTTCATACAGAAATGGACGTTAAATGCCTCAAAATACTGTGAAGATTCACAACACACCAGAACAGAGTTGGAAAATAAAACCCCCGCCCCAAATGATAAATCAGTAGAAAGATAAACTTACCCTGAACTCCTGATGGATGCCAAGGTAAATCCATGAACATGGATAGAAAGTGAGAAAGCCACAGCACCACACCTACCACCATTAGCATTCTGCCTTCATGTGCATCTGCAAAACAACGACTATCATGACTAAAACTTTTCATTAACGAAACACGGGAACAAAAACTGCACAACATATTCACCTACCACTTGACTGTAAAGGCCAATTTTCAGGTATGTAGCCGTGCGGCAGTGACCCCTGTGGAATAGCTTTGGAATTGTGCTGTCAGAAGTATGCCCAGCGTGTCCAGTCCACGAACCCGTTGCCATAAATAAGCCACCCCGCCGATGTGGTCGTACCCCTGTGGGGGCCAACGTCGCCGGGCGGCGGGTAGGTGGCGGTGAGGCGATCGCCAATTGTGTTCCGAATATCGTTTCAAAGGAGTATGCACCTATCCAAAAAGTGCAGGACCATAGGGTCAGTTGTCAAACGACGACCCTTGGTCTCTGGCTGGGTACGCAGGGCAGGATAAGAGCTACGGCCTGGGCTGCCTACCATCTAGGCGTTAACGTGACACGGACATGTTTACGGTAACTCCGAGGCGACATGACACTATTTTCTTATCATTTGATATTTTTAATATTATGCTACATTAACAAGGCCTTACCGTATGTTCGTAGCCCTAAGTACTAGTTCAATGTGCCCTAGAAGCGGTGGATGGCAGCCCTAGAAGTAGTCCCCGGCGTGCCTGACCGTGCCCGTGGCTATCGGTACCCGCCTGCTCTGCCCTGTCGCCCGTCAGGGAACGGCGACGTCACGGCGTTATGTGTTAGCGCCTCCCTCTGGCAGGGCATCGCAGGCGCCGAACCCGACCCCACCCCCCGCGGAACGGACAGTGCGCTGCCGTGGACGGGGCCGTGCGCCGTCCCAGGTGTTGGGGCGGTACGTCACTAGGTGCAGCGGTTCGGCATGATTAGGCCGAGGCTTCATGAACAGTGATTTAAACAATTATTTTGTAAGGGTGGATGGTTGCGCTCAAAGGGTACATGCCGTGTACCCCCTAACTGTCGTTGCGCCTCGACCTTCGGCGTCTCCCGGAGCGAGCGGGGGTAGATTGCGCCTGAGCGGTAGGCAACCCATCAGGCGCCGTCTGACGGTTCTCCGAGCGACGTTGCCAAGCCGCCGTGAGGCAAACGGCAGGAAATTCGATTCAGGCGCTTACGCTGTCAGAGTCCTCGTCACACTACCCCGATCACCCGACAACCCACCATTTTCAGCTTTATTACTTTTCATTTTATTATTTTATTTTTTATATTAATTTTCATTTTTATTATAAAAAGGTAGGACAAGATAATGGTAGGAAAAGTGGCCGGCATCCATTTATGGATATTACTTATTTTATTCATTTTATTTTATTTATTTTATTTATTTTATTTATTTTATTTATTTCATTTATTTCATTTGTTTTATATCATTTATTTATTTTATTTTACTTATTTTATTTTACTTATTTAATTTTGCTTATTTTACTTTGTACTGAAATATAAGGGGATCAATCAGTTTAGGCGTATTTAGTGTTTTTACGGTGAATATTTGGAGGCATTTTGCAGACTTTGCATGTGCTCTGCAAGGGGCTCAATAGAACACCAAAACCAATACAATAAGCCACGCAATAATTATAAATAATTTATCTTCAATAAATCAATAATAACAGAAAGTTGGGGATCAATCGGCGCGGGGCTCAATGATGGCGACCCCTTATGAACGATAGTTTTCGTATTATTAAATATGTTTTAACCGCCATTTTAGGGAAAATGCCGCGGCTAAGTAAATTTTTGTTTGATTTTAGGAAAATGTGATCTGAAAGCCGTTATGTTTTTTATTTTAATTTAAGGCAAATGTGACCATGAAAGCCGTTTTGTTTCTCCTTGAAAATGTTTAATTAAACATATTTCAGCTATTTTAGATTTTCTTAGTGAAATCAGGAAATCAGTGAAATCTTAGTGAATCAGTGAAACAGTAAGTGTCCCATTGTACCCGGGAACAATGGGACAAATGCAGCAACGTGTTTTATTTTTATTTTTTAAAGGCAACGGAGCAATCTACGTGTCTTAAATACTATTAACCAAGAAGGAGGACATACTAAAGCATATGTCAGGCGCATTTTGTTTTTTTTTTATCTCAACCAGTTTTACAAAGAGAGGGCTGAGAAAAAAAGGGTCCCATTGTGCCCCACCCTCCCTTAGACTAGGTGAATTTATTGCTTGTCATAATTTATGTCCTAATGTAAAAAAAACAACCGATTCCTATAGGATCCGGTACATATGTAAATATGCTAAAAGTAAGGGACCTGCCTTTGATCATTATAGATGATACCCCAGTGCCATACAAAGAAGAGGTCACAAACTTAGGAGTGGTATTTGACAATAAACTTAGTTGAAGGCAGCAAGCCAATAGTGTTAAGGTTTTTGGTACTTTGGCACAGGCTAAGAGAAACTTGTCTTCCCAGATTGAGAATTGTACAATGCCTTATTTTGTCACACCTGGATTATGGATCAGTATTGTTTACGGACATGAGCCAAGATGCAAAAGCTAAACTGCAAGAGGCAGAGAATTTATGTATCCGCTTTGTGACCGGGGCAACTAGGCATGAACATATATAACCCCATACTACTACGAACTAGGATTGCTTAATTTTCAAGATAGGCAAACCGTTAGCCTGGCATCAATGGTATGGAAGATAATGAAATTCCACCAACCTCACTATGTTATTGAAGTGTTCAGTTTTTCTGCAAGACACGTAATGATATGGTAGTTCCCCACCGTAGGACGGAAAAATATGAAAAATCTTTTTGTATCACTGCATCTGGAGTTTTTGATACCTTTCAGGGTTTTAAATATTTATGTAACAGCACAGATGTCACTTCAAAAAATATTATTTGTCATCATCATATTAACTTATATTCTTAGTACAATTAATGCACTCTATGTACTAAGGTCTGTTTTGCCTTTGCATAATTCACAAATGTAAATTTGTGTTACTTTTGCATAATTTAAAAATGTTAAGTTGTTTCTCTTTTGTATCAGTTAAAAATGATAATTTGTTATAACTTAAATGTTAATAAAGATAAGAGCAGTGAGAGACGCTCGTAGGACTCGTTAGTCCTGTCGTCTCCCGCTTTAAATAAATAAATAAGTCAGTCATTGCGATCGTTTGGCAATGACTCGGGCATCGCGCCCAGGCACCCCGTCCTCCAGGGCCACTTTCCATCTTTGAAACGGTACAGATACTGACGTTCGGTTTTCGACGTTAGCCTTTGCGGGCCGCGGTTATGGGAAACTAGGGCACATCACCGCTGTCGAGACCTTGCACCCCGTTCTCGTGAGCCACATTCTGAATTTAAACGAAAGAATACCGGTCTCGAGACCAGGGACCCAGTACCCAAGAGTTATGAAGCATCGAATGGACTGGAGTGAGTTACGCTCGGTTAGGATATTTGAACCTTGGCTAAGCGAGGCAGAGGCAGGTAAGGGTAGGTTAGGACAGGTTGCGTGGTAATCGATGACGGATAGGCAATGTAAGATATGTTCGGCTGCCACATGATCTTAGCTGCGACCGGGTGAAAACGGCGTCGCCCGCCGGGCGTCCTCCTGACTGATTGGCCCAGCAGTGTCTTACTCGTCAGATAACAGCCGCCGGCAAGCCAAGGTAGGCGTGCGCCAGGCGTGGGGTGTTGGGACAGTGATTCACGATGAGCAAAGCCTGTTACGCCACGACGCGGACTGGCGTACGCCTTACCTTGTCTATAGTTCGTAAATAGTTTGTCCGCAGTTCGTTTACAGTGGACCACAGTCTGTCTATAGGTATCTAAAGTGTGGCAGTAGTTTCGACCAGAAGTTACACATGATATTAAACAACCATTACAACAAGGTAGGCGTACGACAGACCGCGTCGTGGCGTAACAGGCTTCGCTCATGGCGAATCACTGTTCCCCAACTCCACGCCTGGCGCACTCCTACCTTGGCCCGCCGGCGGATGTCAACTGACGAGTAAGACCCTGCGGGGCCAGTCAGTAGGACGCCCTGCGGGCGTCCCTATCTTCGCACGGTCGCACCCACGCCACCCATCCGAACGTATCATACACCATCCTTTCATTATCAATGCCGCTCAACCAGTCCTAACCTACCCTTTTGTGCTTCAGCCTAACCCAAGCACGCCTCCACTAACCTAACCCACTAGAGTCGCTGATACACCCACCCCTCCCTGACAGGCGCATATCGACGGCGCCCGATCGGCGGATTTTAAATTTTAGACCACTTGTGAAAATTATCTTAGAAACCGCTTGGGATGCGGTGCCCTTGAGGGGAGGTTGACTCTGGTATGATGCAAGAAAGATGTGGTCCAAATGTAGTCTAAATTTGAGCTTTCTACGTCTAACCGTTCTCGACATATCGCGCGGACAGAAAGGCAAAACACTTTTGACCCAGTCGGTCCAGGACTTCGTTATCGCTCAGCCAACTAAATTTGGATCAAATTTCAATTCAATTTGAACAAAAATTAAATTTCACCCGACTAAAATTTTAATAAAACTTAGATCAAATTTAAATGTAACATATATTTAAATTAAATTAAAATCACCCTTTAATTTAATTCCGTACACTCCGGGACTACCAGTATCTCACAAAGTGAGATAGTAGTTTTTCTTTGTCATTTCACTTCGGAGTTTCACAGCATTTCCGTTTCCACTAAAACCTATCGCGACGAGGTAATCAAATCCTATCAAAATTGGCCGAGCTATTGGAAATACCTAAAATCATATTCGTTATAAAACCATGTTTTTGTGACTTTAGTTTGTCACCTTTTAAGGTCTTTTGCTATTCCACATCCCGATTCTTGGAAATTTTAATTGCATATATCGTGTATCAAAACGCACTTGAACGCATCGCCAACGCGAATTACACAAAAACAAGAGAGGGAATCTGAACCCGTCCCGACACGTTTCGGTATAAACTCAGAGGAGCTGGGCTTCTAGTCTGGTACCGACTGTTCGTTTGGACGTCTGATCGGTGACTTACCGTTTACACAGAAACTTCATATTTGGAGGAAAGACTCATTTCATGTCGTACATAAACGTACGGGCGCAACAATTTTCAAGTTTTGTCGCGTTTCTGTTTTGACTTGTTCTATTTGTTTGGTTATGGCCGGCCGCAGTGTGTGGTACGCCTGCAAAGCGCACTCCTGGTGAAAAAGACAGCCACATTCCAGGCGAGGCGTCCTAATTTTTTTAGGACACGTTCTGATAGGAATTTCATGTTGATTCCAAATCATCTTTCTTTTTAAGATATCATAAGAAATGGCCGAGATGGATTTTATAATTTTCGAAACATCATAAATAAAATTCTTGGAGACGATTAAGTTTTAGACAAAAATATTTTACAGGCTTCATTTATGTTACCGTCTGAGATGTGTGGCAATCATAACACAGATAAGTCGCGCGCCCCATGGCCGGCATCAATCGAGGGGTCCCTCACTCTTGTTTATCAATGTACAAATGTAATTTTCGTCACTTTTTTCATCATTTTTCATCATTTCATCAATTTTTAATCATCTCGTCACTTTTTAAATGATTTCGTCACTTTTCAATCTTTTTCTTAATTTTTCGTCATTTTTACTCCCTATTTAGTCATATTTTGTCATTTTTACTTCCTATTTAGTCACATTTTGTCACTTTTACTCACTATTTAGTCACATTTCGTCACTTTCACCCATTTTCACCATATTGTGTCATTTGTAGTCATAGTAAAAAGTCTATGTTACGCGTCAGCAATTATCTTAAAGTAATATGACACGACTCCTTTGATTGATCATTTGAGAGGAAAAGACGTGCGTCTTTCGTAATTCGCGCCATGTGATCGGGCCCCGAACACGATCGATACGATCGAGAGCAACACTCGTGCGACGGCCGCGGGTAGGCACTCGACTCATTGGTTGCACAAATAAAAATGGTGTTGGAAACTGTTGTTTTGAAAGCCTCCTGTGCCCTCAGCTACCTCAGTTTTTTTTTCAATACATTTTAGTACTTGAAAAAAAATGATAAAAACGACTGTTCTAGGAGGGTCTTATACTCTTGAGATGTTTGTCGTTGTGTAAAAGTTCCATTTACAATGTTGTTGTCAAGTCCCAACTTGGTTACGATAAAAAAAGGCCTCTCTGGTACAATGATACACAAATGTTATTTCAGTTTGCGAAACATCCGTTGCGGGACCCAACGAAAACAATTCTTCAGTTTTTTCGTTTTTACAGGAGAGAGGTGGGGGGGGGGGGGGGGCGCTCGGCCGTTCGAGCCGCCGGGGCCCTTAGGTAGCTAGTCCGACCCTGCGCCCCTCTATCCAGAAGTATTGTCTTATTTCGCCGTTGATGTAGGAGGCGTCGGTGGAGTTCAATTAGAACTTTATCTCACTTTTACACGCTATCAAATTTATTCACTTTTTTATTCATTTTTATTCATTTTTATTCATTTTTAGACACTTTTAGTCATTTTCAATCACATTCACTCATTTTCAGTCCTTTTTAATCAATTTCAATCACATTTCATAATTTTCAGTCAGCTCTCCAATCTGTTCGTCATTTTCAGTCAGTTCTTCACTCTGTTTCTCATTCCATCATTTTTCATCTTTAGTCAATGTACAAAAAAAAATCGAAGTGAGGGACCCCTCGGCATCAATGTGGCCTTGAAGCAGCACGTCTTATGAGTCTTCATTGTTTACAAAAAAAAAACATCCTGCCCTGGCCCTCTTTCATCAGTTCATTTAAATTTTTCTTCTTTCGTGCCATCTCTTTTCGTCGCCTCGAATACATCGTCACGATTCACGTGCCGAAAGTCTCGGGTTGTTGTTCTTGCCGCCTTGGCCGCTTTCACCCCGTCGATAATTGTCTTGCACTGTCTCTCACTTAAAAAATTACTATTGTCTTCTCTTTTTCCTTGAATAAGGGCTGCCAAAGGGATATAAAAAGTTTCTTTGTTTGGTAGCTGTTTAGTCCCGTCCCCGATGTCGGCGCGTACGGAAGACATTTTAGAATTTAGAAAAAGAATGAAGTGCTTGCTTACCACGGCAACCGTAGCAAACAATGGAACACTTGCCGAGAAACACCTGCCATTCGGGCATGGCCGAACTCGGGTCGGGCCATGTCGACATTGCCCGAACATCAGCCATCATCCATGTGCGGAGTTCAAAGTGTCATTCGGACCCTGCCGGAAACGGCCGGTCACTTTTAACATTTGCTAGTCTGTGTTAGGATTGACGGCCCACCCATCTCAGACGGTAATATATACACTACTAAGAAACCTTTGACCAAGAATCGTCGAAATCAGTGACAACAAATTTGACCCTGGTCCCGAAACGGTTCGGGAGCACAGGCGCATCGCGAAGAATCAGCGAAGGCTACAACTACAAAAACGGACTGAAAGGCAGTTGCAAGGGTTCGGGAAAATCGCTCGTTCTCGGAAACGGGAAATATCACTTTATGTGAGCACTTCTTTCATTAAGAGGATGGTCTGAGGTATTTGTAAGTTACCATGAGTCCAATCTGGTAAAGGGATTTGATAAAATATCGCAATGTCCAGGTTGTGCTCTAATTTGAGGTTATGTTGGCCTTCCCCAAAAATTCACATACTTATTCTAACAAGCACTTTTTCATGTGCTATCCAGTAGTGCAAGCCGATTATCTCAAGGTCGCGTTGTTTTCGAGTAATTCGCATTTTTGCACAGTCGTGTAACGTAATTTCCATAAATCGTCATTGGCGATTTCTGACGGCGTCATGACCTAAAGTGACCCCAGTTCCGAAACTAGTACCATGTGAGGAACAAACCCTGAAATTTTTATGGTTCGTCGGTGGCTTGATGGTTTTGCTCCCGGACAACTTCAGGTGGAATGGCCCACCGTAAATTTCGGTCCTAGTCCTGGTAGTCAAGATAAAGATAGTAGACACGGAGAACTGTGATATTCTTACCCACTCTTGCCCGGTGTGATTTTATAAGCTGCTTTGACCCTACCAGCGATGCAGCGGGACGTGCCCAGGAACCGCACCTCCTCCGTTCGGTACATGCACTCGCAGCAGACTGCCTGCACGCCTTGGTCCTCCCGGCCGGCGTCGCGTGCGCGCCCCGCACACCCCACCGTCACTGCCGTCCATAATGCATGCCCCCGCGGGTTCGCCAGGGCGGGCATCGTTAAACATTAACCCGCCGTGCGTGACGCGCCTTACGGAGATGACGCGGCGAGTCGCACTTAGTCTCTCAGGGCGGCGGGAGGACAGCGGGCAGCAAGGCTCGCGGGAATCCGAAGCTCCGCACTAAGGGAAGTGTGCTTAACGACACCGTCTCCGCGTTGATGGCGTAAATCACACTCTAATACTGTCATTACAGGGTGTATAGGGACGTCGGATAGAGTAAAATCATCAGATTTTAATGAAAATTTCCAAACAGCTTGTCCTGCAGATTTTCCAATCGGTTTTTCAGGAAAATGCAAAGTACTTTCGGAATTTTCCAACGCACTAAGATCAGGGTTTCATATGCAGAACATTGCTTTGGGGTAAGGCGCTTTGATAATGTATCAGAACTTACGTTTTGGAAATTTTTCTAAATTTTGTTGGAAAATCACAAGCAATTCGTGCCAGCAAATTTCCTTGCACATCGTTACAATTTTCCAAAAGAATTTGTGAGTCTTGGTGGCACATTGCCCGCTAGGTTTGGTGCTCGGAAACCAAAGGTTACACAGCGGAACTATTTATTGCCTTTAAGGCACTGAGTATGGATTCCCCTGTGTGTGTTCAAGACAACACATATTACTGTTAAACTTAAATCAAAGCTTCCGACACCTTGAACCAATGAAGTCGATTCCCGTCGCCATGGACACTCAAGGCTACTACAATATTGAAAATTATATTAGTACCATTCCACGTCCCAGGACTGTAAAGTCTCATTTAGTACTGTCATGTACATTTGCAGGTATTAAGGAATTGCCAATGTAAACTTCTGTTCTATTGGCTGAGCGATACCGAATCCCTGGACCGACTGGGTCAAAAATGTTTTGCCTTTCTGTCGAGAACGGTTAGACGTAGAAAGCTCAAATTTAGACTACATCTTTCTTGCATCATATCAGAGTCAACCTTCCCTCAGGGGCACTGCACCTGAAGCGGTTTCTAAGATAATTTTTACAAGTGGTCGAAATTTTAAAATCCGCCGGTTGGGTGAGGTCATTATGCGCCATGCGCCTGTCAGAGAGGGGCGGATCAGTGACTCGAGTGGGTAACGTCCGGTTTGGTAAGTAGGGTAGGTTAGGCTCGGGCAGGCAAGGTTAGGACTGGTTGAGTGGCATTCATAACGAATGGGTGATGCAAGAAACGTTCGGAAGTGAGAACGTGAGCGCGGTTGCGACCGTGCGGAGAATGACGCCCGCCGGGCGTCCTACCGTCTGGCCACGCAGGGTCCTACTCGTCAGGTGACAGCCACCGGCAGGCCAAGGTAGGCGTGCGTCAGGCGTGGGGTGGCGGAACAGTGATTCGCGGTGAGCGAATCACTGTTACGCCACGACGCCGTCTGGCGTACGCTTACCTTGTTGTAATGTAGTTGTTATGATCCATGCAGTTTTCTTTGTTCAAGTCCTTGTGATTCCTGTTAAGGTGGTACGACCCGATTTTCGACTTCGAGCTAGAACCTTGAAAATCGGCATGCGCATAGAACTGGAGCTAAATAGGGGCCCTGTAAAATATCAGGTTGATTGTTCAAATTTTAACGGAGATATAGATGTTCAAAAGTGACCAATTTTGTCGATTTGCCTTAATTGGATACAACCCTAACGCCTAAAGTAATCGTCGCACGAGGACGGCAAGCACGTCGCCGTAAAGGTTTTGAGCCCCTCTTTGACAAGAAGACTGCCAAAAGTCCCATTTCCACAATTGAACGTCCGATATGGGTGTTCAAAAACACCCACTTTTCGATTGATTATACTATTGACTTCCTGATTGGGTTGTGAGATTCGACAACCTTCTCGTGAAAGCCGACCCCATTCCCTACACATTCGATTCTATGATTTTTCTTGTAGGAGCAGCGGTTTGGGCGTTAGGGTTGAAGTTCTGTCGACACATTTTGACACATTTCGTGTCTTTCGAATCTCCCGGGCTTCGGACAGGCGACTGTACGGTGGCGCGGGCGGCGTGCCTAGGAACTACGCCCAGAGATCCGGGATGGGGGAGGTTGTGCATTCATCTGTGCACACAAAAGCCAACACAGACAAAAGGGGGCAATATAAGTGCGGCCCCGCCGGACCCCGGGCCGACTCCGGCCTGCCCGGGCCCCGTGGACCTGGCCGGAGCTGCAGCCCGGCTCTGCCGACGGTGCCTCCAGGTCTCCTCCCGCTGTCCTGAGACACTCTGCGGCTGTGCAGAGGCCGTTCCAGTTGGAGTAGCAACACCGTTCAAACTACCATTCCACACGACAGTAGTGCGTTAGAAGGTCTGGTCTAGTCGTTTTCATCCTCGAGACAAAATTTAAAAAATTGTGATATGAGAGTCGGCTTGAGAAAAGAGTCCCGTTACGGGCAGCGCCTCAATGCCGCCGCGCCGCGCCTTCGCCGGCGGACCAAACACTAGCTTCCGAACGGTTGAACGTACAGACTTCAGCTAAATACCATTTTATTCATTGAAATGTGATCTCTGCGTTGATCCTACCACTGAACGCATCCGAACGTTCAAAAAAATAGTTCGAATGTGGACTCGGGCGCCGCACCTGTGAGAACAATAGCCTGCCAAATGTGCGTGCTGGGCCGGAGACCCGGAGTCTGTTGACACAGCACCGATGCGGTTCCGTGTAATTGCTTTATGGCCGGGGGGAGGAGGCGCGGGGGCGGGGGGTCCGCCGGGGGCCCGGTCACCGCACCGAAGTAGGACATACTCGCTGCAGCCGAAGTGTGCCTCTCTGTGCCTCAAGCCGAAGGTATGGCCGAGGGACCATTCTTAGGCTGGACGGACTGTAAAATTCTGCAGCGCAGTGGCGCTATCCTACGGGAAACGGCTGAACAAAAACTGTCGGGGGGTATTGCCCAGACGACTTTTGAGGATACTCTTTCAGAGACTCTAGGCCCATGCTCGGAGTTGGCGTCGGGTCGTACCACCTTAAGAGGAAAGAGGACCACTGCTGTTTTCGGTCTCTGCGGGCCGGTTTTGAGGCGTCTTCTGACGATCGCCACGTCCAAACCGTTTGAGGTATCGACTTTAAATTTGCTGAGGAAGCAGTTAAAGGTTCAATCTCAATATCGGCTTGTTCAAATAATGTTTTGAACCACTCTGACATACCTAAAAATGACCGAGACTTTGCGCTACGATAGCTCTCTTCTCCGGACACGGAAAAATTAATTGAATCCAACGATCTCTAGTCCGTTCCTTCTTCTATTCAGTGGTACGCGTCCGAGCTCGCTGCGGTCAACGGTGTGGCGTCAATCTTGATCCTACGAACCCTCTGCACGGGTCAATTTGAACGCTCTCAGTAGTGCGCGCTGGACACCTTTGGAATGAAGTATACCGAGCCCCCGGCGGCCGGCCCTCCCCTCCCAACACCTCATCCACCAGCCATGTGCCTTTTGTCTGGCCTAGCCGCCCGGGCTACCCAACGCAGGGAGGCCTGGCCGGGGCGGGCCCGGGCCGGGTCCTCTTGCGCACAAAAAAGGGCCACTCTTCGGAAGAGAATATTTTGAACCGAAGTTCAGACATGGTTCAGCAATGGCTTATTTTTTTAGCAGTTTCAAAACAAACCGAATGGCGTTTGTCAGGTGTTTGTATCTTGTTTCGTTCGCTCTCTGGCAATTTTTATCATATTTTAGCCGGAACCAAAATTTCTCTTAACTTCTGAACGGAGTAAGTTAGAAATGACTGCCAAACGCCATTTTGCTCGTCTCGTTGTGTACGATAATATGGTAGAATTGCGAGAGATGTACATCAGAACGTCTAAAAAGTTCAAGATTGGACTGGCGGCTTTGCCTGCCTTACAATGGGACGGCCGGGGCACCGGCACGGCGGGGGGCACCTCGCACCGTACGAGCCGCTGTCCCCTCCTATTATACCGTGAAGAACATGCGAAGGGCCAGCGGGGCGGGGGAGGCAGTGCGGGGGCGGCACACACAGCTTGGTCGCTGAAACATTCACCCCAACTTTCGCGCCGTTCTCAAAAGTGTCCAAATTGACCCGTGCAGAGGGTTCGTAGGATCAAGATTGACGCCACACAGTTGACCGCAGCGAGCTCGGACGAGTACCACTGAATAGAAGAAGGAACGGACTAGAGATCGTCGGATTCAAATAATTTTTCCGTGTTCGGAGAAGAGAGCTATCGTAGCGCAAAGTCTCGGTCATTTTTAGATATGTCAGAAAGGTTCATAATTTTTTTTGAACCTATCGGTATTAAGATCGGACCTTTGACTACTTCCTCTCAAAATTTGAAGTCAACATGTCGAACGGTTTGGCCGTAGCGATCGTTAGAAGACGACTCAAAATCGGCCCGCAGAGGCCGAAAACAGCAGTGGTCCTCTTTCCTCTCAACAAGGTAGGCCTCCGGCAGACCGCGTCGTCGCGTGACAGGCTTCGCTTATCTCGAATCACTGTTCCGCCACTCCACGCCTGACGCACGCATTCCTTGGCCTGCCGGCGGCTGTCCTCTGACGGCTAAGACCCTGCGCGGCCAACCAGTCAGTAGGACGCCCTGGAGGCGTCGCTGTTTCTGCCCGGTCGCAGCTATGCTTATATTCTGGCAGCCGGACGTATCTTGCATTGCCTTTTTGTCATCGACGCCCGTCAATTATCCCCAAACTACCCTTACCCAACTCAGGTTAACCTACCCAGGTCTCCACAAACCTAACAAAACCGAGCGTAACCCACCCGACTCACTGATCCGCTGCTCGACGACTCTCGTGGACGGGGTCCCTGGTCTCGAGACCGGAGGTTGTATTCATTCGCCATACCCCTACGATGCCTTTGTGAAGTGCCGCAAACTGCATTTCCCTTTGTAACTTCTCGAGTTTCAGCGGTCGTTACATGTGGGCCTCGAGGACGGGGTGCAAGGTCTCGAGAGCGGTAGGCGTGGTTTGGTACGCTTGTTTGCCATTTCCGCGGCTAGCAAAGTCCACCGTCGAAAACCGCAGGTCGCTTGGCCGTATCGTTTAAAAGATGGAAAGTGGCTCTCGAGGACGGGGTGCGTGGTCTCGAGCCGGGTGTCATTGCCAAACGATCGCAATGATGGCCGATTCGCTACGATGGGCAGCGCTGCAAACCGCATCACTCTAGGTGGTTCGGTTCTCCACAAATTTTCAAAAGTTTGCTGCAAATGGACGCCATCTTGGATTTCGAGCACGGCGGAGCGCAGAGGGGGGGGAGGAGGTAATATGCACGTGTCTGTATTCCTTGTCCCATTCCACAACGGGTCGCTTCTGTAGCAAGTTTGCATAGGGGCCACCGTTTGGCCGTGAGTGGGGATAATAGAGTGCTGCGCCCCCGCAGTCCATCTTCCTGATCATTTTTTGAGGGGTTATTTTTTAACAGTTGTAAAAATTTTCTACAAAACTACCCAGGATATGGTGCCCTAAATGTGAGGTTGAGTCCGATGTGCTGGTAGGAAGAAATAGTCCACATTCCAGCCTTCTACGACTAAACGTTCTCGAGAAATCGCGCAGACAGAACACTTTCAACACAGTCCGTCCAGGGCTTCGCCATCTCTCACCCAATTAGGACTGTCGTTATGTCAACTTTAAATAAATATTCAGGTGTGATATCGATGAAGTTTGTTAGTTATGTTTCTGTATATTTATTGGCTGAGGTTGGGTGCCCTTGTTTCCCATTTCCGCGGCCCGCAAAGTCCAACGTCGAAAACCGCAAGTCAGTACCTCCTACCGTTCGAAAGATAGAAGTTGGCTCTCGAGCACGAGGTGCGTGGTCTGGAGAGAGGTCGTCCTTGTGGGGTGTTCTTCTTCTCCTTTGCCGCGGCCCGCAAAGGCCAATGTCCAACACCGCACGATGCTAGGCCGTACCGTTTATAAGATAGAAAATGGCTCTTGAGGACGGGGTGCGTGGTCTCGAGCAGGGTGTCATTGCCAAACGATCGCAATGATGGCCAGCGCTGCAAACCGCACCTGTCTAGGTGGCTCGGTTCTCCAGATATTCCCAAATGTTTATTTCAAATGGACGCCATCTTTAATCTCGAGCACGGGGGAGCGCGGCGGGGTTTACTATGCACCAGCCTGTATTCCTTGTCCTATTTCACGGAGGGTCGGTTCTATAGCAAATTTGGTTAGGGGCCTTCGTTTGGCCGTGAGACGGGATAGTAGAGGGCTGCGCCCCCGCAGTCAATCTTCCCTATAATTGGCTGAGCGATAGCGAAGCCCTGGACCGACTGGGTCAAAAATGTTTTGTGTCTGTCTGTGTGTCTGTCCGCGCGATTTCTCGAGAACGGTTAGTCGTAGAAGGCTGAAATTTGGACCATATCTTCCTACCAGCATATCAGAGTCAACCTCACATTCAGGGCACCATATCTTGGGTAGTTTCGTAGAAAATTTTTACAATTGGTATAAAATACCAAAAATAAACAAGGCAGGCCTCCGGCAGACCGCGTCGTCGCGTGGCAGGCTTCGCTCATCGCGAATCACTGTTCCGCCACTCCACGCCTGGCGCACGCCTACCTTGGCCTGCCGGCGGCTGCCACTTGACGACTGGGACCCTGCGGGGCGAGTCAGTAGGACGCCCTGCGGGCGTCACACTCTTCTCTCCGCACGGTCGCAACCACGCTCATGTTCTGCCTTCCGCACGTATCTTACATCAACCTTTTCTTATCAATGCCGCTCAACCAGACCTAACCTACCCTTACCTGCCCGAGCCTAGCCTATCCAGGCCCCTAATAACCTAACCTAACCGAGCGTAACCCACTCGCGTCACTGATCCGCCCCTCCACGACAGGCGCATGGCGCATACCGACTTTACCCAACCGGCGGATTTATAATTTTGGTCCACATGTAAAAATTATCTAAGAAACCGCTTGGGCAGCGCTGCCCCTGAGGGGAGGTTGACTTGTGGTCCAAATTTGAGCTTTCTACGTCTAACCGTTCTCGAGAAATCGCGCGGAGAAACAGACAGACATACAGACAAAACATTTTTGACCCAGTCGGTCCAGGGCTTCGCTATCGCTGAGCCAATGACACTTAGCTCTCGAGCTTCATCGGTCGTTGTGTGCTCCTCGAGGACGGGGTCCCTAGTCTCGAGACCAGTGGCTGTACTCATTTACAGCCCCCCCCCCCCCCTATGCCCTCTGCAGAAACGCAAAGCTTATCTCTCTGAAATGCATTGCTTACTTGGTACTCGAGTTACAATGTTTTTCCGATGTGGCTCTCGAGGACGGGGCGCATGGCCTCGAGAGCGGTAGGCGTGGTGTGGTGCCCTTGTTTCCAATTGCCGTGGGCCGCAAAGTCCAACGTCGAAAACCGCAAGTCAGTACCTCATGCCGTTCGAAAGAAAGAAGTTGGCTCTCGAGCACGGGGTGCGTGATCTAGGGAGAGTACGTCCGGCTAGAGTGCCATTCTTTTCCCTTGCCGCGGCCCGCTCATGTTAATGTCGAAAACCGCACGACGCTAGACCGTACCGTTTAAAAGATGGAAATTGGCTCTCGAGGACGGGGTGCCTGGTCTCGAGCCCGGTGCCATTGCCAAAAGATCGCTATGATGGCCAAACCGCTACGATGGCCAGCGCTGCAAACCGCACCTCTCTAGCTGGCTCGGTTCTCCAGATATTCTCAAATGATTATATCAAATGGACGCCATCTTGGATCTCGAGCACGGGGGAGCGCGGCGGGGTTTACTATGCACCAGCCTGTATTCCTTGTCCCATTCCACGGAGGGTCGGTTCTATAGCAAATTTGGATAGGGGCCTTCGTTTGGCCGTGAGAGGGGGTAGTAGAGGGCTGCGCCCCCGCGGTCTACCTTCCCAATTATTTTATTTTTGGTATTTTATACCAATTGTAAAAATTTTCTAAGAAACTACCCAAGATACGGTGCTCTTAATGTGAGGTTGACTCTGATATGCTGGTAGGAAGATACGGTCCAAATTTCAGCCTTCTACGACTAACCGTTCTCGAGAAATCGCGCGGACAGACAGACACACCGACAGACAGACAGACAAAACATTTTTGACCCAGTCGGTCCAGGGCTTCGCTATCGCTCAGCCAATTATAGGGGGGGGCGCAGCCCTCTACTATCCCGTCTCACGGCCAAACGAAGGCCCCTATCCAAATTTGCTATAGAACCGACCCTCCGTGAAATAGGACAAGGAATACAGGCTGGTGCATAGTAAACCCCGCCGCGCTCCCCCGTGCTCGAGATCAAAGATGGCGTCCATTTGAAATAAACATTTGGGAATATCTGGAGAACCGAGCCACCTAGAGAGGTGCGGTTTGCAGCGCTGGCGACCGTAGCGGTTTGGCCATCATTGCGATCTTTTCGCAATGGCACCGGGCTCGAGACCACGCACCCCGTCCTCGAGAGCCACTTTCCATCTTTTAAACGGTACGGTCTAGCGTCGTGCGGTTTTCGACATTGGCCCTTGCGGGCCGCAGCAAAGGGGAACATGGGCGCCACACCAGGACAACCGCTCTCCAGACCACGCACCCCGTGCTCGAGAGCCAACTTCTATCTTTCGAACGGTAGGAGGTACTGACTTGCGGTTTTCGATGTTGGACTTTGCGGGCCGTGGCAATGGGAAACAAGGGCACCACGCCACGCCTACCGCTCTCGAGACCTTGCACCGCGTCCTCAAGAGCCACATCGAAAAAAAAATTGTTATACGGGTACCAAGTAAGCTATGCGTTTCAGAGAGATAAGTTTTGAGTTACTGCAGAAGGCATGGGTCGGGGGGGGGGGGGGGTCTGTGAATGAGTACAGCCACTGGTCTGGAGACTAGGGACCCCGTCCTCGAGGGCCACATGTAAAGACCGCCAAAACTCGAAAACTAAGTGTCGTAGAAATGCGCTTGCGGCACTGCAGAAAGGCATCGTATGGGTGGCGAACGAATACAGCCTCCGGTCTCGATACCAGGGACCCCGTTCTCAGGAGTCGTCGACCAGCGGATCAGTGACTCGAGACGGTTACGCTCGGTTAGGTTAGTGGGGACCTGGCTAGGTTAGGCTCAGTTGGGTCCTTCTGATTGTTTGGCTCCGCAAGGTCTTACTCGTCAGAAGACAGCCGCCGGCAGGCCCAGGTAGGCGTGCGCCAGGCGTGGAGTGTCGGAACAGTGATTCGCGCTGAGCGAAGCCTGTTACGCCACGACGCGGTCTGGCGTACGCCTACCTTGTTACTAAGTGTGCATTCTAGTGAATGTTCTATTTGTAGACAGGAGAGGCAAAGGCCTTGCATGTCTAAAGGTATGTGATTTTTTGGCTGAGCCATAGCGAAGCTCTGCGCGCGATTTCTTAAAGACGGTTAGTCGTAGAATGATGGAATTTGGACTATTTCTTCCTACCAGCACATCGGACTCAACCTCACATTTGGGGCGCCGTAGCCTAAGTAGGTTTTTAGAATATTTTTACAAATGTTAAAAAATACGAGAAAATACCGTCCCACTCAGTGAGACACTTGTAGGCCGGGAGTTTCGCACTAGTTTGGTTACATTACCGTCTATTCAAGCTTTATGAGCATATAATTGGCTGAGCGATGGCGAAGCCCTGGACCGACTGGGTCCAAAATGTCTTGTCTGTCCGTCTGTCCACGCGATTTCTCGAGAACGGTAGAAGGCTGAAATTTGGACCATATCTTCCTACTAGCATACGAGAGTCAACCTTACATTTAGGGCACCGTAACTTGGGTAGTTTCTTAAAGAAAAAATACAATTGGTATAAAATACCAAAAATAAGAAAGGTAGGCGTACGCCAGACCGCGTCGTGCCGTAACAGGCTTCGCTCAGCGCGAATCACTGTTCCGCCACTCCACGCCTGGCGCACGCCTACCTTGGCCTGCCGGCGGCTGTCTTCTGCCAAGGAAGACCCTGCGGGGCCAAACAGCCAGTGGGACGCCCTGCGGGCGTTGCTGTCCCCGCCCAGTCGCAGCTACGCTCATGTTGTGGCAGCCGGACGTATCTTCATTGCCTTCTTGTCATCGGCGCCCTTTCCTAAACTACCCTTACGTAACTGAGCCTAACCTACCCAGGTCCTTACTATCCTAACCTAACCGAGCATAACCGTCTCGAGTTCTTGATCCGCTGCTCGACGACTCCCGAGACGGGGTCCCTGGTATCGGGACCGGAGGCTGTATTCGTTCGCCATACCCATACGATGCATTTGTGCAGTGCCGCAATCCGCATTTCTATGACACAGTTCTCGAGTTTAGGCGGTCGTTTCATGTGGCCCTCGAGGACGGGGTCCCTAGTCTCGAGACCAGTGGCTGTACTCGTTCACAGTCCACCCCCCCCCCCCCCCTCCCATGGCCTCTGCAGTAACGCAAAACTCGTCCCTCGAGTGACAATGTTTTTTCAACGTGGCTCTCGAGGACAGGGTGCAAGGTCTCGAGAGCGGTAGGCATGGTTGGGTGCCCTTGTTTCCCATTTCCGCGGCCCGCAAAGTCCAACGTCGAAAACCGCAAGTCTGTACCTCCTACCGTTCGAAAGATAGAAGTTGGCTCTCGAGCACGAGGTGCGTGGTCTGGAGAGAGGTCGTCCTTGTGGGGTGTTCTTCTTCTTCTTTGCCGCGGCCCGCAAAGGCCAATGTCCAAAACCGCACGATGCTAGGCCGTACCCTTTATAAGATAGAAAATGGCTCTTGAGGACGGGGTGCGTGGTCTCGAGCAGGGTGTCATTGCCAAACGATCGCAATGATGGCCAGCGCTGCAAACCGCACCTCTCTAGGTGGCTCGGTTTTTCAGATATTCCCAAAAGTTTGCTTCAAATGGACGCCATCTTGGATCTCGAGCACGGGGGAGCGCGGAGGGGGTTACTGTGAACGTGCCAGTATTCCTTTTCCCATTTCACGGGGGGTCGGTTCTATAGCAAATTTTGATAGGGACCACCGTTTGGCAGTGATAGGGGAAAGTAGAGGGCCGCGCCTCCGCAGTCCATCTTTTTAAATCAATTTTTTTAAAAGTTAATATCAATTGTAAGAGTTGTCTAAGAAACTACTAGAACTACGGTAACCCAAATGTGAGGTTGACTTCTATATGCTGGTAGAAAGATATGGTTCAAAAATTTAGCCTTCTACGACTAACCGTTCTCGAGAAATCGCGCGGACAGACAGACAGACACACAGACAGACACAAAACATTTTTGACCCAGTCGGTCCAGCGCTTCGCTATCGCTCAGCCAATTATAGGGAAGATTGACTGCGGGAGCGCAGCCCTCCACTATCCCCTCTCACGGTGAAACGAAGGCCCCTATCCAAATTTGCTACAGAACCGACCCTCCGTGGAATGGTACGCCTCCGCGCTCCCCCGTGCTCGAGATCCAAGATGGCGTCCATTCGAAGTAAACATTTGGGAATATCTGGAGAACCGAGCCACCTAGACAGGTGGAGTTTGCAGCGCTGGCCATCGTAGCGGTTTGGCCGTCATTGCGATCTTTTCGCATTGGCACCGGGCTCGAGACCACGCACCCCGTCCTCGAGAGCCACTTTCCATCTTTTAAACGGTACGGTCTAGCGTCGTGCGGTTTTCGACATTGGCCTTTGCGGGCCGCGGCAAAGGGGAACATGGGCGCCACACCAGGACAACCGCCCTCCAGGCCTCGCACCCCGTGCTCGAGAGCCAACTTCTATCTTTCGAACTGTAGGAGGTACTGACTTGCGGTTTTCGACGTTGGACTTTGCGGGCCGCGGCAATTAGGAAACATGGGCACCACACCACGCCTCTCGAGGCCATGCACTCCGTCCTCGAGGGCCATATTGCAAAACCATTGTAACTCAAGAACCAAGTAAGCGATGCGTTTTAGAGAGAAGAGCTCTGCGTTTTTGAAGAGGGCATAGGAGGGGGTGTTCTGTGAACGAGCACAGCCACTGGGCTCGAGACTTGGGACACCGTCCTCGAGGGCCACATGTAACGACCGCCGAAACTCGAGAACTAAGTGTCATAGAAATGCGCTTGCGGCACTGCACAAAGGCATCGTATGGGTATGGCAAACGAATAAAGACTCCGGTCTCGATACCAGGGACCCCGTCGTCAAGAGTCGTCGACCAGCGGATCAGTGACTCGAGACGGTTACGCTCGGTTAGGTTAGTGGGGACCTGGGTAGGTTAGGCCCAGTTAGGGAAGGGTAGTTTAGGAAAGGTTAACGGGCGCCGATGACAAAAAGGCAATGTTTGATACGTCCGGCCGCAGGGCGTCCTACTGAGTGGTTGGCTTCGCAGGGTCTTACTCGTCAGAAGACAGCCGCCGGCAGGCCAAGGTAGGCGTGCCCCAGGCGTGGAGTGGCGGAACAGTGATTCGCGCTGAGCGAAGCCTGTCACACCACGACGCGGTTTGGCGTACGCCTACCTTCTCACAAAAAAATAGTTTCTTGTGATGAGACAATTTGCATTATGGTAAGACGAAAATATTCTAAATATTGGGACAAGTATATTTAGTCTTATGATAAGTACAAAATACGCTTAAATATTAAGCAGTAGAATATTCTTAAGCCAAGTATAATTAATCTTGACAGAATACGAAAGTTCTTATTTGTAGACTGTACGCTTCTTGCCACAAGAAAAACGATTCCTGGTGATCAGTACACAAAACATTACGATTAGGTACTTTTATGGAAAGCATTTTATATCTTTACGATCAGATGCTTTAGTATTATGGAAAGCGTCCCATACATTAAGAACAAGAATTATTTTAAATTTATAGGCGAGCTTTCCCTTGGGTTGTCCTTGGTCAAGCATTTAAAGAAGTGCTAAGGAAAATGAAGAACAGATTTATTTAAATATTTATAAATAATTACATGAAGTAATCTACACATTTTGTTCCAAATTCAGGGTACAAAAACAAACAGATATTGACATAAACATTACAAAAAAAAATAGTCAAACTTGGAAAAAAAGTATGCATCAAAAATGAAATGCTAACAATGTCTAACAGAGAACCGGAAGGGAACATAACTTTTACCCTTATAAAGTCGAACATCAGTGGCAACATTTGAATGCAGATTATCTAACGACAAATATTTCCAGCTGTAAATATTTTGCTTTACTTCATAAGCATGAACATGCTCGTCAAAACGAATAGTTTGAAGACATTGCAATACAAAGAATATATTCTTAGTTGAATTAACATCACATGAATTCTTCCGAACACAGGGAGATCATCATCAACAGTAACCAACACAATACAATCCTCTTCATACTTCATTCCATTCATTTTGACCCACTTTACAGTTTCCCAATTCTCTGCAGAGGATGGAAGAATATCTGCAAAAGCCATGTAGCTTTTAAGAGATGAGACAGGCAATTCTGTTATCTTCCCACATTGAAAATTAGCTTTAAGGCCCTGTCCGGCCAACAATCTGTGGGCCAACATAAGTTGGTGGTGACGGGCAACAGAGTATGGTAAATTTACACGGTTGTTACTTTTGCCCGCAACATCTGCTCCCTCCTTATGTTTTGCTTCAGTTCTTATACATGACAATGGATCAAGGGGACCAATAGAAGCCATTAATTCTGGATAATGAAGAGCAAAATGAAACTTTGGCTTTAAGGGTTTCGGGAACAGCCTCCTATACAATGTATGGTGTTCATCAAGCAAAGTAGATAGAACATCAAAATCAGATTCAAAGCTGCGGGGAGCTGTAATGATGTCTGCTATTTTACGTGTGAGTAAGTACAATTGCCACACACTTTTGTGTTGCTGACCCACAGCAAGGTGACCGACAACAAGACCAAAATACCTAACAAGGCATCGCATCTCACTAGCAGAACATCTTAAATTATGATCATTTTTCAAATGATCATATTCAAATATTTCTGGACTCATTAGGACCATAATAAAAAGATTGTACAAGCTCATTGCGATATTCCAAAGAAAAGACTTTCTTTTGAATAAAGTAACGAATAATGTCAGTCATAAGATATTTCCAAACGCCCTCATCCCAATCGTGCATTATATCTAAATAAAAATTCTCGTATACATGATAACTTTCCAAGATATTAAAAACGCACTCCCCACTGCGCCCTGTCAAAGTCTGGTTCTTAACTTTTAGTTCTCTATCATAACAATCAGGAGTCCTGCGTGCTGCGGGATCAGTTCTAGTTGCTTTACACATTAACTGCTTATTAGAAGAACACATCCTACAGTAGTGGTTACCTGAAAAGCCCTCAACATACCCCAACATCTCATTGGCTCCTTTGTTGTCACCTCCGGCAAAACAAAAAGCAAAATGCACTTCATACACAGTATTAACAGTCACAACAGAAATGCCTTCTTTTTCCAAGAACAGAAGCTCATCTGCAACTTTTCCAAAGACTTTCTTATTTCCAAAATCTTTATCTGAGCTATAAAATAACAAAACAAGAAATATATTTTGTAAATGACTGGAAAACTCAGGAGGGAGACAAAGCAATCTAATGTAACCAGCTCCTAAGCTATGCACGCCAGCATGGAACCCCAATTCTTTCCCAGTCTCATAATCATCATAATTGAAAGAAATTGGGAATACAATTTTACCAACAAACATTGGTTTAATTTTCTCTTTCCAAAGCTTGCATTGAATCACACTTTCTACCCCTTTATCAGACGCAGCTTCCAGCGCAGTTATATAGTCCATAATCTTTTGAAAGGTACCAGGCTGCTCCAAAAACCCTTTTAGCACGTACCTAAAAGGTATGGACTGACCTTTGAGAGTAACAGGGACTAAGACAATTTCACCATTGACAGAAACTTCATTCATTGCAGTTCCTGTTACAAACTCTTCAGGTGCCACGAAAGCTCCACATTTTTCATATTCCTTTAAGCGCAGGTAAGAAGTATGAAATCCATCATACATGTTAATCACAGAATCGAACATGCGTGATAAATTGTTGACTTCAATGACAGAAACTGCATCGGCAAGTTCAGGTTTAGACAAAAGACCCACAACACTACACTTTAAAGTTTGAAGAAATGTGCCATTCAATAAATCAGAGTGGCTTTCAATAGCTGCTTGAACTTGTGTTTCGGTCAGGCCAGAAGTATATAATTTTGAAATATGAGCGATTGTAGCTGTACATAAAGCCTCGTCAAACTTCAAACTGTCATTTTTCACAGCAATAGAAACACACTCTTCAAAAGGTGAAGTATCTGAAGTTGATTTTTCCACTAGCTGATCAACTACTTTGTCCTCGGATACATTTTCGACTAGAAATGGATAAGAAACACCTTCCCACACCTGATGCTTTCGAACATGTTTCTTAAAACTATTGAATTTATCGAACTCTCTATTAATACAAGAACTATGCGTACAGATCAATGGGCCTGACCGAATCAACTTGGGGTGGTAAAACTGCAGATGCGCTGAGTATACATTAGGTTCAGAAAATGTCACTTTACCATCACATCTCCCTACTGCACACGTAAACATTATTAAAAAAGAAGATACAGAACTCCAAAGTCAGAATACAAAGCAATAAAAACAATTTTTAAAAAATTAAAATAAATTTGTACATATTAAAAAACATGTAGATACACTATGGTAACATTAATCACAATATTCAACACAACTTCCCAATTAGATCAGTAACTGAGGAAAAGTGTGCATCCTCTTCTAAGCTGATGTTATGAATGGCCTGTTGAATAAGCAGCCATAGATGTTTTGCTTCTGCTGCATACTCACAGTTAAGAGAAAAGTGTGCCTTAAAGCAGATGTCAAGTGCATTGAAGACGCTGCTGGCCTTCCACACTATATCGTCAACAACGACATAGGAAGATGTGACAGCCAAGTTGTCAGGAGTGATGACTGCGATGTATGGCTGTACAGTTGCTTTCAACTTGGCATACTTCTCCTTCCTTTCTCTTCTCTTCTGCTCAAATTCTCCTGCACCCTGTGAACAGAACACAAATAAAATAAGACAATACTTTTATTCAATATAAAAGTCTGCATTAGATCATTTATTTTTAAGTTTACAAAACAGGTGAACAAGTGAGGTTAAAACTTTTAACATAATTAGTTTCAGGAACAAACTTAAATTCAAACACAGGATCACTTACTGGAACACACATGATGAAGGTTTTTAGAGATTCCAGAGCCGTAGGTCTCAAGAGCTTGCTTCCAACTTTTACGGTGCCCTTCAATTTGCACACAGTAGGTAAAACACTCATTGTGACAAAGTCCTTCGAATCTGAAAATAGAAGTCGATAAATTAAGGTTAAGTGGTCAATGCAACACAATAGTTCAGCCTACAAACAAGATTTAATTACTCACTCTCATTGAGACAAGAATGGATCCGAGCGTTAAATGCAGAGACCTCTTTGGAGCTCAGCGCTGTGTCCTTCAAATTATCCATCAATTTGGTACGGAAATTGGTCCAAGCATTTATCATGTCCTTCCCCTTCCCTTGAAGTACACCATATTTTGCTGGGAAGACCTCTGGTAAAGAGTCAAAGTCATCCAGAACCTAACAGGAAATACAGACTAGTATGTAATGAACGTAACTGACAGGACATAACTCACAATAATTGAAAAGAAATCTCACCAACTGATATGATTCTGGAAGCTTTAAAACATGGTTCCAGTCTCTGGAATACTGAGCCACAGTCAAATTTGAATTTAGGAATAGTTCCTTCAGTCTGGGACCTTTGCAAGTAGACCAATTCAGGCGGACATGAGAAAATGGATGATCGTTCCTTAAAAGCCAAGCTTTAGCGGCTTTCTCTTCCGAATCAAGGGGCACTGAAAAGGAAAATAGTGAACGTCAACATTATACAGCAAACAACAATGATTCTAGAAAATAAAAGTGCAATCTGCTGATCTGAATTAAAAAGCCAGAACCTTTTTACAAAGTTTACAAAAGATTTCTAAAAACTCAAACCTGTAACTGATTGGGACGGCTCATTCTCTTTGCCCCCTTTGGTTTTCCTTGTGGCTGGTGGCAAAAGGCTTTTCCTACGTAGCTTTGCCTTCGCATTCCTTGTTCTGTCTGGAAGTTTGCCTTTAGCTCCTTTCTGCTTCCTTCCCTCAGTCTGTGGGGGTACATACCACATGCTTTCCATTTCAGTTGGAAACAGCTTAACCATTTTTGCTGATAAAATCTTGTAATGAGTTTTGTTGGGACGGCTGAGAAAAATTATACACTAAATGACATGACTTGCCACCTTTAAATAATGATCTAAGTTCAGAAAAACTTACTAATCAGCCTGAGGCAATAACCAAGATATGAGAGCCTTGCAAAGCGTCCTTCTGTCATCTTCATTGAGCTTTCTGCATTTCTTATACTTAGCAAGAACAGCGGCACACAAAGTACGCCCCTTGAAAAACGCTTTCAGATCCTGTTTCAAATATTACACAAAATTAATATCCGTTGCTTTAAAAACATTTTATACAACACTTGATCAATATAGCACTCACCAAGTCACTAACAGTTGCTTCTGATGTCCTCTGAAGTCTTCTGCTTGCTCCCAACGAAGCTGCATTAACCAATGGCTTGTCATTGGCTACCATTTCATCATCTGACTTGTCAGATTCATAAGATTTATTTGATAGGTTACTCTCCTTTCAAATGCGATCCTGTCCTCACTTTCAGAAGAGTCAGACACATCAATATGGTTCAGTTTTCTTTTTCTTGACACTTCCCGAACAGAATCACTACTATCACTCTCATTGTTTTCTGGTCTGTCACAATCCTGTCTTGGAGGGGCGACTGGAGGAGAAACCTGCAACAATAACAATACGTATGAAACACAATATCAAAATATTAAGACTTCATAAAAATGAAACGCACAAACTTTAAGACAAATTGAGATAGGCACTCTCATGCGTGATACAGACCTTGTCATTACACTGTCCGGTGCGAACATTTAATTGAGCTGAAAGAGCCATGGATTCAGCCTGGCCAGCGCTGTGGTCGTGTTCCTGAAAACAAGAAGACAGCCATGAAGTATTTTCAGTGGCAGCCGTGGCCAACAGGTGCACTAAGTACATACCTCTATTACTGGCATCACTGGTTTGCTCAGGTCTGCTAAAGATGGGTGAACAACCTGATACATACATTGAATCATATTAATAGAGATCAAAGTAACAGACGATTCCTTTACGGCTTGATGTCACTGAGCAGCACAGTTCCAACAAGCGTCAGCAGAATCGCCTACTTCAAAGCATGACATGTAACCTCAAAGGTAAACTACATACTACACTTTTAGTATAAAGTGAAACCTTACAAGACTGTGGCGTTGGAGAAAACCGATGTAACTGTCTATAAAGTTTATTAGCACATATGTGGGAAATTGTGGCTGTGGCAGCAGCAGTTTTATTTTCACCAAACTCAGTGCAACAAATTCAGATGCAGAGATACCAAGGCCTAACAATCAAACAAACAGAAACAAGCAAAAGATAACAAGAGCCTAGAGTGCCAAAGAGCCACAACAACTTAGGAAAACATGCAATCAGAATAGCACTTTTGATAGCATCAATAGCAGCAACAAAAGGCAAGGTTATGAGCCACCACTTGCGCAACAAGAAACGGATTGTTGATAAATTACTGTGAAAAGACTGACTTTTTCAATGACAGAATGCGTGCGAGGAGAGGTTAGGTACAAAAGAGCACACTCCAAACCGATTTCGCCCAAAATAGACGGCACCTCCAAGTTGCAGAACCGTTCTAGAAACTCTCAAACACCGAATAAAGCTCACTAGGAAATCAAATCACGACCGGTCCGTACTCACTTTCGAAATATTCCGCCAGCTGGCCACACGACATGTCGTCAAGAAGTTGCCGGGTTGTCGGCAAAGGAAGTTTGTCGTCCTCGCTCATCTTGTAACTAATTTGAACAGTTGCTTGATTGACCAAAACGTAGACGACGCTTGACAACTTACACCTGAAACGCAAACGATTGAAACCGAACGCCGGACGGACCTCACCCGGTGACGCCGACGCCAAACAACGGACTGGGCGGGCCCGGCGGGGCGCGCGGCGGCGACAAGCCGGAGCCTGTGTGGCCCGGGCGGGGAGGAGAGGGGAGTAGGGCAGCGGTGACGTCACGGCGTCACCAATAACACGATATATTCTTGATGTTAGAACCCGTGATCTAATGCGCGGAGTAACTCTCTTAGCGGAAGATTTCAGTTTGTTTCTCTCACCAGGATGTTGAGCCGTCGTCCAAAAATTACGTGACCTGGGTTTAAACGTCTGCCGGTCGAGACCGCGGCTCGGCCCCGGCTTACACGGGTCTCCGTCGGGGATGCCGACGAACGGCGGAGGTCTCCGGCGGGCCCGCTGCAGGCCCGAACGCTGCCGCCGACCCGCAAGCTGTACTTTCTAGCCCGTCTGCCGCACCAGCTCGGCAGAGGCCGACCGATCGGTAGCCACGGCCGTGGGGAAGGACCATTTAGTGTCCGCGTGCCCGGGGGATTTGGACCCGATGGTCCCCGACCTGAAGGCCAGACCGGCACTTGGGTGCGTTTCGGTCGGTACCCCGCGTTCCTGCGTCGGGACGCTCGAGCACTGGTTATCGACCAGATTTTTTAACGTTAATGTTTTTTTTAACCAGAGAAAATGTGATCTACTACGCAGACTATATCTCTTGGCAACAGGACATAGGTTCTCTCTGTGATCATACCAGGGTCTAACGTTGAGTATATTTTCGGCTTACCAGAAGACTACAAAATGTACGCATAAGCATAAGTTTATGTTGTCCCAAGAAAATTGTTATTGCGATAAGACAATACACTTCAAGTGAAATTGTTTGCTCATGGTAAGAAACTATTTTTGTGTGAGTTTAGGAAAAAGTATCCTGCGTCCATGTGCACGGTATCAGAAAATTCTGTTTGAGGGCCATAAGGGCAATGCTTAAAAGGAAAAAAAAATACGGTCTCACCCTGTGAGACACTGACAGGCCCGGAGTTTCGCACGGGTTTGGGTTGGTTACACTACAGTCACTGACAATGCACGCCTCGCTGTGAGTCGCGGGTCCCTTGGCTTGTTGTGCGCACTCTAGGGTAGAGGGGAGGGTGAGGGTCCCACCGAAACGGTTCTCCTGCCATGAGTCGCCGGTATCGTAGCCGTGGCTCGGCCAGGCCCCGGCTTGGCACACCGACAATGGGTACCCGGCAATGGCTGCGCAACAAAAGAAGAATGAAAGTCTAGGTTAGGTAGTGCACTAGAAAAGGATGGAATAGCGGATGCAGCCAGCTGACGAGCCGAGCGGGGGTAGCTCTGTCCCTTTCTTTTGCTATTGGGTGGAGTAAGATAGCTAAATTTCAAATGCGTTTTGACGAGAACTCTTAGATTTCATGAGTTTAAGAGTACTCGCTGTACTTGCCCGGTCACCCTCGATATTTCTGTGAGACAGATTTTTGTGTTTTTGCCTCGTCGATCTACAGCAGTTGGGCCTGTGGACCGTAGAGGCGCGTATAGTTGTGTCCTTTTCTTTTGCCATAAAAAGTGAGATAGCTGACTTTTAAATCGATTTTTCGGCCACTTGGAAGCTTTTTCAAGGTGCACAAACACGTCAGCGTGCCCTGCAAAGGTATCCTGCGTCCATGCGCACAGTTTCAGAAAATTCGTGTAGAGGGCCATCAGGGCAATGCTTAAAAGAAAAAAAAGTCCAATCTGGTAGACGATAAGGCAACTCCGTTTCACTCCGTGCCTAAAAAAAGTCTAATCCGGTCAGGCGATTAGGCTACTCCGTTTCACTCCGTGCCTTAAAAATGAGAAATCGCGCGCACAGACAGACAAAGCATTTTTGACCCAGTCGGTCCACATGGACTGCGGAGACGCAGCCCTCTACTTTCCCCTCTCTGTGAAATGGTGGCCCCTATCCAATTTCCTATGGACCTATGAACCCCTCCCCCCGGGCTTGACATCCCTGCTCGAGATGGCTGCCATATGAAGCAATCTTTAGTGAATATCTGAAGAACTCAGCCACCTACGGAGTTGCGGTGGCCATCGTAGTGGCAGGGTATTGCGATTGATAAACAATTACACCGGGCTCGATACCACGCACCCACGCACCCCGTCGAGAGCCACTTACTATCGTGTGAATGGTACGGCCTAGCGACCAGCACTTATTTCTTGACATGTTATATTTAATTATATGTTGCGAATGTTTTGTTATTTTGTTCTCAAAAAGATTTAACAGCCAGGTTTTTGTGATGTCCATTCATATATTGACATACACCTAGGAGAGTGACCTGATATGTCATAAATATCTCATATGTTGTCACATATAGGGAAATTGCAACTCAAGATGTAAAGTTCTCTTTTACTCCCAGTATGTTTATGTTTGAGTTAATTTTTAGAGTTTTGATGCTTTCTAATGTGTGCCTTTTAAAACTGTGTATACCTTGTTTTCTTTTAAAATAATCATCAAGGTACTGAAGTGTTTGTATAACTTGCGTTAATACCTTAATACATGTATTTATGTTCGATATTCTCTTGATCACCAGCATGGCCGTCAAAATTGTTTCAGAACTGTGTTTCATTACTAAAGATCACACTCCTATGTTAACGAGCGTTCCTGATAGACACCACGCAGCACAAATGAACCCCAGTAGTACATCTCCCACTACTGCTTCTGCCGAAAACACTCTGAGCTGGAGAATCATTTTAACAAAATTGACAAATTGTTCTAGTTCACTGCCCCAACATTAAAACTGACGCGACTATCAGCACGTTAAATTTGTGAAGTTACATTACATTGAGAGTTCCACTAAATTTTTAGCTGTCTCCCCCCCTCTGATGGGCTGTAAAGGCTAATAAAATATTTTCATTGCAATGCACTAAGTAAATGAAATTTCAGTCCAACACCAAGTGGGTAATTCAACTTTTCGACACAAACTTACCAAATTCCAAAATTTACAAAAGTTTTGGTGCATAAATTGTGTGACATCTACTTACACCAAAAGCATCTTGAAATACTAGTAATGGGGACAATTTAAACCTAGTCGGAAGATGCTACTTTAGGTCTGTGCGTGGTACGAAACGAAAGAAGAACATCTCAAACGCCATTTACGGTTCATAAATTCTACACTTTTTAAGTGTATATTTCACCGACTAGTGCTACAGGGAGTTATAAAATCATCTCGGGCCCTACAAAATTACTGTTCAAGCGTTCGTTGAGTGAAGCAGTCACTGTTACAATGAGTTCGGTTCAGGGTAAACGGTCTCTGGATGCTGCAAAACTGAATGTGGTGCTGTACTGTACAGGTTAGGTGGGACCATGAATTGGTCATTTTTCCTTTCTTTTTACACAGTAATGGTCAGTTAGGAATCAGTAAAAAAAACAACAATTTTCAGAAGGAAGTCCGCACTTAAACTGGAAAGCTTTAATGTCCTTTAACTCGACTCAACAGCCTCTCTTTTGAATAGCATTAATTTGTACAGAAGCAACGGACAGATTAAAAAATAGGGTGGTTAACATTGCCTTACTACCCCATTCATCACATCTACACTGTGACAACAAACATATATTTCGCTGGAAACCCGTACATCTTATGTTTTTCATCATAAATAAAAAACGCCTGAAAGGAAACAGAAAATAGTAAATAATTGGCTGAGCGAAAGCGAAGCCCTTACCCGACTAGGTCAAAAATGTTTTGTCTGTTTGTCCGCGCGATTTCTCGAGAACGGTTAGACGTAGAAAGCTCAAATTTGGACCACATCTTTCTTGCATCATACCAAAGTCAACCTCCCCTCAGGGGCACCGTAGCCCAAGCGGTTTCTTAGATAATTTTCACAAGTGGTCTAAAATTTAATATCCGCCGGTTAGGTGAGGTCAGTACGCGCCTGTCGTGGAGGGGCGGATCAGTGACTCGAGTGTGTTAGGCTCGGTTAGGTTAGGTTAGTGGAGGTTTGGGTAGGTTAGGCTCAGACAGGTAAGGGAAGGTTAGGATTGGTTGAACGGCATTAATAACGAAAGGTTGATGTAAGATACGTTCGGAAGCTAGAACATGAGCGTGGTTGCGACCGTGCGGAGAGAGTGACGCCCTTATGGCGTCTTACTGACTTTTTCAAACACATTTACTCGTGCAGCTTAACAATTAGTAACAATTAGTATATATCCATTGATAAGAGGGAAAAACTTAACATTTTGCACAAATAGTAATATATATAACGCAGGGGCGCAGTTATGTCCGTTCCAGCTGAGAAATAAAACTCTCTATTCCGCTAAGTTTGTGGGACTTGTTTTCCACCAGATAACATGCCACCGCGCCTAGTAATCTCGCGCACTGATCTTCCGCGGTTCTGTCTCTGACTGCCACGTCTGAAACTAGCAGCAGGGCCGGTGTCAGTGCGGTCTCGTCCGCCTCGATGAGGGCCGTCAGCGTGGTCGCCGTCCAGGCCCAGATGGCTCTGGATACCGCCTGGCAGGAGGTGAGGCGGTGCAGGACCGTGTCCTCGGCCCCGCACGAGCCGCACGCCGCGTCCTCCGCTTGCCTGGTTGCCGTGAGCCGGGAGTTGGTCGGCAGGATGTCCTGGACCGCGCGATACCAGGCGGCGCGCACGCGCAGCGGCAGCGTTCTGGAGGACACCCTCCTCCACACCGTGTCCCACCCGGCCGTGGGGAGCCGCCGCTGGACTCGCGGCATCGCGGGGGAGCGGTCCTGCAGACTGCGCAGGATGGCGAGGATGTCATGTTGGCGGGAGTTTTATCTCATGTTAAGAGTCTTAGTTCAGGGTTTTCCCGGAAGAGAGCCCCCACGATCACCACCAGAACCGGAGGAGTCTTTGGCAGGTCCTTTAATTTGCTTGATAGCTTGTTGCTCGTCTTTCGTTATCCTCTAGTTCTAGGTCCATATGCATTTTGTCCACAAACGGACAATCATCCCCCAGGTGGGTTTGAGTGGCCTCTCTGGCTCCACATACCTCAGTAAAAATATAAGGCTGCTAGGACGCTGCGGAGCATTGGCAGCGCTGGCTGACGGCTGTTGCGCGCTGCCAGAATCGGCAGCGCTGTTGAAGGTAATGCGGCCCAGCGGGTGACGCTGCCGGGGGCACCCGCCAGCAAGCCAGCTTATTACCTAAAAAAAAAAGAATTAATAAAAATAATGAGAATTGATCAAATAGAACATCCAATTTCATGTATGTAATTTAAAGTATCTCACCATGTTGAGGCTGAAGATAGTGGAACGATCTGGTTCCAGGAAGTGTTTGAATTTCTGCCACCTTTTGCTGGTACAGCTCCCTCTCAGGCTGAACGTCGGTCTTGCACAAATACTCAAAAATATTTTTTTTTACATATTCTGCTCACAGTATTGAAATAAATCTCGTGCACTAATTATCTGTATATCAAAAGGGCGCTGCAGACTTGCCTTCCTACCTTTACGTTTGACAGAACCACTATCTGCATCACATTGAGATTTCGAGTGGCTTGTGGCAGAGTATGTGTGTGATACTTTTAATCCAAACTCTTCTTCTTGACTGCACGAATTTAAAAAGTAACCTTTGCTCTTTTACTGGGCAACGCGCCCATCCGTTGCCCACTCCACTTCAGTGATGTGAGGATAATGCTCTTTTAGGAACATCGCAGTCTTCTCTTGTATTTTTCTTACCAAAGGTACATCGTGCTCCAAATCATCTGATATAAAAATAATACTCCTCCGCCCCAGGTCCCCATATTCATTCTTGAATTATATTATGGTGGAATGAACTGTCGCTTGTTTTGGTGACCAGTGGTGAGGCTGGACAGCTTCTTGAGAGAGGCAATTACATGCCAAATCCATAGCAACTACAACTTTAGGTTTTGGAAGATCTTTTATTTTTTTCAAGTAATCTCGCTGGCAGCAAGCTATGAAGTCATGGGTTATTAAACACATCACCTGTATAGATACAATTTCAAGAAGTTCAGACCGGGGGCAAACTTAAACGACCATTTCTGTTCTATCCCCAGTGGCACTCTCTTCGAAATATTCATAGATCATCACAGTAATCTTCGGACACATCAAAATCAGATAACATTATTTGCTTCTTGAGATTTTCCACCACGACATCTGGGCTGGGGCGTTTTCCGCAGACCCTTAGCATACAGGATCGATCCTCTGTGTTACATACACACAATTGGATTAAATCACGGTAATGTAACTTGACATTGAGTGCATAAAGAAGCAGTTTCATATTCTGATGTGTCTGACAGATACGCTACACTGTTCATGTGTACCTGCACCACCAGCAAATACACGCCACTTTAGTTTCAAAGCAGAAAAAGTTGTAAGACCAACCTTTAGATCTGGATACTCACTTTTAAATTGCTGATAAAGTTCAGGGAAGTTGCTGAGGAATAATCTTTTTTGTTCTTAAACACCTTTTCTAATGCTCACACAATCTCCAGTTCCCGGCAATATTTTGCAGTTGTCTTCTTTTGAATAAAACTCCTTCAAAAGTAGCTTAGTGGATTCCAAGAACCCTGAATATCTCCTAAAATCGAGGTTGGGCAGAATGCCTTGATCGGCTTTTATTTTCCTTGTTCTTTTGATTAGTGTTCGGCTCACACGAAAATATTCTGCCGCTTCATTAACAGACATACTTACGAGCACCACGGAAAGCAATTAGTATTTGCGAGATTGAGACGCGGTTGATTATTTTAGTTTGATTTCATTCATTAGAAGATCGTGATCTCTTGCTTTGGGCTTCATCTGTTACCAGATCATTTTCATTGATGCCAAGGGCTCGACAACTTTTTTGCGAACGACACTTGATGCGCCATCAATCTTTCTCTTGGCACTCCTTAATGGAGATAAACCTAAAGCAGTAAGACTACGCAAGGCTGATTCTGTCTGGAGTGCAGGACTCAATGATGGGGAACCAGTCGACCCACTGCCCTGACTTGCCGCTTGATTTAAAATGGCCTGGCTATTGGGTTCACTGGCAATTTCCGCAAAGAAAGTGGCTAATCCTGCAGCTGCAAACAAAAATGTAATGTTTAAAAACTGAAATTCTAAAAAATATAATGGACTGTTGTAGAAATTTAACAACCATCAGTTTCCTCTGTCTCAATAGGTTTTAAGTAATCTTGTGGATTCACTTTCCTGCAGGAATCACACCAGAACTCCCCGACCATTAAAACTGAATCATTAGCAAGATCACTTTCTTTAACTTTCCTTAGGTTCTTGAGAACAGGCTTGGAATGAATTTTATATGGATTGCAGCACACATCTGACGGACAAAACCACACGCTCACACAAAGACAGTACAGCGCCTCAAAACTCAATCATACCACTTGTTGAATAAAAATAGTCTACTTTGGGAAGTCGTTACCGTTTGAATTTTCTGAGTCCATGGCTGGGGCAGATGTCTAAGTTTTTCTCATCCTCTTAGTGGGGACTTCAATTTTACTGCAGTCAAGGTCTAGAATAAAATTGATTTTTACAATTCTCCAGATTAATTTGTATGGGTCACGTATTCTTCAACTGATCTATACTCACCCTGAATTAAAATCATATTTCCTGTTTCTTCCTTTCTCTGACAAGGTAGGCATACGCCAGACCGCGTCGTGGCGTAACAGGCTTCGCTCATCGCGAATCACTGTTCCACCACTCCACGCTTGGCGCACGCCTACCTGCCGGCGGCTGTCACCTGCCGAGAAGGACCCTCGGTGGGACCCTCAGTGGGACGCCCTGCGGGCGTCACTCCCTCCGCACGGTCGCAACCACGCTCATATGCTGGCTGCTGCATTTGGTTGCATCGGCTTGCTGCATTTGCTGGCAAACGTATCTTACATCATACTTTCGTTATCAATGCCGCTCAACCATCCCTAACCTACCCTTACCTGCCTGAACCTTACCTACCCAGGCCCCCACCAACTTAACCTAACCGAGCGTAATCCACTCGAGTCACTGATCCGCCCCACCACGACAGGCGCAAAGCGCGTACTGACCTCACCTAACCGGCGGATATTAAATTTTAGACCACTTGTGAAAATTATCTAAGAAACCGCTTGGGCTACGGTGCCCCTGAGGGGAGGTTGACTCTGGTATGATGCAAGAAAGATGTGGTCCAAATCTGAGCTTTCTACGTGTAACCGTTCTCGAGAAATCGCGCGGGCAAACAGACAGACAAAACATTTGTGACCTAGTCGTATAAGGGCTTCGCTATCGCTTAGCCAATGAGCAACTTTGTGATTTCCAGAAAACTTTTCAACTGTGGTACTAGGTGGCACATCGTTCAGTTTGCGCTTGCGACAGGAATCACACCGCAACAACCCACTGGTCAATTCTGGGTTGCGTATTACGTCTGCATCTGATATTTTCCTTAAATTCTGCAGTATACGCTTTTTGTGCCTTTGATGGGGGTCACAGCAAGCATTTACATTAAATTCCACTTAGGTGAAAACGACAATATTAGAGTGATGTCAAAGGCAAATATTTATATGGAAGGTTTTTTGCAGTGTTAAATTTACCTTCAGGTGCTTTTGGTGGATCGTGACAAGAGTTGGTTGTGTCGTCACTCTTTGATACATCAGCGACATGATCTTAAAAGAGGCACATTTGAATTAAATTACATTTTTCTGCATTACCAAACAGTAAAAACTAAAACAGAGTAGATACTTTGTTTCCTTGTAAAACATCAACAACTTCACTTCCTTTCTCACGGTCATCTTGCTTCTGATCATCTCCACGGTCCACGTCATCCACGTCATGCAAGCTCTAAATGAAATGTATGATCACATTACAGTAATGAACACAGAAGCTTGAAGTACCTGTTGATAGGCGACTCATGTACTTTCTACAATTGGCACACCAAAACAATCCAATGTTTCTATTGCTTAGCTGAGAGTTCAGTTGAACCTCAGAATCTGTGATTTTCCTCAGCGACTTGCGAATAGGTATTTTGTGCCTCCCGTACGGCAGGCGCGGATATTGGCCCTCTTCACAGGGAGGGCACTGTTCACTGCTCGGCCAGGCGGGTTGCATTGCATACCTTCAAGAGTATCCCGTACGGCTGGTGGGGCTTACGTAGGGAGGAAAGTGAGCGAGTAGCCACCAAAAGGGCGGATCGACAATCTAAGATCGTAAATTGTGGCACGAAGTTTTCATCCTCAGTGCATTTTACCGTCGAATTAAAGTCGTTTTGCTGTAGGAAGCACCGCTTTTGAGTTTGTACTTGGCGTTTTCCCCACGAATTAAAAATTTGGAAACTGTTGACGTACGTCAAAATCTTCGGAACGGCTTTACTTAGGGCAAAACTTGTAGGCATCTTTCAGGGGTACAGGGGTATCTCGGCATGAAAAATAGGATTCTGTAAATGAAAATTTTGAGAAG
This sequence comes from Megalurothrips usitatus, assembly GCA_026979955.1. Classification (NCBI taxonomy): domain Eukaryota; kingdom Metazoa; phylum Arthropoda; class Insecta; order Thysanoptera; family Thripidae; genus Megalurothrips; species Megalurothrips usitatus. The sequence continues at coordinate 13,708,869 of CM049598.1, read as the reverse complement.
TTTTTGGAATTTTCGGGCCACTTATAGAGGTGGCGACTTGCAGGCCATTTCCTTAGACCACCAATATGCCGTTTTTTCCACTGTCGTTTTTCGGCTATAAGCCGAGGAAGACGGTACTTTTTGAGGTCGGTTAGGGTGGGACCTTGTTTGGAAAGAGTCTGAGAAGTCACCAGGGCCGGCACATCGCATAGCGACACCCAGTACTGTCAGCGGAACCCACCAGGCCTCAGCGGTAAAGCATAAACACTATATTGGATACCTCTAAGCCAGGAATTCAACCGCTGTAGTCCATTATTGACAGTAGCTGCTATCCGAATAGCCTTTTTTTTAACGCAAAACGACCATGTATCTTCAGCACTTTTTAGATTGTCTATGCCGCGTTTTGCTTAAATGTCCATTTCCTGCAGTTTTTGAGAAGATGCGTAAAACGCCGACAATGAACGTTTATGCTGAGCGCGGTATAGAAAATCTATTAAAGGCCGGGGATGTGGATGCACGACGTGCTCTTCCCATTACCTCTCCCTCTCTCACTGTAACGCCGCGGTCCGATTTCCGGACCCCTTAAAGTACGTCCGGAATCCGAAACGGTTCGAAAACCGTGTGCAAAAATTATCGAACACATCAGGGTTCGGAATTCGAACCGTAGTGTTCGGTGCCCGCGCTGGTTGTGTTCGAGAGGGAGACGCGCGCGTGACGGCACGGCAAAAAAAGCCGTGGACGAGGATTGTTCGAAGGTAGCCTGGGCTAGCGCTAGGGCAGGGTACGTGGAATTATGAGGGGTACCGCAGCAGACAGTATCTCCGCCGCGGGCGCCAGCCACGAGCCGGCTAAAAAATCTGCTAATCTTAGGTCTCGCTGATGATGTGTCACGACCATTTGGTAGGGTCAGACTGCGCAGATCACCACCGCGCGGCCGGAAGGAGTGTCCTTTCTGGCCGCGCGGAGTGGCTCCGCGGTGGCCTGACCCTATCAAGTTGTCGTGACACATCAGCAGCGAGAGCTAAGTCCTGCAAATTTTTTAGTCGGCGCGTGGCTGGCACCTGCGGTGGAGATACTCTCTGCTGCGGTCCCCCCCCCCCCCCCCCCCTCCTTATTCCACGTACCGTGCCTTTCGGTTCGAAGGAGTAGTCGACTGGACGTCGGCGGTTCGATAATTGAGATCAGGGTTCGGTTCTCAGTGCGCGCGGGGCGTTCGAAAAACGACGCTCTGGGCATATTCCAACTGCACTCGCCCCTGTGCCCCCCCCCCCCTTTAAATCCGCGCCTGCCGCACGGATCACAACAAATCTTATGAAAAGAACCTAGGGAAGAAAGAGAGGTTAAGACGGCCTCCAGCGCCAAAATAAGCAAAAACGCAAGATAGTAGTCATAATATAACCTGCAGATTACGTGATGTCACTTTTATCGTCGAAACTCACACCATTACCAATTCACAGCTTCAAACCGTCTCTTCTTGCTATTCTCGAACGCGCATCACCAGCAACATACACACATTGCAGTCCTGGACAGCTGACGCCGGGACAGGCCGGCGAAGGGGCAGGACGAGGGGTGGCGGGAGGAGGCGGGGGTAAAGGCAGCGGGAGGGGAGGGGGGGCGAGGGCGCAGAGAGCAGCACTGTACAGAGCCCCTGAAACCCAGGATAGACTATCCCGCAGGACATGCGTGCGGGGACGGCCATGGTTTGCCTACGCATCAGGTGCCCGTGCCGGCGAAGGTATTAACATATTGGATGCTTCATCGGCGGAAGTTGGTCAGGTCAAGTTGGACTAAAATCGAGTAGGTCTGTTCCCAATTACGCTCTAGATACGTACAAGGTAGGCGTACGCCAGACCGCGTCGTGGCGTAACAGGCTTCGCTCATCGCGAATCACTGTTCCGCCACTCCACGCCTGGCGCACGCCTACCTTGGCCTGCCGGCGGCTGCCACTTGACGAGTAGGACCCTGCCGGGCAAGTCAGTAGGACGCCGCCTGCGAGCGTCACTCTCTCCGCACGGTCGCAACCACTGGCTCCCGAACGTATCTTAATCAGCCTTTTCTTATCAATGCCGCTCAACCAGTCCTAACCTACCCTTACCTGCCCGAGCCTAACCAACCCAGGCCCCTTCTAACCTAACCTAACTGAGCGTAACCCACTCGTCAGTGATCCGCCCCTCCACGACAGGCGCATAGTGCATACTGACGTGAAAATTATCTATGAAACCGCTTGGGCTGCGGTGCCCCTGAGGGGAGGTTGACTCTGGTATGATGCAAGAAAGATGTGGTCCAAATTTGAGCTTTCTATGTTAAACAGTTCTCGAGATATCGCGCGGACAAACAGACAGACAAAACATTTTTGACCCAGTCGGTCCAGGGTTTCGCTATCGCTCAGCCAAAGAAAAACAAAAAAACACGGAAGCGAAAATCTCACTTTTAACAAAAGTATGAAAAGTACCGGTAACTTTGGAAAGCCGTAACTCTAAACCGGTACACAGACACGAGACAGTAATTTTTGGATCCAGCGGACCATTTTCCGTACGGCTATGTCAAGTTTGGTGCCACCCAATTATTTTTTTTTTTGCCTTACTCCCAGGATTTGGGACTTAAAATGTAAATTTTTCGAAGTTTTTCGCCAAAGTCGTAAAATGGAGGTCGAAAAAGTGCCGAACGTTTGATCGGGCGATTGAACGGTGTTCCTTGGTACTTTCAGGCCCGGAAAAACGAAACCGCACTCGAATAGGACGAAAGTTGTCCGACTTGTAAGAAATACCCAACTTGCCTGCCAAAAGGGTTTTTGGTAAGGTTCTAAAGAAACGCTGCAACTTCCTAACGCCATATCTCAGTCAAAAAAAAAAAAAAGTCCGAGATGTTAAATTTGGTTTCGGTCCGTTTCTCAAGGGGAACAACCTACTACAAAATTTTCGCCGCGATCTGAGACCGTCACTGTAAGGTCCTGCTTTTCTTATTTGATTTTGCTCGGTACCAGTTTTTGCGGGTGCCGACACCGTACTGGCTAGAAAACACTTTAATACACTTTTAACACGCCGATCGTAACGTCTTAATACGAGCAAAGTCACGAAATCAGTGAGAATCGCTCCCTGGCGGCCACATCAGATGTGCGATTACTGCTGATATTAGCGTGTTAAAAGTCTAGCGATGCCATTTTCCTTTAGAACCGACCCCGTACAAGCTAGAAAACACTGCACTTTTAACACGCCGATCGTAGCGTCTAAATACGAGCAAAGTAACGGAATATGTGAAAGTCGCTCCCCGGGGGCCATATCGGATGTACAATAACGGGTGATATGGGCGTGATTAAAGTCTTGCGGCACCATTTTTTGGGAGTGCCGACACCGTACAAGCTATAAAACACTTTTATACACTTATAACACGCCGATCGTAGCGTCTGGATACGGCAAAAGTAACGAAATAAGTGAGAATCGCTCCCTGCGGGCTATATCGGATGCCGGTTAATTGACTGCCAATATTGTAAGCGTTAAGGCCATTCCTCACGGACCCGACTCCGAGCACGGCTAGAGTCACTTATAAAGTGTATCTACAAAAGTAGCTTTGGGGATACCCCCTGACAGTTTTTGTTCAGCCACTTTCCGTAGGATCGCGCCACTGTCGACGAGAATTTTGGTTACAAATCCACGTATCTACGTCAACATTCCGTGTCAGGTACTGCACCTAGTTCCGTGAGTCGTAAAGTAATTATGCGGGTCCCTATTGAAAGCTGTGTCAACACGGCGAGGCCCCCTTCCTTCCCTTTGCCCTCCTCCGGGGATTCCGGGTACATTCGGCACGGTATTGTTCTCGCAGTGACAGTATGCTAGTCTATTTTCGAACTTTTTTATTCCGCGTTCAAAAGTGTTCAATGATCGTCTCAACTTTTCGGGCACGTTTTGACGAATAAATCGGTTGTTTTCAGAAGTTTGTACCTCTACCCGTTCGGAAATTACATTTTGTCGGCGTTGCATTAGAATTTGGTTGTTTGTACGTCAAAGGTTTTGGGCCCCATACATTTGGACTCATTGACCGTAATGGAAATTTGCGCGTGCATTCCTTCACAATCACCCATGCAGTACTGTTCATTTCCATTATGGTACTGTAGTAATGACCACAAACGTAATTTTGGTATAATCTATCTTTTAATTAGTAGGGCTGCTCTATTCGGCGCCACAATATGAATATAACTGAAAAGTGGGCCGCATGAGAATTTGACAATCGCGATCGGAACCAGATTTTGGATTCTGAGCTCCCATAGGTTTCGTCTCATGCCATGAAAATCGCTGGGCTTCCCTGGTTTTGCGTCTCCTCCGGCCCGGGCCATGCCTCGGTGCAGCGTCACAGGCGGACGGCCGGGCACAGGCAGCCGGAGGATGGTCGGACGCCGGCGAGGCGGCGTCCTCCACCCCTGCCCAGAGAGGGGGGGGGGGGGAGGGGGAGGCGGGAGCCGCGACCGTAACGGTACTCTTTCCTCAGGCAGGGCCCCAAAATAGTAAGTTTTTAAATTGATTTCTGGAGACCGAACGCACAACGCCACGCGCATTATCGCGCCAGTTTTACGCGGATTCGAATTTTGAATGACGATTCTAGCCCAACTGGAACGGCCTTTGCACGGCCGCAGCAGTCCTGGAGACGGTCTCAGCCGGGCCTCAGGAGCATGAGGATGGCACGGCCCAGGACCGAAGCGCTCCAGGTCTGCGGGGACCGGGCCGGCCGGCGGGTTCCGGCGGGGCGGCACATTATATTGCCTTCTTTGTCTGTGTGGGCTTTTGTTTACTCGGTCGGCATGCCCCCAACCTTCCTCTGCCTTCCACGTAGTTCCTCCAGGCTCCACCAGCGCCACCGAGCAGACAGCAGTTTCGAGCCCGGCAAATTCGAAAGAGACGAAACGTGTCGGAAACAGATCAAACTTAAAACAGAGATAGCGGCAAAACTATTTGTCGTACAGAAAAAGTTGTAGAACCAAATGTGCATGGTTTATGGTGACCTATTCCATATGATTCGTCAAAATCCCGGATTATTTCAGAAAGTTAATGATTTGGTCGCTTCTTAAGTTTCACAAAACGGCGTGTGCTACAACGCCCAAATTGAACATTTGTAGATGGATCTCAAACTTATGACGAATCATATGGAATAGAGGAAGGTGTGCTCTTCGCAACGACGTGCTTGTTGTCCTCGTGCAACGCATACTTTTAGCGCTATCTCTGTCGCCAATTGGACAAATTGGGCACTTTGAACGCTCGTATCCGTTCAAAATTGAACAATCGGCACGGGTTTTTACAGGGCCCTTGTGTATCACTGAATCTATGCGTGTGCCGATTTTGAAGTTTCTAGCTCGCAGTAAAAATGCGTAAGGGATGGCCTTAACACTGCTACGCTCAGCTCTTCACGTTCGTTGTACTTATGCCAGCCTCTGCTAGTACAAGGTAGGCTGTCACCTGACGAGTAGGACCCTGCGGGGCCAGTCAGGAAGACGCCCCGCGGCCGTCTCTGTTTCCGCACTGTCGCAACCGCGCTCATGTTCTAGCTTCCGAACGTATTTTACATTACCCTTTCGTTATTAATGCCACTCAACCAGTCCTAGCCTACCCTTACTTGCCTGGGCCTAACCTACCCAGGCCTCCACTAACCTAACCGAGCGTGACTAGTCACTGATCCGCCCCTCACTGACAGGCGCATGGCGCATACTAACCTCACCTAACCATTTTAAATTTTAGAACACTTGTAAAAATTATCTTAGAAGCCGCTTGAGCTGCGGTGCTCCTAAGAGGACGTTGACTCTGGTAGGATGCAAGAAAGATGTGGTCCAAATTTGAGCTTTCCACGTCTAACCGTTCTCGAGAAATCGCGCGAACAAACGGATAGACAAACAGAAAAAACATTTTTGGCCTAGTCGGGTAATGGCTTCGCTATCGCTCAGCCAATAATGGGGTGTTATACGTTCATACATGGGCACTCTGTAAAGAAATCTAAGACGAGAATTCTGCACCCTTGACAATCGGTTCATTTCGCAGATAGACGTTTCAGTAAATGGACGCATACGACATTTAAAAAGGAGAAATATTAAGCTGTGAACGACTTGCAGCCAAATATTTTCAGGCATATAATCAAAATTCTTTGTTATTTGAGCTAGAGTGGAAAGCATTGAGTGATAATGTTATTATGACCTTTCCACGACAAGGTCCGGTCAAATAGCACATCTACATTTTCAACTTAATAGTGATATTGTAGTGCCACACCGTCAACAACTAATTGAGGTAACTTCATCTGAGTCACCTAATATATTCAGATTTTTAGTAGTGCTAATTATTATACAATGTGTCTTTTCAGCATTCATGAGCAAGTTATGGCCTGAGAGATGATCAACAATCGAGCAGATGTCTGCGTTCACTACAGTCGACTCTTGAATTTTGTATCGCCCGCCGGGAGGAGCATGGGACGCATATTAGGGGACGGGAGATGCCGGGCTGGGCCGGGACCCGGCACCGCCGGACCCTCTGGCCCGGCCCGGCGCGCGGATTAAAGGGGGGGGGGGGGGGCTTAATCCGCCCGGCCAGGGGGGTATTTTAAAGTCCGATTTCAAACTTTTTACGGCCTGTTAAGTTGAACGTGTAGAGAAGTAAAAAGCAAGTTGATTAAAAAAAAACGGCATGTCAAAATTTAAATTATGACCTGAGTTATTGTTAAATGTAACTTTTGTTAGAAAGGTGATCAAATTCGAACGTCTTTGACAAACAAACCCTTGCTTATTTTGTGCTCTCTGATATCGCCACGTCTTAAAATATTAATTTTGTCCGCCGCTGGCACGCCAGCGGCGGACAAAATCAATTTGATGCACCTCATGAGGTCGAATCGGCTTCAAGTTTCGCCCGGAGGGTCCAGCGGCGCTGGGTCCCGGCCCGGCCCGCGCGCTCCAGCCGGCCCCGGGCCCGAGATGGTGGGGATCACTGTGTCACAAAAATTAGGGGACAAAACCGGGACGAAAGTCAAGAGTCGACTGTAATTGGACAACATTAGTAACATTTTCTTTCTAAAAGTGCAAAAATATTTGTAAATCTTCAGCATACATGTGAAGCCTGCAATGCTGAACATTTGGTAGCATACAGAGAAAGTAGCAATGGTCTAATTACAGGTCCCTGTGGAACACCAAACAATAATGCCATGAACCCATTTAAGTCCTCTCCACACAACACTTGATTTGCATTCTAGTGGTCAGGTAGTCTCTTCGCCGTGCACTGTAATTTCTGCAAATCCAAAAAGTCTTAGTTTAGTAAGAGAAAGTTCATGATGTACCCTGGCAAAGGCTTTGCTGAGATCAAATAAACACAGCACAGTTAGCTGACTACCATCTATTGCCTTCCTTCAGCTATCAGCAACATTAATTATTGCGGCTGATGTGCTGTGATTTTCACGGAAACCAGATTGAAATGGAGTGAACACCTTATCAATTTTAAGGTGTTAAACACATTCCGCCATTTTTGGGGTATCCCGATTAGTTTAGAAAAGTACCGAATTGTTCGGGATATAATAGAAAATAGCCAGGCCCCATAAATACAGAAATTTGACGTGACTTCAAATAGACGTCTACGATAGACGTCTAATTGGCGTCAATTATAGCCACTTCCGCAACATCAATGAGACGTCAACATATTTATGTCTTATATGTGTTGAGGGCAAGTAGCGTGGCCACCACCACAGTGGGCCTTAACGAAGGGCCGTGCCAGACGAGGACACGGCCCTATGTCGTACGCTTAGGTGGTAATTTAATCACCCCTAAATTCGGAAGCTAATGAAGACTTCAGTGTCGAAATGAGCAGTCTTATGCGCATTTAGTCACTGCCCAAACGGCAGGACAGACGCCCTGAGCTACACCTCATCGGACATCCACACATGACACGGGGACGACCGAGGTATTCATGCTGAGTCTTCCTAATTCAGCCGCGCGAGCTTACTTTTATTTATTTTTGTCCCACCGGTGGAAAGGTCTGACACAGTTCAAATAGGTTTTACATTGTTCAGGTCATTGTACTTGACTCGTACCCAGGTTTGCTCTAACTGAAACGCATTTTTGAGGCCGTTTTTTTTTTTTTTAATCTAGCAAACGAGATGGAAAAGCGACATTACCGCCATCTCTCAGCCTTAACCTTTTTTTCGCTGTGAAAGTACCCAAAGGCGCGTTTGGTAAAGTAACCGTGCTAATGCTTCGAGGTGATACAGAACTTGTTGTTCACAATCTGGTCAGTCTGACGCTCGCGTCCCTTGCGGGTCCCTGTTCTCATCAGCACATCCCTTTGGCCGCGCTGGTTCGAGCCTGTGCTCGCCTGCGCCCTGGCACGAAAAGCTGCCGACTGGCACAGCGGATTCGAAGCGCTAAGCATAGTTCAACGTCTACGTTTGTAGACCTAACATCGATTTACCTTCACTCTAAAGTCCTTACAAACAAAATGTGTCCGTATTACGGATTAATTTGTGCAGCCGTAGTACGGATGTCGTTACGGATGGATTTGTCTGTAATACGGACGCTTTTGGTATGCATTACGGATGTTTTCTCATTTGTAACATAGGGACGTTTTAAGTATATGATACCGATACGAAAACATCCGTAGTACAAACCAAAAGCATCTGTATTATGGACAAATTCATCCGTACCGACATCCGTACTACGGCTGCGCAAAATCATCCGTAAGGACTTTGCAGTGTTTACTTCCGAATAGTCTTGGGATTTTCTGAAAATAATCGTAACTTCCCGAAGTGTCCTGAACATATTCTTTCCGAACTTAATCGTGGTTTCCTTAATTATTTCGGACCAACATCCCGAACAAATCTGGCAACATTTTCTTCAGAAAATTCCGATATGTTTTTACAGTGTTGTTGGTCAGCAGTCATCCCCACCACCTCCGCGCGGCCAGACTGGGCGCCCCAGGCTCGCGCCGGCACCCGGCACCGGGGGCTGGCCCGGCCAGAGTGGCTTAATCCGCTCCAACGGGAAGGAATGTAAATTTTTATAATCTGCTTTTGCCCATTATAAAGGGGACAAAAAAAATATGCAAAGTAAGAAAAAATTGCACATTAAAATTTCAATTTTTGCTCAAATTACAGATTGAACTGACTGTTGGTCACGGCGGACAGGGCCGTGTTGGGATGATGGTGGATCTTTCTAAATTAGAATTTTGAGGTGTATTTTTTTATATTTTGTTTTGTTTTTGTCCTTGCAGGGAACAGAACAGATTGGAAAATTTTAAACGCAAATCGGATCTAAATTCCTACCGTTTGAGCGGGTGAAACCGCTGGTTGGGCCAGCCCTTAGGGTCCCCCCGGCCGGTCCCGCTCTAGTTGTTGGTCATAGCTCTTCCCGGCACAGTTGCCTAAAATCGGTGCACGACAGTAACAAGAAGTATCAAATCTATACACTTTTTTAACACCACAACAGACACTCCATCAAAACCAGTGGATTTAGAGGTAATACTTAATACGGATTTTTTTTGCCATCACTTGGTGTTACACATTGGAAATAAAACTCGTCACTGATAGGAGATTCTTTAGTCTGATGTGGATATATGTTTTCCTGCGTCAAATCTAGGTCAGGAGTTAATGCAACTGTACTATATCACTCAATCAGATTGTCAGCAGATGTTATAAAGTTACCGGATTCATTTTGGTTTTTACCAGTGCCTAGTGAGCGCACTTTCGCCCAGATAGACTTAGATGACTTACAACTGCCAAATACATTACTAAAATATACAACTTTAGGAGTTCCAATGTGAAACATAGCATACAATATACCATGATAAGATAACGCGGCTGGAGATTGTCCATAACTGACTAGAATGTTACTACAATTTGATGCTACGAGATCTTATCTAGAATTACAGTTTTTAGTGTTGTATGTTGATCCATAAGGCACACATTCTAGATTGCAATCATCAGGTATTTCAGTAATTATTTCGGTCCCATGAGAGTCACTACCAAATCTGGCGTTGAAATCTTCACATACTATTACATAGCCATAGTCAGTGAGCAGTGCTTTAAGGTCATCCCTAAATCGATCAAGAAACCCCGCCTTAGGTCTACGATACAGCCATCCACACACCATTTTGAACGTGTTTACACAGAATTCCATAATACTGTATTCAGGTTTATTTTTATAATGACCTGAGGATGAACACAGTATTTTTGTTTGTATTCCTCTGCTTACAAAAAGTGCTGCACCTCCTCGCCCTTTGCCAATTCTATCATTCCCGAAGCATTGGTAACCTGGTAAATTAAAATGCACTCCAGGTTTTGAATCCGGTACTTCATCGGTCATCAGGTGAGTTTCATAAGGTATTCCTCGGTTGCCAAGAGCGACTCCCGCAGGGCGTCCTACTGACTGACTGGCCCCGCAGGGTCCTACTCGTCATGGGACGGCCGCCGGCGAGCCAACGTAGACGTAGAGTGGTACAGCCAGAGAACGCCGTTCTTAGATCTAGCTTAGCTTTTGCCTTGAATTCTCTGCGATCGAATTCATCGCAATTCTTCTTAATTCAAGTTGAGCGGATCTGCGTACGCTGTTAATAATACTCAATCAGGGTTCGAACCTGAAACTTCCCGTTCGGCGTGCTGCCACGCTACTCTGTGCGCTGCGCTACCGAACAGTCGGGCATGGGAGTAGGGCCATAGGCCGGCAAGTTTTGATGACTACCTCGCTCAGTCCCCCTCGCATTCTACGCTCTTACCATCTCTGTGGATCCAACATTGGGGGGGGGGGGGGGGGGGGGACCGCAGCGAAGAGTATCTCCGCCGCGGGCTTCGGCCACGAGCCGACTGCAAAATTTGCGAGCCTTCGCTCTCGCCGATGTGTCACGACCATTAGGTAGGGTCAGCTCGGCGCGGAGCTTCTTCGCGCGGCCCGGACACACCTGTTAGGCCGCGCGGTGGCGACTTCTACCGTGTGACACTACCAAGTGGTCGTGACACATCGTCAGCGAGAGCCAAGGCTCGCAAATTTTTCATTCAGCTCGTGGCCGACGCCCGCGGCGGAGATATTCTTTGCTGCGGTTTCCCATGCACTTGACCAACTTTTGTCATTTTTTAATTCCCACGACATCCGTTCTGAGTTTCAGCGGAATGCCCAATTGAATATAAAACAGAATAAACATTATATACTGATGCTATGATAAAAAGTGACTCCGTCTTTCCTGCAGTCTTCATTCACTACAGTCCATTCCCAGCTTCGTCAAACAATGAAACAGCACTCGGTGATGCCGTGCATAGGGAGACTGGTTGCACCCCAGAGGGGAATCGAACCCCCGACCAGACCCTATTTCTTATCCAGCCTCCAGGCACGGAGCCACTGAGCCACCAAGGCAAGGCATGTGCTGATGCGCGGCGCTGAGCGGGCATTTGAGGCACTTCATTCGTGGCTGAGTCGGAGTGGTCGAAACAGCCAATCAGAGGGCGCGCTGAGCCAAGTCAAGGGTTTTATTTGATGTCGCCCAGAACAATTTCTTGTTTCATGCACGGCATATCAAGGAATTTATTTTCTTGCTTAAACTCTTTCCTAAAATTACTTCAAGACTCCGAAATGAAATCAAACCTCTAAAACTCCGAGGTTTTCTTAATTCTAGTCTAGAAAAGATTAGGATCATTCATGCCCGTTTTTTTTCTTGATTCAAGAACGGCGTTCTCTGGGTGTAGAACAGTGATCCGCGATGAGCGGAGCCAGTTACGCATCGACGCGGTCTAGCGTACGCCTATCTTGTTACTCCCTTACTCCACTCGAAGGCTTCGTCTGCATTGCAGGTCAAAACGATGTCCATGAACCGTCCTAGAACATGCTCTGCCCGCACTCAAGCAAACCATGTTCCGCTCACTGCAACCCTGCAGTTTGGGTTACGTCTGCTGGGAATCTCTGATGTGCTCGATTTGTCAACATCATCTACGTGTTTTAAGATAGCGCGCGGCGTGTTCCAGTCAAAGGTACGCAGGGACAGCGGGGCTGGGGCGATACCAGCACCGTTCTCTCCCATAGCTGGAGCTACCCCCCCCCCCCCCCCCCCCCCCCCCCCCCCCTCCGCCCCCTCCCTCCGCGGCTTACTAATACAACTGTCACGTAGGCCTTTGATCAACATCAGTTGATCGAGTCATCTTGGCCGTGTACGAGGTACCATACAATGCAAATATAATCGATATCTCCTAACGAGATCCATGCGTTCTCGAGGGGCTTCGTCTCGCGGCGTTTCTCTCGTTAGTGTAAGCGTTTCTTCCCATGCGGAGACTGAGTGGATCTCGTGAGGCGGTATCGTTATGATATTATGAAAGTATAATGATTCTATAGACTGAGCCGTGCACCGCGCCCGTGTACGGATTACTATGACAGTCGACCGTCCTTGAGTTGTTTTTATGTCAGGAGTCAAGTTGGGAGAGAAATTAGTACGTTTTAAAAGCAAATGAGAAACGTTACAATATTTGCCTCCTTTTAACCATTTTAGGTATTTCGAAGTTAAAATACTGTTTGTTTTAATTTGGATGCGGTTGAGTGCTACAGAACAACCCAAACCGCATCTAAAATTGATGATAATGTGGATTCGTAGGAGAGCAAAAGACGCAAAGAAGTATTTGGACACCTGCGCCTGGGTCGCGAGCGAGTCGCCAGCGTTAACGAACCTCACGGATGTCTTTAACGAATCTTATTGTTTTTCAGATTTTCTACGCTGTTTACGCAATGTCAGCATTAGTACTTGTAGCGGACCTGCGAAACGCATCGTCTGAGCGGGAATTTCGTTTGAGTCTGGAAATGATCGCCATCACTATATCTGGCTGTGGTGTTTTGGTTGAAATTCAAGGGAAGCCTATGAGAGAAAGTCTGCGACAATTGGCGGTGTTGTCCACACGGATGTTTTTTACGACCAGCGACGAGGGAAAGGTTAGAAAAAGATTGCGGTTGGGGCACAGAGATAGGCGTTTTCCCCTTCAATGGGCTTGGCCAAGGAAAATGCGACGCCCTTATTACGCTCGCACCAAAATGTTCACTGAGAATGGAAAGGTGAGGAATATGGCAAAAAAAATTGGCGAGGAAATTTTCTCGCCTAAATTTTGGTGAGGACGGTTTACTCGCCCAAATTTGGGCGAGATAATCTCGGAGATAATGGCATTTTCTCGCCAGCATTTGGGCGAGGATGCCCCCTTTACCCGAAATTGGGCGAGGTCCCTCACTCAAATTTGGGCAAGATCAGCATTCTCACCAAAATTTGAGTGAGAGGTTCTTCTCGCTCTTAGTTGGGCATTGTTCCTCACCAATTCATTGTCAGTGTTATGGCTGTGTCTTAGTTTGTTTGTGTGTGTCCGGAAGGTGTGTGTGAAGGTTTAAAACGGCTCGTCACTGCTGACCGGTGTACATGGCATGGACCTGGCTGTGGCCACCGAGAGGTAAATTACTAAGGACACGAACTTACACTGGCGGTTTTATTTAGCGGTCCACATTTTTGAGGGGGGGGGGACATTTTGTCGCAGGTTGACGTAGGAACTTGTTTAATGGCCAGGGCGTGTCCCAAGCGTACGTCTCTCAGAGTCTGGGAGGTCAACTTAATTCACTCTAAGGGGATGAACCTCCCCTTTTACTGGGCCGAAGTGGAAAATGACTCCAAAAGAGGTCGTAAAAAACCCTTTTCCCGAAGCAAAAGTGGAAGAACAGATTTCAAAGTGTCGTTCTGGTGCAAATCCTGAATTTGACCCTCCCCGACCACCCCTTTATTTTCGAAAGGGCGGTGGGTAGTAGGGTAGACCTACCGTCATTTTTTTCATTTTTAAGTTTTGAACGGGTTCCCAGGCTGTAAAGTGACCGTTTTGGCTAGAAACCCTTACTTCCGAAGTCGGAAACAATTCAGACGTATGTTTCCCCCTAGGCCGCGGCATTGTTGACAGGCCTCGCGCGAACGACTATCACGTGTCCTGGCAGATCGCGGCCACCGGGAACCGGCCAGGGTGCACAGCGCGTCTAGCCAAGTTCGCTGTAAAAATATTTCGTCACACGACAATATTAATGGCGAAAATTTTTCACCTAAATATATCGTCAATTTACGATTTTCTCGTCACGTGACGAAATAGTATAGTGACAAATGTTTTGTCACTTCTAGGCTAAACGCTCCGAAATATGATTTCAAATTATTCCCAAATGCAATTGATTTTTGTGACGATTTTTTCGTCTCAACGTGCGACGAAAAATGTTTTTACAGTGTTGACAACAATGTCTTGACAAAAAGAGTAAAACAGCCATATGAAAAATATTGAGATTTAGTTGATCGGGACCGTATAAACTGGCTCAATTGTGAGGATATGCAGTGAATAGTCTTGCGATTTCAAATTAACGAAGACGGCAAATATTAATATTTGATTATGACTGCAGTATGACTGCCAAGCCAAGGACACAACGGGAGATTTTAGTGGGATAGACGATGCAAAAGGGTCCTCGACTCGCTCGGGCCCAAAATATGTACCTGCATCTACAAACGCTTACTGACATTTAACCACGAAACTCCTGGAGTGACTCCTGCACAGATCGCCCTGCGGCGCGTGGCTGAGCTTAACCGCAACGTCTATCGCGTGTACACGGTGTACGGCTCGCTGACGCTGTTCGCCGGCTTTATCGCCCTAATCATCCTGCCGCTCAAGCAAGGCCTCACAGTGCCGGGCGTGTCGCCCGCGTGGACGTACGGCGTCCTCGCTGTCAAAGCCGTGTTGATGGTCCTGCTCCCCATCCACCACTACGCTGACCTGCCGGTCTACCTCAACGTCGCCACGTCGGCGGCGGCCGTCCTCCGCTGCATCGGGCGCGGCGTGGAGGAGGTAGGTTCAAGCACTCTCAATTCTGAATGCTGGTTTCAAACGTATTTTGATGCTACATGGGTTTTCTTGGTCATTCTGCTTGCGCTGTGAGTTCAATTTTTGTCGCGAGTATACTCCTGGCGAACACAGGCGAATTGAATACTTGTCGTAAGTATTCAATCCTCATCGGTAGGCTAGTATGCTTTTTTGCAGGCTTGTATGCTTGGCCTAAAACCTAGAATATGGGATACTCCCCTCAAGTATTTACGCTTCACTGTAAGCTTTTGGAATTGAGGGTGAGTGCTGACGTACGTGGGGTTTTACCGCCTAACTGG
This sequence comes from Megalurothrips usitatus, assembly GCA_026979955.1. Taxonomy (NCBI): domain Eukaryota; kingdom Metazoa; phylum Arthropoda; class Insecta; order Thysanoptera; family Thripidae; genus Megalurothrips; species Megalurothrips usitatus. Next base: position 13,693,747 of record CM049598.1, on the reverse strand, counting down.
CGGTTTTTGAACAGTGCCGAGGACAGAGGGCCGCATTGTGATGGAAGGAAACATTACCGCTATGCAAGCCAGCCCAAAGTACAACCCAACTGACTTCTGCGTCCGTTCGTGCCGCTGCAGACCGTAGTGGCGAGGACCGAGTGGCCCGCGCAGCACAGCGCGGCGATCCGCGCCTGCCTGGAGTTCGAGTGCATAGTCCGCACACCCGGCTTCGTCTGCCTATCGTCCATTCTTGTCGCTCCGCTCCTTGGAACTGTCGACGTAAGAGTAGAGCGTTACATGTTTCACGAAGTGCTAATATGTCCGATGCTACTGCTATACAACTACGGAAAGTAAGCCGTCAGCGTCACGTTTTTGGATACTGGTTTTGATCGGATTCGCTATCGTTCAGCCAATAATTTTGGCAAGTGGCCTCAAATTTGACGGCCGCCGATTGACTATACGAGGTGTGCGCCTGGCGTGGAGTGACGGGGCAGTGATCAGTGATGAGCGAAGACTGTTACGTGACGACGCGGTCCGGCGTACACCTACCTTGTTTATTATGTTTCTCATATTTCCACTCACGGGGCCCACTCAGCAGTATTGGGACTTGAATCTTCTCTCTAGTTCGTCCTAGAGTAAACCTATATTCGAGCCACAGGCGAATATTTTCAGTGGTGCTGACATCTAACCCGCTCTGCCCCCGGTAGGTGGTGCTCCGAGGGCGCGACGCGGACCCGCTGGCCTTGAGCCTAGCGTCCGTGGTTATCTTCGTGTTCTTGCCGCTGTGCGAGGCCGGCGACGCGGTGCTGTCCGCCAGGGAGGCGCTGGCGGGCTGCGTGTACCGCGGGGACTGGCTGGAGGCCGCGCCGCGCCGCCGCCGGCTCCTGCTGCTGCTCATGGTGTCCGCCACGGGCCGCGGCGGAGAGCTGCGCGTCAGGGGCGTCGGCACGCTGTGCAGGCGCTTCTTCTTTAAGACTATGCGCGCGTGGTTTAACTTCCTGCAAACGCTCCTTAACCTGTTCTGAGGCCAGTCTGCGACGCGAAATAGTTTGTTTCGCTTTGGTTTCTGGGGGTTGGGAGAGTCCGATTTCAGATGTGCCACTGTCAATTTAAAAAATCTTCGTTCTTTTCAATAACCCCAATTATAGAACCCCGGCTCCCTGAATCCTCTCGACCGACAGGGACAGCACTCGCGCCGCTGCGCTCTGCGCCGCTCCCCCCGTCCGGCTCCGACACCTCCGCCGGCAGTCCTCAGTCTAGTCCCGCAGTGCGGAAGGGGCCGAACGTATTGAACGCTACGCTTCGCAGAAGACACGTGTGTTGTAGTTTGTAGTTATCGAAGGAAGTGTTTCAAAATGGATAAAGATATGGAAGAGCGCATTTGCTCGGCGTAAACTCATGTGCAATTGTAGCTGCTGAATCCAGCATTTCGACCCCCTACGACCATCCCCTAATTTTGGAGGGGGTTGAGATAGTTATTGAGTTTCCAGGCTCAAGCTGTCGAGATTTTGAGATCCCCGTCTGGGGCCTTGCTTGTAAAGGTTCGAACTGTAAATAAACCAGCTCGCGCACCACCCTAACTCTACTGAGATCGGGGGAAGAGGGACGCAAAGTGACAGTGACGGGAATTTTTGACACCCTTGACCACTCTGCTGCCATTTTTTTTTTCAAAAATATTTCTGTTAGCCGGAGGAGGGGAGGCTTTTGCACGCCGGGGCCCATTAGTAGTCAGGTGTAGTTCTAGGTTAGGTACAAGCTGACAAACGCGGGTGTTGCGCCAAGCGAATCCTGTCACGACGCGGTGTGGTGAACGGCTACATTTGTTAATCAGATTTCGAATTAATGTTCTGTTTTTGTTTGTAGATAACCTGGTCTGCAGAGATTTCCTGCTTGAGCTTAACCGAAGATGGTTTAGGGAAAATCGTGCCGGCCATCTGGCCGTAGAAGCCTCATTTATACCTGCATTGAAACATTTTACTGAACCACAGTATTGTACCCTCGATGATTAAAATTAGGGAATTTTTATCTCTGACTATGGTGTTGACTGTCACAACAAACCTAGGGGTATAAAGGATATTTTGTTTTCGAAATCAAAGCTTAAGTTCACAGCAGCTTAGTCCGTGTTCTTACATGAGACCTTGTCCCAGAATCTGATCAATGTTAGAAGTTGTATCAAATTCATGGTCAATAGGCATGACGCGTAAAGTAATCGATCATTCGAAGATGCTTGGAGGACTTCACGACTCGAGAAAATCAGTGAACACATTCGAAGAAAATCAAACACGTAAGTTTATTGGTTTAAAAGGTTGAAAACTAAGCACGGTCTCTATTATTTGCTGCCAATACTTGAGTACATTTAGTTCACAAAATGAGACCAACGGTTTTGAGTGGAGAAAAAATGTACTTGCAAGACAATATTTTCGGTCTGAGCGCGAAGTGGGATTATTGCATTTGAGAGCCAAGTGTTCGTAGACGACGATAACTGCTATCGTTCCGAAAATTAATTATTCGGGGTTTACCTTTCGCCCCACGTTTGTAGGCCCCTCGAGCGATCGTTGTTTTTTTCCGACGCTCGAGTTTCTTTGAGTTCTTGGAGTTTGATGAGTAGTCTGAGCGGCAGGCGAGATAATTGACGGCCCTGCCAATCCTACCGCAATCGTAGTAGGTAGGAATACATAGACTGCGATCGCCGTATAATCTGCAAATCGTAAAAGCAATTTCACGCCAAGCGAGGCGTCACCCGTCAGAACAGAACAATTACATTGTGCGAGGAAAACTTGTTCTCCTGCCTGCTCACCCTTACCTCAAGGTACAGCTCCAGGGTCAGGTTGACGAAGTTCCCGGCGGTGAGGTTCAGCGGCCGCTGGGCGCGCAGCGTCACGAAGTTGAGCGTGATGGCGGCCCGCGCCGTCAGCCCAGACAGAGGCGCCGACCCTGTGGGAGCATCGGGCCGCAGCGCCGCGTAGGCGGCCACGGACACCCCCTGGGACTGGGTGGAGCGCGAGTCGCATCACGGTTATTAGTGCACCCAGAGAACGCTTTTCTCACACAATGTAAAAAATTCCAGCGCCTACAGCACTGAGTGGCCCTCGTCAACTAAAAAACGAATTTATTCTAAAAATTGTAATATGAAACTTGGTATTGGAACCTACGCTGCGCTGTTTCCCGACTCTCGGTACTCCCGACTCTCGCGCGTCCACGGCGACATTGTTAGGAGTTCTCGCGCGAGCGACTATTACAAGCCCTGGCAGACCGCGGCCGCGGGGAGCCGGCCTGAGCGCACAGCACGGCTAGCCAAGTTGACAATAATACGTCTTGACAATAAAGGGTGAAACAGCTATTTTAAAAATATCTATATTTAGTTTAATTATGACCGTGAAATGTGGCTCGATTTTATGCAAAATGTGCATGCAAACAACATACCTAATTTTGTATTTTTAAATTAACTAAGGCGATAAATAATATTTAATTTTTAAGTTGGCTGTAGTGGAGTACCGATCTTCTTCTTGCCCCAATTCTTGCCTTACTTTTGTGGAGCCTTCTCTCTACCGGCTCTAGTTCTGTGGCGCCATCTGTTGTCGGAGAACTGAAACTCGTCCGAGCTCGCGGCTACAATGACACCCTCGATGACACCTCTTGTGGGAGAATAAAAAGTGGAATAGTCGATGCGGTATACCGGTATAAACCGAACTCTTAAAATATGACCTTGAATTGCTGATCTTTATTCATGTTTACCTACACTTGATCGAAAGCAGAAATGGCCCTGAGACAAGCCCACATCCCCAGTAGAAAATATTGCCTTGAGGAAGGCTTGTCGATCGCTGGACTTGGTGGCTGGTGGACGAAGTGTGTTCCGATCATATGGGTCGGAGCTTGACGTGTAACGTCAGCACTTGTGTTCAACATGCATTACATGTTAGCAACCGAGGGAGAGACAATTTTACAATGCAGGTAAGAAAATACCGCACCCCCACCGGCTGCGTTATTGAAGGCAATAAAATCACACACTCGTGCAGCTCAGAGAATTACACCGCGCTTTTCAGTCGCTGAGTTCTGCTTGCCACCGGAAACCATCCTGAATTGGTTTAGCCAAGGGAAAGGAACATTTTAACACTAGTGAGACTTGTCCACTTTGCTCGGTTGTTCAAGGAATAACGTTTCAAAAGTGTAATTTTTTCTACTTCTCAAGTGTGATATTTTAACCTGCACTGATCCTAACGTCGTCGGCGTAACGTAAAATGTTAAGTCTTGAATTTTTACGGCCCTTGATGGGAGGCTTCTGTTGCCTTGGAGTTGTGTCTTTCGTTCAAGTCTATACCTTAAAATCTGACAAGACTATGGCAGTCGTGACCATTCTAGGGACGAGATTGGTAGGACAAGTCACGTGATTAGCCGCTCGCAGCGAATAATTTTTTTGATAAATTGGACTGCGGCTACCCACCCGGTGGGATTCGAAGCTGGACCAGATAAAAACGGATCAGATTTCCACCAGTTTACACTGATAGCCCGAAGGTAAGGCAGCAGCAGATACGTTACCGTATGCGCCACGCGGTCGGCAAACCAGCAGTAGCACAGCAGCTGGGAGAAGTTCCATCCTGCGTATAATACGGAGAAGACCGCGCCAGAGAAGTCGAAAGACGGCTGCAGTCATACAGAAGGAAGTATTTGTTGATTTGTCAACATTATAGTACCGTAACGGGGGGAGTCAGTGATTTTTTTTGTTTCAGCGGGCACAATGGTCCATAACAGTAGGATGTTTACGGCCCGGTTACATCATGGCCACAGGGATAAATAAGGCATGATGTTGAAGGAGCGCACGGGATTCCTTCGGCTGCGTAAGCCGGGTCTTTCTGTACAGGCTGTCCCACCCGCATGTGCCGTACGTGGGGCTGCCTATCCCCTGGTCTTCAGGCGCACCACCGCCGTGCCGCACAGTGTAAATGCAAACGCTGCCTGGAATCTGAGCTGGAGATCGGCTGATGGGTCGGGTCAGGCAGAGCCGAATATCCTCATTCTTTACCAGGAAGCGGGAACGAGTTAGCGACTGGTGAGGCCAATAGGATCGGGTAATGCTCTTTCCGGCGGCTCGCAGTGGACGGATCTGTTTGGCCCTGGCCCGCCCGACGGCACGTCGCAGGAAGTCGGGAGAGCGCTTCTGGCCGCTTTCAGCCGGCCGCTAGCTCCTTACCTAGCACGCCATTTTGCGTCATAGAGGCCATTCTCGCCGTGCCTTCGACGCGTAACGTCGAAGAAATGCTTAGCGTGATACTGTTTGGTAAGAATTTCAGCAGTGATCGAGTCAAGCAAGGTAATATAGGTGCTTAGATCTACCACCCCTACGGTAGTTTCAAGAAACCATACATAAGAGGCAAGTATACACTGGCGGCCATAGCGGTCCACTTTTTGGAGGGTTCGCCGTTTTGTCCCGGGTTGCGCCATAGGGACCGCAAGTGCATAATATTTGGCGGACGAATTACAGCATAATCTTGAAAATGCATAGGATGAAGCATACGATGTTTGATTCAAGTACATCCTTGAGTGTTAAGGTGGCGAACCTCATACAGCATGCGGATGGCGGGCACGCCGAGGCCCATTAGAAGGTACCCCATGAGGACGAGGGACACGGGGGCGAACACCTGCTCCATTGTGTCCCTGAGCCTGTGGACACGAAGCACACGGACAGCACTTACACTGAGTGCAATCACTGGTAATCTGGGAATATGACGTCACGCTCAAACTAAATGTCACATTCGTTCGAATTACATACATTGACATCACGCTCCAACGAATGTGACAAGTTTCACTCTTTTTGAATGTCGTGTCACATTCGCTAGAGTATGATGTCACATTCGCTTTATTATGACTCGTAAGAAAGACGCCCGATTCACGATCAAACGAATGTGACACCACACTCCGAGGAATGTGACACTTGTCGTGTTCTTTAAAGCGTGATATCACATTCCTGGATTGCCAGTATGGCCAAGTCCTCCTGTCAAACAGGTGCCGCATATGTATTATAATGTTTTTTTTTGTGCCAAATACTACACGCAATCTTCAATACATGGGAAGGTTAGGTTACCCACGACACGAGGAGGTGCCGGTAAAAAAAAGTGGCTCAAAATCGGTCACGTGGTATTGGCACGGCCCCGTATCACACTGAGATGAGTTGGTAAAGCTCCATATGCGACGATCATAATGGCATAGCTAAGTGTAATGAATCTAATACGTTTGCCTGCAATGATGCTCATTGCTCAAAATGGTAGTTCCAGTTTCACTGCCAGACGTAACACACTTGCGATGGCAGTGCGTGCCACAGTGCTTGCGGTCGGGAGAGCCTGGGCGGGAATCAAACCGCTATTGTTAGTGGGCCAGACAGCAAGTCCATCCAGTCTTGTCTCATTCCCGCATAACGCCAATATCTCGGGAACTACTGGAGTTACAGCGTTCTCCGTAACAGGTCTTTTTGGGCCCTAGTTTGGTCAAATTGACCTTGGAAGAGTATGCCGAATTTTTGAAAAATATTATCAGCAACTTAAATTTTTGGAGTTTAGCCTGTTTTGAAGTCTTAAAACGTTATATCTCAGGAACCTACCGATTGGGGCTGCTAAAATTTTGTTTAAGGTCTTTTCATATGAACAAGCTCGAGCAAAAACAAAAAGATTCATCAAAATGTGAGATTTATACTTAGTGCCGTCCGATTGTAAGCAGTGACACGCACTTGATGATCTGCTGGTGGTACAAGGCGCAGGTGCGGAGAGCGCGCTCGACGTGGGCCGCGCTGCTGGCGGACGGTGCGCGGCCGAAGGCGGACCCGTCGTCGCGCCAGAACTGGAGCCAGCCGCCCTCGTCTACGGTACGCTCGGGGTTCCATCCCGGGGCAACCGGTTGCTGTGTACGAAACCAGGGTCGGGTTTAGATTCCTGACCACGGAAGGCCTCGGCTTCCGGAACCCCGGCGGACAGCCATGCCTAGGGACCGTCCATCCAACCGCCTCCAGGGGCCGGCGACGGCCCAGGCCCGGCTGGCTCCAACCTCGGCTCACTTTTGCAGTGGGGGTAGTGCCAGTGCCACCCGGCACGTCTGTGCTTCGTCATCTGCGTGTGAGGTTGTTTCTCGCACGTAGGCGGCGCACTTGTAGTTGTCTTTTACGAAAGACGGCGTGTATTTCCACCTCCGATCGGTAATACTACGACGACAATAGGCCCAAGGTGTCGTCTGGTTATGCACTTTTTGATATGCGTTGCCTAATTTAAGAGAATAGTAAGTCGCAACTTGTCACGGCTGACGCGGCGGCGGCTGACCGCGCTCACATTAAATCGTCGAAATCCGTTTTCCGAGTGCAAATATCAACACGCGGTACTAAGACAAAGATTTCTCTAACTTTTACCTGTGTTAAGACCCGCTTTTGTCCATTTTGGTGAAATACTTCGGATATTAGTCGAGCAGAGAGCCGCCAACTGGCACTACCCCCACCGCAACAGTGAGCCGAAGTTGGAGCCAGCTGGCCGGGCCTGGGCCGTCGCCGACCCCTGCCGCTTCTGTTCCAGTTGCGCAGGCTGGCCCCCAAACTGACCGCTGGCGGTAGACTGCACTTCACGGTAGACTGCGCGCGGAGTGCGCTATGTATCAAGTTGTACCAGTACCGGTGCTAACGAAAAGTGGCGGCGGCTCAGCTTGTTAAGCTTTCGGCGGCGACAAATTACACTGCTCAACTAAACTAGCCGCGCACTTTTTGCAGAGGCTGCCATTCCGTTTCTTGTCGACATTCAGTGATAATCTTTGGAGGTGTGCTCTACGAGTCGACCTGCGAGGCTCCAAAGGGCGGACTTGATTGATTTCCTCATAGGGAGGGGTTGAACCTACCCCTTCTCAGGCCAACCGTCGAAAATCGGTCGAAAAGGGTCCCTAAGAACCCGCTTTCAGGGAGACAATTGGGTACGTCGAATTCTGCATCACTTTCGGGGTCATCACGCCTGCCAGCTAGCAAATTTCAACCCTCAATTTTGGAGGGGCTAGGGGCAAATACGAAGATGTAGGTAAAATCGTTTTAAAATTGCTCGAGATTGGTAGCGGTGGACTCGAAGGTTCTGAAAATAACCGCGGGGACCCGGGACAATGACTTTTGTGCACCAAAAATTCGAAAAAAAATTGAAAGTTAAGCGCATTAACCTTCTCTGTGCCTCGCCCCTATTAGGGGTAGAAGCGTGTGCTGTATAGAGGCCTGCAGCGGCCGTCCAGAAGGAAGTCGCTTTGTGTTCGCCAGCATCAGCATCTCCCTGTCGGTACGACATTTTTCTCCCACCCTAGCCTCGTTCAGGGCGCTCTCCACCCATCTCACCGCCGGCTCGTACCGTCGCACGTTTGCAGGCATCTGCCGTGACACAGACCACACATACCTGGCTGGCGTGTCGGATCAACACCTGCAGGAGCTGGCACTTGGAGCTGATGTGCATGCAGAGGGACAAGAACAGCATGTCGTAGCCGCCTGTCGCCAAAAAAAAACTTATTCAAGTGTGATGCTCGCTGGCGGGGCGGCGTCACGACGACACGAGCAGTGCCGCAGCCATTACCGCTGATGAAGCCAAAAGTGCTGAACACGGTGAAGGAGGCGCACCAGACAGGCCAGTACAGCCAGTCCGAGCGCGTGACGACTGAGGCGGACTTGATGTTCAAGGCGCGCTCCTCGCGGCTCTGCGTCATGCCGAAGATGTTGATGACGAAGCCACTCACAGACAGCGGGAGGTACACCGACGTCAGCCACCTGCAGGCCAAGCCAGGACGGCAGTGGTGACGCGTCCTCTGTCCGCTGCGGGGGTACGGGCGGAGTAGAGATCTGCGTTGGGTGAGCCGGTGGGCCCACCGCCGCATCGGCCACCGCCGCTGCCTGAGTGCCGTTCGTTGCTGCAGTGGCAAAGCTGTGCGGCAGTGGTGGCGGCGTGCTGTGGCAAACGGTACTCGCGAGCCGGCCTCGATCTCACGGGCCAGTGTTAGAGTGCAGGAATACCCCCTTACCCCTGGTACTAAATCCGTAGGGACCCATAAATCCCCGGTAAACCATCTTCAGGGATCCTTTACCCTCCGGGGGAGGGGGGAGGGGGTGCAGGATCCCTAGGGTTGATACGCCGGGGTTAAAAGGTCTCTAGTAATCAATTACCCCCCTACATTTGAAGCCAACGGTGTAAAGCGTTCCTAGGGATATGCTACCCCCGGTACTTGGTCACTAGGGATTCGTTACCCGCCGGGTCACAGGGGGGGGGGGGGAATGGTCTCGAGAAAGGGGGTAGTCGATTACTAGGGACACTTCAGCCCCGGGAAGGATCCGTAGGGCTGGTATACCGGGGGCAAAGGATCCCTAGGGATTTAGTACAAGGGGTAAGGGGGCACTCCTGCTGACACCGGGCTGGACGAGCAGACTTCTTATTGGGGGTAGCAAAGAGCCGGGTCCAGCTCGCCCATTGCAGATCTCTAGTGCGGAGGGTGCAGCACCTGCAGAACCGGCGTGCCTCGTTGAGGCAGAGCGTGTTGGCGGTGCGGGCCTCAGCAGGGGCCAGAATCGTCTCTACGTCCTCGAACGCGTACTGCAGCGACCGCCGCATGGTCAGCAGCTGCGAACAAGTCAGACCAGCGTGTACACGGCGGGGCAATCTCCACTGGACGCGGCGTAAACTGCTCGTAAGCTCGACGTGAAACAACATGGGTGAGCATGGATTTGTATTATTTAGGCATGTGATACCGACATCTATCGATCGTTTCACATGTTTTATGATTCTTCAGCTAGGATTTAAAACATTACCTGGCTTCATGTTGTCTAGTGAAACAAACTAGACTGCCTCGTGCCTCAGCATCCTCTACGGGGGCGTACTGAAAAGTGCTAAGTGACCATCAGTAATGTCAGGTGGGTAGGAGCTCTCCTTCTCTCTCCCTCTTTTTTGTGCCAACCGAGAAGTGGCATATTTTTAGTAGCATCTCACCTTTTCTGTTGTTCCACACCGAATAAGGTTGATTTTGGGTTGGTAGGTGGTGTTTAGTGGTTTTATACCATAATTATCTTGTTTTTCTTTACCCCGTACCCTCATAAGCCGTTTTTGGTTAAGATTGGCTATGACTTCAGTACTCCGTACTTGCCTGTCCTGTTGAATTGAGAAATGTGTTGTTTGTGAGGGCTCCGTGCATTAAACTTCAAGTAAGAGGAGATTTGTGATGTTGACATTAACTCCGTACCTAATAGTGATGTTTTTACTGACACTTGTGTTATTATCTCTGCTCCGTATTAGTATTCTCAAATGTCCCCCACCCCCCTCCTCTTGTACTTGGTCATCTGATGTGGTGTTTAGAGCTGTGCGGTTATTACGTTTCATAACCGGTTATCGGTCATTGGAATAACCGCGGTTATAACCGGTTAGCGGTTATTTTGTTAACACCGGTTATTTGGAATTAACCGGCTAATTCCACGTAATCGGTTAATTTGAAATAACCAGTTATTTGAAATTACCCTGTTATTTTCGGATAACCGGTTAATTTAAATTATAAAACGTGGAAAATGGCAAATAAGAAGACGTTATATAATTCAGAACAATATGTTGTATGCATACATAGGTTTTCTTTACAGAGATGAAAAGAAAAAAGGATTGCCTTCTCATGGCCGGGACACGCTTTCTTATGGACATGACATGACTACTACAAACCACCCCTCAGGGGTGAGGCGGAAAGTGGCGGGCGGCGGCCAGGCGGGCGGCGGCGGGCACTCGGCTCGGCCGGCCGGCTGCACGCGGCACGGAACGGCACTGTCGCGGCGAAAGAGACGAGCGCAGCGAGCAGGAGTACGAGCCCGAGCCTAGCCCAGCTCCTACCCTACTACCAGACCGCCAGTCCCAAATCCCAATCCAACCGGTTAGTACAACTCGCACCGTTTTCAATCGTTTAATTTCCTCAGCAGGTTACAACCGGTTATAAATTAATAACCGGTTTCAACAGGTTAACCGGTCAATTCTGTAACCGGTTGTAACCGGTTGTGCATTAACCGGTTATTCAGAAAAAAACCTCGGGTCACCGGTTATTGAAAATAACCGGTTATTAACCGGTTAACCGCACAGCTCTAGTGGTGTTCACTCCGTACCTTATGTGAAAGTCTTCGCAGAAATAAATTATGGATCCGTTACAAAGATTTGCGGCACTTTCTGCAGTTATTTTTGGGTCCGAGCGGAGCGAGGAGCCCTTTGCAGCGACTTTCACGCTTCTTCTCTCCTCCTCCCAACCATTGTTGCCGTTCAAAACCTATGAGTTCGCTTCCCATTCTAACTATCCATAGGTTTCAATTTTTTTTTCATTCGCCGTTAATATCTATTGCATATGTTTTAAAATAATATATTTTCATTAAAAAAATTACAAACTCTCATTCAAAAAATCCTATTAGCTCAGATCCAAAAATTCAAAGTTCACATTAAAAGGGGTTCCCACTCTCAAGTCTCTCCAGCTTCTACATCCCTCTCCTCTGCACGTTTTTACTTCTCCGTATCCACATTACTATCACTGTATCTGTATAAACCAAAAACTATCAAAAAAATATTCATATCATATGCCACCTTATAATTAGATCAGGTACAAGTATTCAAATCATAATAAAAAAACATCAGTTTCTCCTCTGTGCGTTCCCCTCTGAAACCATTGTTGGCAAGTTAGCAGGCCCCGCGGGCCCCGCGCGCCGCGGCCATTCGGCCGTCATTGTCTTGTGAAAACCAAATGTGGTGTCGTCGGTTAAAATATCAGAAGGTTCGTGACTCCTAAAAAATTGCAACTTTGTGATTTGCCTCAATGCATTACCAAGGTTAGTTGTATCGCGTTTAAATACCGTTTCAATAAATTTTAATATTCTTTTATTGTTGTCTCGGCTTCCCAGTTCGGCGTCCCGCGGCCCGCAGGCCGGCGCCGCAGCTTGTGACAGTCATACGGACGGCCTTTTCCTACAATGTCGGTGTAGCCGCGCTGTGTAAAGCGTCGAATCGCCGGACAGATAGACCCCGGTTCGAACCGAATACTTTCTTAATTTTACGTTCATAAAATCGTTCACCTGCTTTTAACATTGGAAATCCTGGCCCCCTAAGACCACTCAGCGGTTTAGGCACTGGAATTTTTTACAGTGTACAGAAGTGCAGCATGGGCCCTTACCTCGCGGCCGTGGCGGTGCAGGCACATGATCTTCGCGATGACCACCGCGCCGGCCATGATGTCGGTGGCGCAGCTCAGGGTGTGCACTGCCTGGCCGTACTCGCCGCTGACGAGGTAGGAGGTGCTGGTGAGCATCATGACGAAGAGGGCGGCCGACATGCCGTAGGCAGACACCGCCGCCGTCACCGGGTGGCGGCTCTCGTCCGGCCAGGCGCGCACGGCCCGCATCATCCACACCGCCGTCTCCAGAACCTTACAGCTCGTTCGCAGGTCACGTATCGCCACTTCGGTTGCACGGTTAGTTTGGTGGACTACAGTGGAGGGAGCGCGTGTGGAAGCGACCGACAGGGGCACATGCTAGAAGTGCAATGTACAATTCCGTGCACATGCAGAGATCTCAACATACCCTGTCATTTGAAGTGCACGCACTGTTTATGAACTATTTTTCTTCACGCAGTTTTGCGCATTTGCGTTTGTGTGCAAGCGTTAGGCACACGATTTTAACGGTACTAACGTAAATTATTGTGTATAGTTACTTGTCTAATGGACGATATTATACGTAGACACGCGTAAATGTGTACGTAGCCAATGGAAGCGTATGTACATGCGTAGTTACGCACAGTTGGCACACTACTTAAGCAACGGACTCTGTTATCCATAGCTACGCGTAAGTGTACACTTCCACAGCCTATGTACAAACGCAGAGGCACAATATTGTCCATCAAGTGATATTCTACGAAACTATGCAAGTACACTCCCATAGACTGCTGACAAATTTATGCGTTACCACGTATATTGTTGTGGATACGGCGCGTTAGTACGTAATTACGGATAACATTGTGCGCGTAAGGCACAAACGGATTGTGCAAAAATTCACAGCGATTACGTTTGTTCTATGTACTCTACATTACTTGGCAGGTGCTTATTTGCGAGTTGAAGCATTTTCCCACCCGACTCGTGAGTTTTCATAAATATGCGGGAGAAAATTGATAAGTAATATGTGTTAGAAGCTGGTTACGCTCGGCGTCCCCACTCCATCGCATCGGGGAATGTAGTTTAGGAGCCTTGCCCTTATTACTTGACCGATTTCGGCCGCTTTTTGAGCCACCAGCCCCTACCCCGTGACGTAGTGAATTTAACCTGGCCACGGGGGAATATGGCTCCCGCCCCCGCACCACCAAATCAGGTCGCGTAACATGGGTGCGAACCCTTCGCCCCGTACAAGAGAGCGGGACGGACTCACCCGATCCGGAGAGGGATCCGGAGGGTACATTCTGAGGACACGGGTCTTAATGTTTTGTTTCTGTTAGAGGCGACACACGGGGACTGACTCTTGTCTGCGTCCTCAGGGAGGCCGCTGCGTGACGGGGGCACGACGAACACCCCTCTTCCCGCCCACGACCCGCCCCCTCTGCCGCAAGAGGAGGTTTCACGCGCAGACGCGCAGTCCGCCGCATTCCAGATCACGACCCTTCCTGCAAGTTTCAGCGGATCGCCAGTGACCTTCCCCAGGACTGCGTCCTTGGACACACGCTCGTTGGTGGGTGTTCGCTGGAGACCCTGGCCGCAGCCCACTGTCACAACTGTCTTTCCAATACTTTTGGAGAAGTAAACATTCTGTGAGTGTGTAAGGCGTTGGCACCACACTAACCTTATGATTGCGATGAAACCCGACATATTGTCGTAGAATTAGCGTATTAAAAGGCGGAAACTTCTCAATCAAGCGCACTCACGTAAATTGCGTATTCGGCGTATTTTCGCACATAAAACGCCGATACCTCAAATACCGTCAAAGATACAACGTTTCTCTTAAAATTTTAGCCCTGTAGGGCGCTATTTTCGTCAAATTAACTTAATTTTCACTCGGAATTTTTTGAAAACGTTGATTTTTTATATTGTAGAGGGGCATTCACTGCAATCCCAAGTGTGATGTACATCACATTTCAGCTGTAATAAAATCTCATGTCAGCTGCAGCTGACAGACTTATTTACGAATCACAGTCAACTGTGATGAGCTCATCGCACTTAGCTGCGATAAAGCTCCATCTGTGACGTTCATTGCAGCTAAGTGTCATGAACCCAATACATTTAGCTGTGATAAAGACCCAACTGCAATGGTCATTGCAGATCGAGGTGTAGTATTTTTAACTAATCACAGTTGGTTTTCATCACAGCTAAACGTATTGAAGTCATCGCACTTGTGATGACAGTGTTTAGGACCCTTGTGCCACCAGTAAAAGTTGTCCAATCGGTCTGAAATTTTAACCAGTTATGTTCTAAGGGCATTGCAAGCGGATTCCTAGTACTCCCACTCAAATTTCAAACTTTTTGCAAACATGTAACGGTCTACCGCAACTCTCTAGTTGGCTCGGTTCTCCAGATATTCCTTTTGCTCAAATGGCCGCCATCTTGGGTCGCGAGACGGGTCTGTCTTCGTATGTCTTGATTCGTTGATTCGGGACGCAGCCGGTCCGGGTTGTCCTCGGCCCCCGGGATTTCCCGGCGGCCGCGCCATTGCGGGGGCAGGGCGAGAGAGGAGGAGGTAGGGAGGGGGGGGGGGAGGGGGTATCGTGTGTACACTGCAAAGTCCCTACGGATGATTTTGCGCAGCCGTAGTACGGATGTCGGTACGGATGAATTTGACCATAATACAGATGCTTTTGGTTTGTACTACGGATGTTTTCGTATCGGTATCATATACTTAAAACGTCCCTATGTTACAAATGAGAAAACATCCGTAATGCATACCAAAAGCGTCCGTATTACAGACAAATCCATCCGTAACGACATCCGTACTACGGCTGCACAAATTAATCCGTAATACGGACACATTTTGTTTGTAAGGACTTTAGAGTGTACACCCGCAGTCACGACGCAGTGTTGCACCGGCTTCCCCGACCCAGGGCAGGGGAAGATCGGGGGGGGGGGGGGGGGGGGGGGGGGAGGCACGCACCATGACGGAGATAGGGCACCTAACCTCTATTTTACCGGCCTGCCGAGGGCTCTCTAGCTGCTATCTAAACAGCCAAATAGGCCCTACCTGCGTTTTACGCGTTTTTGGCCCTTGGACCTCAATATCTCAAAAACGGTAAGAGATACGTTTTCCTTTAAATTTTCGCAACCACGGGGTTCTATTTTGTCGAGGTTGACCTTAGGGGATCCATATTTTTTTCATACTGCCATCTTGGTTTTTGGCTCTTACGTATGCCCTAAAATGGCCGTCCGCGACCTCTAAATATTAAAATTTTTCAAAAAAGTTTTTGCACACGTTCTTTTCGGGCCAAATGGCACAGTTTGCCGGGGTGGCCCGCGGTATTTGAAAAAGTCGACTACTTTTGGGGGCTACCCCGGGCCGAGCAGCCAGGGCACTCAAGGGGCGGTGGGTAGGAGGAGGGGGAAGGCGAGACCGCCCAGGGTCACCCGGAGGGAGTTCCCACGTGGAGAATCGGCACACAATTACTCGACACTGGCACTATGTGACTTGGTGGTTTGGTGTGGGTCACCTATCACTTGCACACAGCACTAGACTGGACACAACGCACGCCCTGTAGGACCACAAGTTAAAGAGGCTCGAAATATATACTACATGACTTCCCTTTCACCCAAGATTTTTTTTCAAATAAATCCACCTGACAATGAATCATAGTAGCAAAAGAGGTGCCAGAAAGACCCGAATTGCAATATTGTTACAAGGAATAACTGTTAAGTTGGCAACAATTGGTGGTGCGGGGCAGGGTGGGCGGGGTGGCGGGGGTGGTGGGCGCGTCGGTTTGAATCACTCGCTCCTCTGTCGGTGGTCAAACCAGAAGAATACGGTGAGAAAGAAAATTAACCATGATATTATTAACACAGTTCAATATATACAAAATGTATTCTATTATATTTGTGTATTATTCAAAGCACCATAAACACTGTCATGCTAATATTACTTTAAAAGAAACATGGACCAAGAAAAGAAAGGCACACCACAGCAAGTATGAACCCATTAAATTTTTTTTACAATACAAATCCAGCACAAAAAACAGCTGTTGCGAATATGCACTGAAATGTTTGTATTTGTTTGAAACGCACCTTCTCCCCGCCACAAACACAGATAGACAGACAAAGTAGCTCATGTGATCAACTGTCCCATTTCTCTGTTATTGCCTACGCCAACGGCGAACACGTGTTGCAAACGGCGAGATACGCTGGTCTGTCGTCAACAATGCGCTATATCCCCCGTTTGGCTTGTAATAATTATTGCCAAGAACGGTCTCTTGGCGACAAGGAAATGGGGAAGAGCCGGTGCGCGGCATTAAATTGTAAAAACACTCGAGAGAACAGCCCCGGGCTTCATTTTTATTGCAAACCCAAGGACAGGTAATTCTATTAGCTCTCCTGCTCTCCCTGTCCTTGTGGCTCCTAATTTCACCTCATTTAATTTTCTTGATGGCTCTGGCTCGAGTGCAACATGTTAAAATAAACTCGTTCTCAAAGGTATAGGGCATGGGTGGTGATAGTTGCAATTTTCCTGACTCGGGCTACGGTGAAGTTTCTGTTTTCCTTCATGGAATAAATGATCCTGAAACTGGTACTGAAACGAAATCCCTTAATAGGAAAATACTTATGTATCTTTTATCCATTACATATGGTAATGGGCTTAGTTTGACATTGAAGCTTGCCTGTATTTAATTCACAGATGCAGAATTTCCGAGTTAGGAGATGTCTCAGACGATTGCTATAAAATTTAACATTTTTTCTGGATCTGGCACATCTGGTACTGCATCTGCTGACCATTGCTACTTTTTTCAAGGCATGAGGTTCACAGCAAGGAAAAAATTCGCTTGGATTAAAAAAATTCCAAATTATTATTTCGAAACTTTTACTAATATGTGCACAATAAAATTCTAACTTTTTGATATTTTTATCTACTTTAAGGTGACATGCCCGGAATACCTGCACAGTCTACACCAAATGTTCCACGGGTACCCAAGAAGCAGCAAGCTGAAAACTGCACGGAGAAACAGAAGGGGAACTGAAATGCTTCGAAAGAAGCACCAGAAAAGATGTCAAGAGGTGCAAAAACTTTAATTTTCTAAAGAGGAACAAGCTGTACACTTCCTGCGAGAGAAAGTGTCTCCCAGGTTTTTTAAGTTCCTTTAGGCGGGAGTGCGAAACTTCAAGAGAGCACCACAGGCTAGGAGGTGCACAAAGGATGAACTGAGTGGTCTGGAGGCCATAAGACAGCGGGGACCAGGATGTTTCGTTTCATCGCCTTTCACAATCCCCACCAGAAAGACCATGCGTCGGGTTCTCGGCAACATAAACCTTGAACCGGGACCGGAGTCCGAACGCTCGCACGTAGAGGCGGCGGCGGAGGCCTCAAAACCCACGCTACTACACGCCAGGGGCGTAGAGGAGACGGCCTGCTAACTGAAGGCCAACCCAGCCCGCTGGCGCCAGGAATGGCCGCCGCGCTACTACGGCAATGCAAAAGGAAAGAAAGGGAAAAAAGAAAGACAGCAATAGACGGAAAGGGAAGAAGCGAAAGGAAATTTTGCGGAAGTGACCAGCGTCCAAAAAAAAAACTTGCACGTAGAGGCGGCGGCGGAGGCCAGAAAACCACCGCTACTTCACGCCAGGGGCGGAGAGGAGACGGACTGCTAAGTGAAGGCCGACCCAGCCCGCTGGCGCCAGGAATGGCCGCCGCGCTACTACGGCAGTGCAAAAGAAAGAGAGGAAAGAAAAGAAAAAGATGCTCACGCCCACCGCATGCGCCAAGACAAACGGGGGCGGAACTTATACCTAACTTATACCTAAACTATACCTAGTGAGCCGGTGAGGTGAACCCTGAAACCCTACGCACCTCCACCATATACGAGTCGGGCTACCCGCACTCAGGCAATTTAGAGGGGGTGCGCGACTTGCTGGGGGGCAGCTGGTTTGATTGACCCGGGAGCGAGGGAATATCAGGAATAAGACGGCCTAAGAATCTCTTGGTAGATGCTCTCACCAAAATAGCCGTCCTCCCTCAGGGCGCACACGTACTCTTGGCCGTACACTCACCGGCTGACGAGCTCGGGCCGAGCCCGGCAGTCGGTTGCCTCTGGTGTTCCGGAATAAGCAAGGGTTGCATTTTAGGTGTGGGGCGGGCGCGCGGCGCGTTGCCCGGCCGGGAGGCCGAGGCGACACTTTGCCGCCGCGACACCGTCGGAGGCCGACGACGCACCAGTCCGTGGGGCTCGGGGTCGGGGAGCTATCACGGACATGACACACGAGTACTTACCATCAAATTTGCTTCAATTGACGCGCCCAGGGCTTCGAGATCCCACGATGTGTCGAGGGTAATGGTGTCGCCCAACACATTCTCGACATCGACAAAGTCAGACATCCTGGTCCTGGTGATAGCGCCACTCAAACCACACTTCACGCCACAGCAGCCACCAAACGTCTGAGGTCAGGACGCGCCGCTAGCGGAAGGAAGGCGGCAGGACCGGCGGCTGCCTGTTGCGAATTCTTGGAAAAACAACCCCCGCCTCCCCCCGCCCCGCGGTACGCCCCCTTTTCACCCCATCCCCTTCGGTCACGTCACTCGCAGCCAATCGGAGCAGAGCTAGCGACGACTCGCCGCATCTCGGCAGGCGCTCCGCAGGGCGAGGGGAAGGGGCGGGGAGGCGGAGGACCCCCAGGAGTGGCAACGCCGCGGCCGCGTCGTCTGCTGCGGCGCTCGCCGGCTGCGAGAGGGGACGGTGGTGGAAGGAGCTGCGCAGCGCGTCCGCCGCATCCTTCTGCCGCGCGGTATAGTCACTGCGGAGCGCGCGAAAATTCAAACTGCGGCGCGACGAGATACGGCGCGGAACACTGTTGTGAGGCGCCACGGTGCTGGTGCGCATGCGCGCGTGTGTACGTCGACAAATTCTCCGATAGGCGGCGCTAGCGTCGCATTAATGGGCTATATTTTAAAACGCATTTTCACCTCACGCCATGAGCAGTCGCAGCGCAAAGTCACACGCATCCACCATGACTTTCGCCGCTTGTGACATCCAGATGAGAGGCACAGATGGAGGAAGGAGTTCTCTCTGTACAGCCCTCTGTGGGACTTCAATGTGTTCAGAGGTGTTCGCACCACCGTATGACGTCACGCTGGTACCGCAGCAAAACCAGTATGTGACGAATTTCGTCCATGGACTCCAGTGGCAACACGGCGATAAGCCGTACAACACGTGCACTGACATCAGGCACTGGACGTCTGTGTACTCACCTATCTACGTGAAAGGCCTGGAGAAAAAGCGTTTGCTTGACAGTATTGTGTCACCTGAAGTGGATATAATTAACATAGAAATCTTGGGATGCCCTTATCTAAGGAAGCTTCCCAGACTGTTTGTGCCGTGGCACTGCAAACAAGACGCGACAAAACCCGTGCACACTTGTGCTGTGGAGGATGCTAGACGCATTGGTTTTTGGTATAAGATGAAAACATGTAACCAGTAATTTTTTTATCTTATGTGTTTCACTAAAAATTTAACACAAAAAAGTTTGCACAAAAAAAATTGTTATTTATATTTGTATGTTTGCGGTTTTGTATAGGCCTACTGGGGATAGAATTTTCCGCACAAAACGTTTATGTATTTTTCTTTTATTTTTGCAGAGGAGACACCAGGAACAGGCCAAGAAGAATGCCGATGTGCAGTGGGGCAGACTGTTGGGAGCAGAAAACACCGTGTGTCGATTAGGGGGGCCTTTCAGCCCTACGCAGCCCAGTGCTGGTGTAGGAGAGTTTGGTCAGTCTCATACTGGGAAGTCGTCAACATCCCCCTCAAAAGTATCTATCCAGCCCTCCCTGCAAGCTGCTGTCACAGAGGCAGTTGCCTCGCTTCCTCCAGCAGTACAACTTCCTCCAACAGTTGCCCCGCCTCCCTCTTCGAATGGAGTCTGCTTGGACTATGAGTGCGGGTGGAAAACAAACTGTGCCCCAGCTCTGACAAAATTATTCAAGAGAATCTTTGTACTATGTGTGTTTTTGAAAAGTCGCAAGTAATCATGCTCCAAAGGTCAAGTCTTGGTCTCATCCCCAGAATATTTCATGGTGCAAAATAGTAGCATGAACCAAAAGTCTGTAAAATTTTGTGTGAAGTTGCTAAGACTTGTATTCTATGTTCACAGATTACTAAAGTGACCTTTTCGACCGGCGGGTGAAAGAGCTCAGCAAGCACGTGGCTGCATTCCCCGCCGATCAAATCACCGCCCACCAGCTGCATTTCATTGTTGCAAACAGGCTGGAGATGGTGGCGCAGGCCCCGAGGTCCCTTTCGGATGCCTCGGACGCCCTGTACCGCTCCTGGAGGGCCGACCAGCTGGCCAAGGGCATCGAGGTGCCAACACCAGAGAGGCGGGCCCCGAAGCCGAGGGGGAACAGGGAGATGGGACCTCGGGCCAGAAAGAATTTCATTGTGCCTTCGACTGCGGCCGTAGCGCCGCGCGTGTTCCCGCCGGGCAGCACGCGGGATCGCACAAACAATTTTCATTCCCACACTGATTTTCGAAATTTCAATCGATTTGATATGCCGACGAGCAATGCTGCTGCTCTACTAAAGGGCCACCTTTATTGCCTGTGTTGTTCTAGTCCTCTTGGTTTCCGGAAGCTGTTTCGTTGTCGGCTGTTCTGTTTACGTCGCCGTCTCTCTCGCACGAGCACGCCGTCTGTGTCTTCGAAATCTTACCGTCGTTTCCAAATGTCTAAATTTTGATTTTTCATCCGCAGTCATGCTTGACTTGTCGGAGGTGCAAGTGGCCGGGGCCATCACCGTGGTCAACGAGAGCGTCTCCTACCGTGAGGCGAGGCGGCGGCTCGGCGTGTCACACAGCGTCGTCAGCCGTGCTGTCCGCCGTCACCAGGAGGACGGCCTGCTCTCGCGTCGTCCGGGGCAGGGGAGGCCGCGCTGCGACTCGGTGACGGAGGGCCGCCGCCCTCAACAACCCCGCGATGACGGCGAGGAGGATCGCCGCCGAGCATGCCGCCGTCACACACCGCCGTATGTCAGCGTCCACGGTGAAGAGGCGCCTGTACAACGGCGGGCTGCACGGGAGGGTGCCGAAGAAGGCCCCGATCTTGACTCCTCGCCACCGTGCTGCCCGCCGCAAGCACGGGGTCTATGGAACTGGAGTACCAAGATCACAGCAGCGAGATCTGTACCGTCCGCTTTCACGATTTTGGCTTTCACATACAACATGGTGTGAGCAGGATCCATGTTCTCATGTCCCACACCAGGTACGGAAAATTCCAGCGTGTTTGCAGCATCAAGGGTAGTCAGGGGCTTGTACTTAGCACAGTACTTAAACGCACCACTCTCCTCTTTACCTTCTACGGACTCTGTGTCGATATCGGTTTACGAGATTTCGTGGAGAAGTGGAGAAAGCGCTGCAGTGCCTCGTAGTAGCGCTTCCATTTCTCTGAATCAGCTACGTATTGTTTGCTGAGAATGTGACCCATCTCAGAGTCAGGAGCACTCATCTGGGTCTGCGGACTACTTGTGCGAGCATCATGCATTTGAGCCACACTGTCATGTAGGACTAAAGTCATTTTCTTCGTGTGATTCATTGCAGCAGTGCAGGCAACGCAGAATTGACGACAAATGTCAATAGAGAAAGGAAAGGCTCCCCCTCTCTGAAGAACATTCTTCTTCGACCGTGCGGTTGCGACCGTGCGCAGAGAGTGACGCCCGCAGGGCGTCCTACTGACTCGCCCCGCAGGGTCCTACTCATCAAGTGGCAGCCGCCGGCAGGCCAAGGTAGGCGTGCGCCGGGCGTGGAGTGGCGGAACAGTGATTCGCGATGAGCGAAGCCTGTTACGCCACGACGCGGTCTGGCGTACGCCTACCTTGTTGTAAGTTGGCTGACTTTAGCGTTAGTTTCTGTGCAGATTGGGTGGGTTTGTTTGGGAAAATGTCTAAATTTTTCCTTTTTAAACACAGCTGAACTTAGCGGGAACTCTTATTCACTCTTGCTGGCGTGTGTGAGCCCGGCCAGCAACAACTTAGATGAGTCTATTAATACGATGCAGTTTGCTGAACGGGCTCGGCATGCTGTTATTTAAAAAAAATCCCTTGCCAAGAGTTACTTTGGAGCAGCGTCTTCGCATAGAAGTAAGTTTTTTAGTCAGCACTGTCGGAGTTTTTTTGGTCTTGTATACAGTGCTAAAAACATCCTTTCTGCATTTTTATTAGAATGAAGAACTCAAGGAAGAAAATAAACGCTTGACACAAAAATTAACGGCTGCGCGTGGAAGAAAGTTTTTAGTTAGCACTGTCGGAGTTTCTTTGTCTTGTAGAAAGTGCTATAAATATCCTCTTTGCATTTTTTTAGAACGAGGATCTAGAAGGAGAAATATTGATACCACAAGAACAGGTTGAACATGGTGGAAGTGGAAATAATCCTCAGGCAGGTTGTTGTGTGAAGTATACAGAACTGTGAAGTATTTCAGGCGTTGTCATGTTTTGATGTAAACATGAGAGGAGGGCCGCCCTGGAGAAGAAGCTTGGGGGGCCCCAGACCCTACCTCGTCCGGTTTTGCAGCAGCCTGTGAGCGTAAAAATCACCGCATCGTGGTGTGGTTGCGCGCATCGTGATCGGAAAGCTTTGCCGAATCCGGAGATGTGCTGGACTTTGCTGTGCGATGAACCGACTCCCCCCCGGGCCCCCCCGAACTCGTAACTTCCCCGCGGCGGAGGGTCGGCGGGAGCTGGCCTGGCAGCTCGGTCTGGGCGGGGCTGGCTCCCGGCTGGGCGGCGGCCCAGGGCGCATGCGCGCGCGGCGCGCGATGCTCCGTTGTTTCACTTGTTTACAAATCGGTGCAGACGACAAAAACACGTTGTGGTAGGTGGCCGTCGGGCGCGGCCTCGGCCGAATTATTTTATCAGAGTTGAGATTAGCTGAAAGCTGCAAGGTAAGTTGAATATTGAAGATTGGCTCTATGGTTTTGTGTGGCCCTACGATATTGTTGGCACCGTGTAATTAATGTCTCCTAATCTTAAATATGTGTTCTTTAGGATGGCTAGTTCTTTGCCGGACAAAGACCTGAGCTCAGTCCCAGCAGCCCAGTCTACCCCTAAGAAAACCAAAGCAACTCCAAATTTTCATTGTCCTTATTGCCATAAATCATACCAAAAGAAATTTTATTTCGATCGCCATGTCAATACGCACACCACCCAAGGTATGTTATGGTTACTCTTGATCCACTGAGAACTTGTCAGCAACTTGTTCAACATGAGCCATATCTTTTTATTTTTTTTTGTAGGTCCTGGACCCGTCACATCTAGTGACATCACTCAAGGGACTCTGAATCTCAGTGACATTTCCATGAATACAACTTTTAATAAACCAGCTATTCCAAAAACAGCCAAGAAAAAAGTAGTTGCTGGAAATCAAAAGAAGAAAACTTTTGTCTGTACCTACTGCTTAAAGGCATATGCCTCTGACACTATTATGAGAAAGCACATGAGGACTCATGCAATGCAAGGTACAATTTATTGTACTGTTCCCCCTTTTTAAGTTTCTTTGCTTTTCATGTCACATTTTAACCTTGCTGTACCGTATTCCTCAAACTGCAGAAGCTGCATCAAGATTTCCTGATGCAGAAGATATTAAATCAAATGCAGCAGACATTGGTTCAAAAGCTCTGACAGAAGTTTCGAATTGCTTAAGCTTTGGGCCTAGTGGTCAGGTATTCCGAGAATTAGTTGGTCATGTTGTATCACTGCATAATTTCAGTGACTTTAGTTGTCTGGTAGTTGAAGAAATAATTTCTGCAGTGGACAAGAAGACATCTTTGTTACCATCAGCATTGATAAAATTTCTTTTTGGTAAATTAGAAACTGCATTAAGTGATGATGACTTCTGCGCCAACTGCTTTTCTGCTTTAGGCATTTGTCATTTTGACGAGAATGTTCAATCTCAATTCTTGATTGAATTCTGTTTGTGTTTGACTTCTCAGATATTTCATTTCATTTCTAGTTCATTCAGGGGTCATAATACTCGTGCAGTCAGACCTATGCCAGAGCTTGATATGGAGGACAGGCAAGTAATATACTACGTAGCAGGATCCATCATGAGAGGATACTTGCGCCTATCAATTAGGTACAAAAATTGTTTGAAGTGGAAAGAGATCTGTTTGGTGTTGCGATCCCATGTTCTGTGCTCTGAACCTGTTGGTGAGATTGATGCTGATTGGACCAGAAAATTAGATAGAGGTGGCTTGCTTTATATTAATGTTGACTGCCAAAAATTTTTTATTAGTTTGACCCAACTTGTTTACCAGAATGAAAAAATGGATGGCTCTATAGACTATGATCTTATCATTAAACTAGTGACTGAATCTCACACTAGTGTGTTGTGGGACAATGTGTTCAAGGATTCACTACCTGAAGATGTTTCTGTAGGTTTGATGAACGATGTAGTTTCAGCTTTCTGTAAAGCTTGTGGTCGAGGTATTGCACGAAGAAGACTGAATGCCTTACGTGACAAACCTGTGATTAGTATGCCCACAAGGCATGCTGTTGCTAGTCGAAGAAAGTAATGTATGTGCCAAGGAATCATTTGATTATTCTTTCTGTTATTTACCCATGGTAGAACTAAGTTATGACTGTAGTTTTAAATTTTATAATTAAGAGAGATGTTGAGTTTTAAATTTTATAATTAGGAGAGATTGTAACGCCCCTCCTTTGAGGGTCTCGTCTCCTCAGGCCGGGGCCTGGATCAGGGTTCTTTTCAGTAACAAGACGGGGACATGGCCAGGCACTCAGTGTTTTATTGGTCAATCCAGGTTCCTAACACATCACCCTTGTTCACACACTTGTCCACTCTACTTACAGCTCATCATCTCCTTTCTCTCGGGCCGGGTCTGCGCACACTGCTCAACCGTTCACAAACACAACACTTGGCTTCACTCGGCGGTTCGCTTCACGGGGCAGCGCTTCGGTGTCCAGGAGATGGGGTGCAGTAGAAGACTGGCGCTCTTTGTCCGAGCGCCCCTTTTATATTTGCTAGGATCGCCTAGCCGTCAGGGGAGGGACGAGGTGCAGCGGCGCGGGGCGCCGCCTGCATACAATGTTGCAGCTGCGCTTGTTGTTGCGTTCCCGCGCTGTGCGCGGGACGTGCGTCCACGGCCGCGGCCTTGTGCCTATTCCGCGAGTGCAGCGCGTCCCGGTTACCCCGCGCTGGTCCTGCTGCCCTAATCCACTTTGTGGCAGATTTCATCTGTCACATCACTCCCCCCTCTACAAAAGGTCGGAAGACCCGTGTTGGTTTGAGTGCTCTGGCTTTTTTGTGGAACATATTTACATGGTCGCTGGTCGGGTTGTTACAATGTAGGCCTTGCTGTAAGACAGGTTACATTTAGCTACTCGGCCTGAAGGCGACATTTGAACGGGTTATTCACTTAACCTATACAAGCGTTGGGGTGCGTTGGCGGGTTCGCGGGGTTATTTTGGTGGCACCGCCTGCAGGGTCCGGTGTGTTTGGAAGGGATGCGGCTGTTTGGCCGACAGCACGCCTTTAGGAAAGAAGAGCAGGGTCGGTCTGGAACAGCTGGGCGTGGTGACGCAGAGGGCGCCGCCCGGCGGGAGCGTTGCATTGCTGGTTTGTGTAACGCAGGTTGCATTGGTCGCGCCCGGGCTCGCCGTGCATCTGCCGTCGCCGACCAGCCGACCTGCAACAGAGAGGAGGGAGGGGCAGAGAAAAGAAAAACACACCCTAGGCGGGCCAAAAGTGAGATGCTAAAAGGATTGGTTAGACATTGGTGTCGACCGGCTGTGTCCTCAGGGGGGGGGGGGGGGGGGGGTTGGTAGGGACGTACACTATACCAGGGCGTCGGGCTGCTCCGGCTGTGTGTCCGCCGCCGGCGGCAAGATGGCCCGGGGGTTGTGGAATGTCGCCCTGGGACTTCCTGGTGGCCCGACGGGGAGCATCGGGATCATTTCTGCCTGCTGGTAGCGTCGGGGCTCCGGTGCCGTGGTGGTCATGGGGATGATGGTGGGTCCTGTCGTGGTGTTTCGTCGTCGGCAACAGCACCAAAGTGCTGTGGCCGCGGCGGCGAAGGTTAACAGGAATGTTGTTGACGAGATGGTCCACGGTGATTTCAGACCTTCCAGGATGGCCTGACCCGATTCGGCGTCTTTGATAAGGTAGTCGAGACGGGTTAGGGAGATGCCGTTGAGTTGGTCCTCCCGCTGCTTGGCGTTTGTGTCCTTGATGAGGTCTCCGACCGTCGCGTTGAGTTTTGCATTTCCTACTTTAGGAATGAATGGTTAGTTTTGAATGTTGTTATGCCAGTATTATTTTTCTTAAATGTAGTTGAGGGAAGAATGTGTCAGATGCTGTATTCTGAAAATGTATCCTGTTTTTATTTCCTCATGAGACTAAAATTTTTACTTTTAGTAATAAATATACATTCTTTTTTAAAAAAGGAGGCTGAATCTTTTTATGTAAAATCACAATTTTCTTAAAAAAAAAAACAAACAAAGCAGTTAGGGGTATACAACATCTTACAAATCTAAAAAATCTTGGGTTTTCGACTGCTTTGGCGCTTCGGGAGAGCATCTTCAGTCACTTCAACATTGGAGAAACATTCGCCAGAATTTCCTTTTCTTCTTTTCATCCCCATTTCCCCAACTACCTCCAAAGTCCGGTTACGTTTTAAAGTCTGCCCTAAATTTGGGTTGGTGCTTCCTCCTTGGCCAGCTCTTACTTTACTGAAATGCTGTTCGAGGGGATCTTGGGTAAACACTCTCGCATTGATGAATGAAACCCCTTCACCCAGCAAAAATCCAACCAAGGGCTTGAATGCTACAGTGGTCATTCTAATTCCATCTAAGGTTTGTTTGCTCAATTGCCGTAAACTCACATGAGTTTCTTCTTTCTGAGACACACCACCCTGATCAATTTCACTTTCATCTAATCCACCAACATTAGAA
Source organism: Megalurothrips usitatus (assembly GCA_026979955.1). Classification (NCBI taxonomy): domain Eukaryota; kingdom Metazoa; phylum Arthropoda; class Insecta; order Thysanoptera; family Thripidae; genus Megalurothrips; species Megalurothrips usitatus. The sequence continues at coordinate 13,666,655 of CM049598.1, read as the reverse complement.
GCAATTGTGATGTTCAGACTAGCATCTGCAGCACCTGAGGGGTTGGGATTGTTGGCTTCAGTACTCCACTCATCCAAATAGTCAAGAAAATTCTGAAGAACATTAAATCGTTTATCATCAACATGTTCGTAGGGGGCAAGGTTTTCATTTCTTGTTTTCTTGGCTACTGATGAATGGGCTCCATTTAGGCAATCAAACCAATCGTTTACTCTTCTTATAAATCCTGCAGTTTCTAGGGCTTCTGGCCAACCTTGGTCAATGAGATCCTGAGAGACAGTCTTGCTCATAACCTGCCCAGCATATTTCACCTTCATCCTGGCGTAGCTGTCCGGGTAAACATTCATGGGACTCAATTTGTATGATTTGCGAAGTGTCTTTCCACGCTTCTCCTGGTAGAGTTTAATAATGAAATCCCATGATATCCGCTTGTTATTTTTCATCATTCGTCTCCTACTCTTCTTCTTGTCCCATCGGGCGTTAAGAAAGCAGTTTCTGATGGTCTTCAGAAGGTGGGGGGTATCAGAGAGAAAGTAGAGCTTCCTATTTCTTGCACACTTATTAACTGTACTGAACACAATTCCACTCGGATGTTTGTCAGCGGGGGTATGGGAATTTATGAAAGCACGGTTAATTGATGAGCCATCACACACAAAAGCAACAACAGCTATGCCACTCCTCTCTAAAGCCCCTATCACCTTCCAAGTCCACACATTCATCTGAACAGCTGACATGTTCCCAACAGCAAATGTGGCAACTACTTCCTTCACACCGTTACTCACTCCCTTGACCATATACACCATGACTTTACTGGCCATGGTTTCTTCACACTCTTTTTCATAATTGTCAATGCACTGCTCAAGGACTTTAACTTCTCTGTCAATATGATCTAAAGTAGTGAACCCAATTATTTTACCAGTCGACTTTTGAAAAATGAGATTTTGAGAAATGTACATTTCATCGCCCATTAACACATGATATATCTTATGATTTTCTTTTTTCCTTGTTCTAGAATTTACTTCATTTGACATTTTGAAGACACGCTCAGCTAACTTTTCAAGCACTACTCTGTCAATACCTTCTTCTATCGGTCTAGCATGAGAATAGTCAAAGAGAGTACGGGCTGAAGGGAGGCGAACCATACCAGTCTCCCGCAGAAGATTGTACGCAGCTGGAGATGTCAGGTGAACTGACAGAGCCAGTCTCACCATTGTTGGATGCCAACGCATTCCACAGGCATTTTTCAACTGAGAGGCCTTAATTTGTTGTTGTAAAAATACTGACTGAGCTGGAGTAATGCTACCACTGTTTAAGAGCTCTAATAAATCATGAGAAATGTCATGATCTACACCAACACCTTGCTTCTTTATAACTTCTTGCATTCGTTCACGCACACGAGTAAGCTTCTTTTTTGTCTTGTCCAATTCACTCCGCAGGTCGGACAGCTTCTTGAGAGTTTGCTCTCTAGTCAGAAACTTCTTGGCCATGAATTTACTTCTTTCTTCCTGAGCTGCTGCTTTTGCTCTCCTAATAAGAGGTGGACCCACCTTTGTGCATTTGTTGGCGAGATGTTTTCGCCAACAGCGCACTTTCGAGTACTCTTTTAAAGTATTGTCAGCCTTGCGATGAGTTTAAATTCTGGCGCTCTCCCGCCGCGCGGGTGAAGGGACAGTTCGCCTCGCACTAATCTGGGGTCGCCCCGCCGGACCTCTGGAGGGCGGTGACACCTCACCTTTACTGCCAACCTCTGCACATGAAATGGAAGGCACTGTTTTGAGTAGTTTCGGGTTTGAGTTTAGTTGGCTCGTCCTGGTTAATTTTCTGGACGCACTGCAGAGTGCAGTGTAACGCAATACTCATGAGCAAGGTTCGATTGAAGTGACCGGGTGCATCAGCCGTTGTGTTGTTAGTAGTTCGGGTGCCCTGCGCGGCCCCGCGGCATGCACTCGGGACAGAGAGAGACGAGAACGGACAGGCAAGAGAAGCGGACGTGCCGAGGAGCGCACGTCCGGACAGGGTAAGCACACGTGGTGGCACCGTCATTGTTAGTTGAGTAATCTTTAGGTTTAGCGTTAGATTTGGCTGGGAGAGTAAATTTGATGTTCAGTTTCTGTCACGTTTGAATAAATTCGTTCACGGTATTGACCAGCTAAATCCTGTCTCCTTTTGATTGCTCCTTTTCGAATTTCAACCCTTTTGGCCACGCGGCGAACAGACTGGGGTAGACGGGAGTGCACCCCCACATTTTAAATCGTAACTCCCCGCCTACATTATGGCGCAGTCGGTAGGACGCTTGTTCCTGTGGTTTCATGGGGGATATCTGTTCGCTTTGTTTAAATTTTTGTAAACCCCTTGTGGATGCCCGTGCCACCGTGGCTGCCTGGCCGCGTGTGTTGTCGCTTGCCCTTGCTAAATTTGTGACGTGCCCGTGTTCAGCGGTTTTGTTCACGCTGACGCGTTGTGGAGTTGCTGCCAAGATGGCGCAGAAGTTCGAGTTTAAAGTCGGGAATTTGTGGGAAGCAAGAACTGTGCTTCGGATGTTTCGGCCGGTGACGCGCCGCGATGCAGTTCGTGAGATTTCGTGTCTAGGCTCCGCGCCCGCGTGGCGCGTTGAGCAGGAGTCGTTGGAGTTTTTGTTGGACTTTGTCTGCGCGGCTCACGCCGTGAGGACGCGAGAGGACGCGGTGCGGCTGGCACGCGTCAGGCTGCCGCCGGAGTACCGCATGCTGTATTCGGCGCAGTTCCTGGAAGGGCTGCAGGGCCCGGGGCCGCGCGCTCGGCCGGAGCGCGCCCCGTCCCGTCCACGTCGGCGCCGGCGAGAGGTCAACGGCCCGGGTCCACCACCGCCGCCGGGGCGAAGTCCACGGTCGCCGCCGGGGTTCGAGCACGTCACCCCGACGCCGCCGCCGAGCCCCCCAGCGTCACCGGAGCCACCGGCGCTGACGGCGACGCCTGCAGAGTCCGTGCTGCCTTTCGAAGAGACCCGGGTTCGATCCCCGTCGCCGGCGGCCCCCGCACTCGACGCGGCCCCGGCGGCGAGGGAGCCGCGGGACGTCAGCGTGTCGGGGAAAACACCGGACGCCGCGGCGCCGTCGGCCCTGTCCATGTGCGCGCCCAGCGCGCCGCGGGCAGCTGACCGAGCCCCGGAGCATGACGAGGACGTCGTGGTGGAGGTGGAGCCGCTGCAAGCCGTGAGGCTCCGCGTGCCGCAGCAGATCTTCGAGCAGAGCAGAGTTAAAGAGTCGGAGGTTCGATCCTCGCTGTCGGTGGCCTCCGCATTTGACGTGGCCCCGTCGGTGTGGGAGCGGCCCGACTCGGGGCTTTCCAGCTGGAGGGGGAGTACTGCGGCGTCGTCCCCTTCACCCGGCCCGGCGCCGCCGTACATCGCGGAGGCCCGGCCCGAGGTTCGGTTCCCGCTGCCGGCGGCCCCCGCGTTGGACGCGGCCCCGGCGGACGGCGAGCTGGAGCCGTGGGGGCGGGTGGCGATAGAGGCGAAGTCGTGGAGTGAGATGCTGGCCGCGGCGCAGCTCGCGGAGCGCCGCGCGCGGCTGCAGCGAAAGGAGGAGGAGGTGCCGTGGGGCAGGTGGGACAGGAGGATGATTGTGCGAGAGCGCCCGTTCCCGCCGGTGATCACCACGGCTGTCCGACACGGTTAGAGTTAAGCCGAGTTTAAAGTAGTTTAAGTGAAATTCGAAGTGCAAGTTTTGATTGGGATTTTGATCACCTGCACGTCTATGTAATGTTTACAATTTGGGCCACGAGGTGCGTCGTTCTCGAGTGATCTTGTTTGTCGTGTTTGAGCTTTGGCGCTGAGGTCTCCTATGGAGGTAGGCAACCACTCGGTCATGTGTGCCGCAGGGTTTGCCTGTTTTGAGCGAAGGTCGAGGCCATTGTGTCCGGCGCGTGCACGGGGCAGGGTTTCGCGTCCCGCCAGGGTTGAGGTCACGGAAGTCCGCGGGTGGGATTCACAGCGGGCTAGGGTGCCTACTTGGGGGAGCTGGGGGCTGCCCGCGTGGCATGTTCGCCGCGGTAGTCTGGCGGAAACTGAAGGTTAAGGCTCGGCGCCGGAATGAAAGCCGCGTTCAAGATTTCTATTTTCAGCGTATGATTATTTCCGTGTTTGTTGAAGTGCTTGCTTGACTATTTGACCTTGTATTAATGATGTGACTTTAACGGAGGGTGATCAATAACCATGTTTGACTTTTTGAGTAGGAAAAGTATAAATTAGTGGAAACTAATGTTAGATTCTGCCTACAGGCTCAATAATTGTATGAGTCAGTGTACGTTTCTTGAATTCAGATTTTTGCATATTTTGTGTGAAAAACATAGTTGAATTTCTCATTGTGCTTTTAGAAATTAAGTTTGGTTTGGGTAATGTATAAGTTGTATGTCAAGTTTGTTGAATGCCATCGTGTTTGCTTCTGAGTTGAATTCTTTGAACAGTTTGTTTGTAAAAACTTGCTCATGAAACTTGCTCGCCTACACATTCAGTGCATCGCCACTTTGTTTTTTTGACTATTCTTAGACAGTACAAGGACCTGAACGTTTGTACATAACGACACTCTTGGTAAGGGTTATCATCAATCTTGCCATATGGACAGGATGACCAAACTTCTTCATATTTCTGACCATCATCAAAGCCACTACACACTTCCACGTCACGGACTTTGTTCACAATTGCCACTATTCTGTCTACAAAATTATTTACAGTACTGGATTCCAAAGCAAAAAATGGATCTAAATTTTCACAAAATGTATCACATGATATTTTTTGACAATGAACAAACACTTCAACATGACCACACGGTGTAAATTCAATAGTCCTTTGCACAGTTTTGTTGTTTTGTGCAGACAAATACATAACATGGAGCACTTCACCGTCTATAACACTAAGCCAGCGACGATGAAGAAAACAGTCAACTTTTTGTTTCACTTGTAGTAGTAGTTCACCAAGAGGAACTTGAACCCCTTTATCAGAAGAAGGTGGGGGCCCACACTCATGGTCTGCACCATTCGGGGTATCCGGGGCCTTCTCCTGATTTGAAACATCAGAGCATCCGTAGTCATGGTCATGTCGTACATCCTGCAAGCATTAAAAATTAAAGATTCAGTTCAGGACTAGGATGTGAGGCACTTGATCTGTGACATTTCAGAAATTATGAATATACCTCCAGAGGTCTAGAAGTACGCGAGGGTGAAAATTCGGGGCTGGAGGGAGCGTCAGGCAATCCCAATCAAATGATTTTAGATAGCTCTTTACAGGGAGATTATGGCTGGGTTATCGTATAACCTTACCTCAATTGACGTTTTTATATTTCTTGACCTCCTCGCCGCCTCCCTTTTCCTCCGCGCCCCCTTCTCAAAGTACAATCGCTTCCTTGTCGAGCGTTTACCCATTTCCCGAGACGATACCCTTATCCAACGATGATTCAAGTACAATCACATTTAGGTCTTCGAATCATCGTATCCTTAATCGTCCGCACGCTGGATTGTCGTCTGCACCGATTTTGTAAACAAGTGAAACAACGGAGCATCGCGCGCCGCGCGCGCATGCGCCCTGGGCCGCCGCCCAGCCGGGAGCCAGCCCCGCCCAGACCGAGCTGCCAGGCCAGCTCCCGCCGACCCTCCGCCGCGGGGAAGTTACGAGTTCGGGGGGGCCCGGGGGGGAGTCGGTTCATCGCACAGCAAAGTCCAGCACATCTCCGGATTCGGCAAAGCTTTCCGATCACGATGCGCGCAACCACACCACGATGCGGTGATTTTTACGCTCACAGGCTGCTGCAAAACCGGACGAGGTAGGGTCTGGGGCCCCCCAAGCTTCTTCTCCAGGGCCGCCCTTCTCTCATGATGTAAACTTCTCTGTACAGCCTGACAACGCCACGGCCAAACCCTCAACAAAGGCAAAACCCAAGTATCATTTCTTGAAATCAGTTTTGGGATGAAATTTGTGCAGGTAAATCACCACTTTCATTTGTGAGCTGCTGCTCATTGCTGGTGCTTTTGTGAAGCTCCTACCTTGCTTTCTTACCTGTTTTAGGAAGCTCACAGAGGAGGAAATTAAAATAATTACAGCATATGCGGAAGCCAACCCTGCAAATGCAGGATCAAAAACTTACTGGAAGGAATGCCCCTTCACAAACGTAACTGGTAGGTACCACCGGAACTGACTGAGGTTCCGACACAGGAACGTAAGTCCACATTTTTATTGGCTGAGCGATAGCGAAGCCCATACCCGACTAGGTCAAAAATGTTTGGTCTGTTTGTCCGCGCGATATCTCGAGAACGGTTTGACGTAGAAAGCTCAAATTTGGACCACATCTTTCTTGCATCATACCAGAGTCAACCTCCCCTCAGGGGCACCGCAGCCCAAGCGGTTTCGTAGATAATTTTCACATGTGGTCCAATATTATAAATCCGCCGGTTGGTTAAAGTCAGTATGCGCCTGTCGCGGAGGGGGGGGGGGGGGGGATCAGTGACGCGAGTGGATTACGATCGCTTAGGTTAGGTTAGTAGGGGTCAGGGTAGGTTAGGTTCCGGCAGGTAAGAGTAGGTTAGGTCTGGTTGAGCGGCATTGATAAGGGAAGGCTGACGTTCGGAAGCCAGAACATGCGACCGTGCGGAGAGAGTGACGCCCGCAGGGCGTCCTACTGACTCGCTCCGCAGGGTCCTTCTCGTCAAGTGGCAGCCGCCGGCAGGCCAAGGTAGGCTTGCGCCAGGCGTGGAGTGGCGAATTCGCGATTAGCGAAGCCTGTTACGCCACGACGCGGTCTGGCGTACGCATACCTTGTAACATATTGAACCAGTTAAGATTATTAACATTTTATCTAGGAAGTTGTTGCTTACTGAAACACTTGAACACTGGGGCTTGTCGAGCTCCCCAGGTTCAAAGTAAAGTTCATGTTGATTGTGATGCCCTGACGTGGCGTCCAGCGCCGCCCTCTACCTCTTCTTCCTCCTCCTCCTCTTTCTCTCTCTTCTAACGCTTCGGCGTTTTTCTGTTAGTCACAACCAAGCAAAAGAAAAACAACATCAATTCATACAACGCAACTCAAGAAAACATTTGTACACACATTTCAGAGAGATTGATTAGAAATACTACTCTACCACGCATAACTTTAACATACTTCCCTTCAATGCACACAGGGTGCATGTGACCTCTACTTACACTCAGGCACCAGTTACGTTCACCAGTAACAAATCAAAAGTACCAGTTGGCGACAAATGATGAGGGCTAAAATGCAAGTGCAATGATTCACAAGCCAAATGAAGGAGTATGACCTTGCCCGTCAGCATGAGAGTTCCAAATTCCAGTCAGTAACATGACAATTATTCAAACAGCCAACATAAATCTCTCATCCCAGGTCTTACCGCGCGAAGGTGGGCATAGGTATTTAGAGACATCCCTAAATGTATGTAAATTTCAGGACCCGCGCAGTACATCACCCAAAACAACCACTGTGGAAGAAGTGGAAGATAAATACGAGGGGGCAGGTGTAACCAAATCAACCCCTATGGCCACCAGCATGGAACCGGCAACCACATGTGAGGGGACAGGCTGAAACCAAATCAACCCCTTTGGTCACCAGTAAGGAACCGGCAACCACATGTGAGGGGGCAGGCTGAAACCAAATCAACCCCTTGATGTACTGCTTTTACAAACGAACCGGGTGGAAACCGCGGTCCATGGGACAGGTTTACACCACAGCAAAGCATATGCAGAAATATTTTACCAAATTACCATTACTCTTTTGTATTGCTCTTTTTTTTACGTTTGGACAGTCCACTGTCCGACTACAGAAATCCAGGATCAGTTTTCGAGCCAGCCAAGTGATGGCAGCTTCCATCCTTTCCTCCTTGTGTACGGGGCACGTCAACCACGTACACTGTAGTTTCCCTTTCAGCTTTTTTAACACTTTGGCCTGAATGCTCCAGACATGAGCAAAACCCCTGCAATGATTCACAAAGATGTTAGAGGCAGTTTTCATATGCTGTACTACATAAGCACTAGGTGCCGCATGGGTGGAAGGATCCCAACTGTGCAGGTCTTGATACTCTTGGCTAGTACTTGATGCAGTCCAGTCAGCATTGCATGTTTTAAACGCAACACCTTGAAGAACATCGCCTCGCAGGTTGCGGGCTAAAATTAGATCATCATAACGCTCAAATCGATTGGCAATGGTTTCATTTGAAACGACTCCAGCTCCAAACCTCACCTGCTCCATCGCAATACTTACAGGGTTTGTGTTGGCCGAGTCAGCACCATCATCAAATTCAATACCAGCTCCACCCAATGCTTTAGCAATCATGTCCTCATTGTGACAGTTTGCTCACTGTTCGTGTCACCACCTTCATCGTCAGGAATGTCAGGGTCATCAATATCATCATCAAAGTCCACAGAAGCTGGGCCTGGCCTGTCAAAACATTGTTGCCTGGAAAGGAAAACTGAGACTGTCCTGGACAGCAGTACCTGTTGACTCAACATTCGAATGGGGGTTATCAGGCACAACTAAGCCACGAATTAACATAGCCTTCAAGCTCGCCATGGCCATGGCGGGTGTTAGTTTGTTGCCTGGGTTTCCATGAGCCTTATACCCTTCAAAATCACTTTCAAGTGAATCCGTTCGCACCCCAACCCTGGGATTCAATTTCTTACCATACTGTTTACCAATATCCGCAAGTGCTGTAATGGATTCAGCAGTTGATGCCCAGTTCTTGAGTGTTGGTGAATTAGCAACATATTTTCTTTGACCAGTTCTAGGATCCACCTTGCAGAACCTTGCCTTTCTCAACTTCTCCACTAATTGGGGTGAAATATGGCTGTGTGGGGAACCATGATCTATGCTTTGCCTGCAATACTTCACATTCCCAGTTCTTGCTTCTGTGGAGGAATGACCAAAAGTAAGGTCAATCATTTGATCAACGTCCTTAATCACCATTGCATTAATAGTTGAACCAGGCAGAATTTCCTCTCCCAGCTCTAGAGAGATGTTTACATTAGTGCTACTAAACAGTTCAACCGCTAGTATCACTTTCATCTTGGACCTATTGTTTTTCAAGTCCAGATGGCGGTTAGTTATTTTCCTGGTCAGGGATCTTGCGGAGAGTCTGTCTCTACATTGGTTAGCAATTTTACACAGATGCTGACAGAAGGTCCAGCTCAATACAAGAACAGTCTCTATACCATTCACTGCAAGTGGTCATTCCAAATGAGCACCAATCAGTAGATTCCTGAAACACTTAGCCAAATGTGCTGGATCAAACGTGAGATAAATAATATTTCCATCAATGTTAAAACAACCTGCTTTTACAACTCCATTCTCCTCATACTTGTACTTTTGCAGCAATGCCTTTGAGAGTGCTACATTGGAGGAACCCTGGTCGCAGCAAATTAAACATACAGTAAGTCCAATCTTTGTCAAAAAGTCATACACCTGCTTAAACAGTCTTCGAAGCCTTGCCTGATTGGCCTGTGCGGAGGAAAATGCGAAGGCGACTGGGAAGTGCTATTTTGAGAGCAGGCCCTGCACCTGAAACACCAAAAGTTTGTCGGCAAATTTACCAGTTCGATCCCTTATTAGTTCTTGAGCAAACATTACATTCCCAGCCTAATCCATAGCCAATTTCCGGGCCAGTGCAGTACCATAACCTTCATAACCAATAATACTACCATCTTGCAGAGTTAAAAATGGGATTAAATCGGTCTCATCCCAGATCACAACAACTTTCTGGTATCCTTCCATACTGTCAGTACAACTCTGAACAGTTCTGGCAAAAGGACTGTTCTCATTAAACCCACATTCAATGTGTATGTCCTGCACAATTTTGCGAGTAGTTCTGGAAGAAAGGCCAAAAATCTGTTGGCCCACACTGTGACCACCACGGCCTCCTGCCTTTTCCATAGAAACACCTACAGCCTTAACATCATCTTATATCTGCGTCCTCTGGGTTTCCTGCGCTGATTAAGTGCATGACATTCCACTAAGTGAATTAATCTCTCACTTACGTTTCTTTGTCCAAGAACTCCTTTATACTTAGCCTTCCAAGTTTGTTACACTTTTTCCTGAGACCATCAATGGTATTTTGTTGAACACGAACAGTAGCCCGCAAAGATCGAATCTCATTTGCCAATTTGAGGTGGTACTCGTCTGCATTGTCATCATTTTCCATCCCTGCATGCAACAGGATTTCTCGCCGGGACAAACTCTGAAGTGTAACTCGAGGTCCTGAAGGTACAAAAAATGATGGGCATGAATTACTTCACATCAAAATCATAATCTGACGATTAAGTTCAAGTGAAACTCACTTTTATACCACCTTTGAGGGGTGGTCTCCTTGGCTCTTTTTGTTTTTGGACCTCCATGCCGGGGAACACTATCCTGTTCTGGGCAAGGAGCTGTGTCCACCAACCGTGGCTCGGCTGTCTGTGGAGGTACCAATGGGAGCACGGGATCCTCGGGAATTGGACCTGTGATGCTCTTAGTGGGGTTGCATGTAATAATAATTGCATCAACCTCAAACAACCCCTCCCTAACTTCACCATTAGGTTCTCTATAGTTCTGGTAGTAGGCCCAGCACAAATCCTTGAGTGTCCTGTAACAGCCACAAAAAGCCTTCCCACCTTCAACCACTTTGCATTTTTGATCTCTAGAATTTGAATCAAACAACCAATAAAGCCCATTCATTTTCCAGGCGGATTGAGTATATGAGAAAGATGAGATTGTAACTCCTGAAATTCCGGGAGTGGAAAAGAAATCTTCTAGAGTTTCCATAAGACGTGTAGGAATCAACTGAGTACCTAGGTGAGAACCTATGAAACTTTTAACGAGGGAAAGTGTGACCTCCTGATCTAACACAAAGAACTCATTAACAACATTATCTGGCGCGAGGTAAGTGTACACATTACCCATGTTTGCTTTAATGCTTTTATCATACAACACATTACCCTGCTGTAGAATCATTTCCATTCTGGCTAAGCTCCATGTAGCAGGATCTCGGGTAACTGCCATTGCAATTGCATGTACGGCCATGGCACAACACTGTTTGCCTACTCCTGCATAATCTGCAAAATCTGGGCCACCCTGGTGATATGGTGCCTGCACAAAGTGCATCGGGTCAGGTACCAGCAGCTCACTGTAGGCCTGCGGATGCAACAGATCCTCATCATAAATCACATGCTCGGGCTGAGGAACCAAGACCGGGGGATCGTTGACAGGAACTGAAACAATTTCATTGGCATTAATATCACAGCCGTCTGAAACCAGTAAATCATAGCAGGTATATTGAGTGGAGCCCAATCTTTCATGTCTGATCCACTGAGCGGCCCTGGCAATTTCATGGAAGGTATGGCACCAGGTTTCAATAAACAGTTCCCATACATATCTTCTTTGGCAAAGTGTTCCTCACACACATAGCAATTTAAGAGCTTTTTCGGGGGCATCTTAAGAAGGCCTTTCTGGCCACACATTCGAATCCATGATATGCACCTGGAAATCAAAAGCAGTGGATGAAACAAACATTAACAAATACAGCACAGCTCACAGTCAAATACAAAGAATGAGAAAGATGTTGGGTCTTGCATAGCAAGAGATTTCAAAGCACGACTCACGAGTTTATATAGAATAATGAAATTTGTTCAAGGACCAGAGGAAAAATGTGCTATATGATGAGGATAGGTAAAATGCTCATCATGACATGGATGATTTTGAAAGACATATGACTAACCATTGACAAGACAAACGTCAGCTAGCAGCCCCTTACAAAAAGAAATAGGGCGCGTTTTAGTCCCGAAGAGTGCGCTTTGAGGACGCTCCTTTGAGATCGCGTATGCCGCCAGGGATCCCTAGGCAGCGAGTAGTACCCTTAATCTCTCGGACAAGGACGCGTTCGGTCACCACGCACACGACCTAGGGCTCTCTTGCGTGCCGCTAATGCAGTACTGGTACGCGGACAGGTGCGCGAGTGAATGCACTTGGTCGTTTTCTGTACCCTACTGACGGTACTAGGTCGTTTGTTGACTGCTATGCATAGGGCCAAGGGCTCATGGTGAGCTCATCACCCGTAGTGTGCCAGACCAGGACGTCAAGAGTCACCGTCAATCGCGATGACTAGGGACGTCAAGAGCCAAAGATTGGACTTGCGCACAATTTTTTTAAAGTGTATTATCAACATTTGTTTGCATGCGGTGAATGTTCATTGCTGGCAACGATAGTTCGCTTTGACTTGTTCGCTGACGCATGTAGATCGCTGAAGCTACTTAACTCCTGTGAACGCCTTGCGAAATAGGCAACCCATTCGACAGTAGCACTGTGCTGTTGGGCCTATCCTATCCGAAGACAGGGGCCGTGATCGGCCGGCCCGGCAATGTGTGGTGTCGTAAGGGACGGTGCGGTCGTGCAGTTCTGGCAGGCCACGTTCATTGCTTCATTGCGCCTGGAGAGGATCACACTGATCCTCGCTAGATGCTGTGATGAACCCCGAAAACCGGCAGCGGCGGCGACGCCACAATCTTTATGCAAGGAAAAGACGTCGGCTGCAGGACCCTACCTCGATCAGCGACAGCGGGAGCGATCCGCATGACTCTGGGTCGGATGGTCAGGAGATCGTATCTGTTTGCCTTTTTTTACTTTTGCTATACGTGGCTTTGTTTGAAATAATAATAACATGATGTGCCATTACCGCTGACATGTCAATAACCGTGCATTTAGTAATGGCGACGTAACCTCCTAACCATTTGGAGAAGATTCTACCCTAATCTAAAACCACTCACCTAAAACCCACTAGCCTATTTGGAACTTTTTGTTGCCTTTTCGAAAAATATGGTTATAACTGGGAATTCCAATGTTTGTGGGTTAACCGTTCAATGTCATCAATTATTGGTCCGACTCCTGACAGCAATATATTTAATCAGATTCGTGTGGTGTGGACAATGCCGCACCAAGAAGAGAGGAGGATGGAGGGGCTTCCAGTGAGGCAGGATCCTATGCCAGTGAAGGAGGAAAAGAGGAAGAAATTGCTGTAGAAAGAATCGATGAAGCATTTGAAGAGGAAGCACCTGGTGATGTTCAGGCTCTTTCCCCAGATTACTCTGCAGTGGACAACGCCTCAGAAGGTTAAAAAAAGATTAAAAAGAATACCTGTGTTTCATTGTACTTCTTACGTTTTAAATTCATTTCTGAATATTTGTATCTCAGATGAAGAATTTTATCCTTCTGAATCTGAAGCTGAGGATATTCGATGGTCATCAGATGAAGAGGGGTCGGAGGGATCTGAACACGAATCACAAGGTGACGATGAAGAGGCTACTGATGATGACAGTGACCACGAAGACGACGAACTGAACAACCCCATTTACCCTGGTGCATGAATTACGCTCTTTGAAAGCTTGCTAGCTATTTTCACCGTGATGTCTGCTGAGAAGGTTTCCGGGCAATTGATGGCCTCAATCTTGCAGCTTGTGGCATTGCATTGCCCAGAGAGAAGCCTTGTTAAAAAAACTCTTTACACCTTCAAAATGTTTTTCAAAAAGACTGGTGCAAGCTTCTTGGTTTATCACTACTATTGTGAAAGTTGCATCTACCCCTTGAAGGACAAAGAAAGTGTATGCCCTAAATGCAGCAAAGCTAGTGATAAACCAAGCTTCTTTATTGAGCTGCCATTGCTGAAACAGCTGGAGCTGTTATTCAAAAGAGAGGCCTTCCACGATGACTTGCAGTTCAGATTTAAGGCAACAAGAAAACATGTCAATGAGAATATTGAAGACATCTATGATGGGCAAATATACCGGGAGCAGATGGGCAATGGTGGCTTTCTGGGGGACCCAAACAATATTTCCTTTATGTGGTACAGTGATGGCGTACAGGTCTTCAAATCTTCATCATTTTCTATCTGGCCGTTACGCTTTGTGATAAACGAGCTCCCTTACAAGAACCCATCCAGACAACATTCTCCTGGTTGGTTTGTGGTTTGGCAGAACTAAACCAAGCCCTAATATCTTTCTGAAGCCTTTTAAGAAAACCGTGTCCGATTTTGAAAGGAACGGTCACACCTTCAAACTTTATGACAATAGCCATATCCATGTGAAAGGGAAAATTATTTGTGGTACGTGTGATATGCCAGCTAAGTGCAAGTTCCTTCTCTTCAAACAGTTCAATGCAGCATTTGGGTGTCCTCAATGTCTGCAAACGGGGGGAAGGGCCCAGGCTGGGAAGACCACTGTTCAAGTGTACCCTTACCAAGAGAACATCCAGCGCAGGACTCATCAGGAGACGCAACAGTTTGCCCAACAAGCTCTTCAGGCTCGTGCAACTGACAAGAAAGCTTCGATTTGTGGGGTCAAAGGCCCGAGTATTTTGTCGCAGATGGTCCCTGATTTAATAAGGTGTACTGCCATTGACGTTATGCATGGTGTTTTTCTTGGTGTGTGTAGGCTACTTATTACTCTATTGTTCAGCTCCACATATTCATCTCAGCCATGGAGCTTACACCACCTGCAAGATGTGCTTGATGGAAAGCTGCTTAATTGCTGAGCGAGCGAAGCCCTTCCTTCGGACTTTTCCAGTACCCATAACGACGCCCCCCCCCCCCCCCCGTATACCTATAGGTTAGCAGAGGTATCTTCCTATTACTTTTAGCTACATCTTTAAATGTAGCTATATGCAAATATACCATACATATATATATATTTATATATATAAAGAGAGAAAGAGAGGTATATGCCCAGACTGGATCCGCCGCGACTAGGTTAGGTCAGTTAAGTTTGCTGCTTTACTTGGGTATAATTTAGGTGTTGTAAGACAAAAATTGGAGACTGGGTCGGCGACGATTAGGTTAGGTTAGCTGAGTTTGCTTTAGTCAGGTATCATGTAGGTGTTGAAGACAAAAATTGGTTTAGAAATACGTGAAATCTGGCGAAGTCTTAATAATCTATTGTAGGAGCGCTGTCTACCATAGTCTGCAGGCGCTCCACACTTTGTTAGCAGCACCTGCCGGTTCTGCTGCGAGCACAGCAGGAGGCCTACCAGGCCTTGGATAGTATTAAACCGCCCAGTTATGTGCAGAGACCACCTCGCTCATTAAAAGATATAAAGCTTTGGAAAGCAGCTGAATTTAAGTACTTCTTTCTGCATTATTCTGTCCCGTTGTTTAAGGGCATCATGGAGGAACGGTATCTGAAACATCATTGCTTACTTGTATCAGCAATATCCCTGCTAAGCCAGAACAGTATCTCTTTGAACCAGATCGAAGCAGCTCGGGCTGTGTTAAAGTCCTATGTTTCAGACTTCTCTAGACTGTACTCCATTAGATTTCTTGGAATTAATGTTCACCAGCTTCTGCACCTACCAGATGTTGTAGTTGATTTGCGACCCCTGTTTGTGTACAGCTGCTTCTTCCTTGAGAATTTTAATGGCAAGATTAAAAAGTTTTCCATGGCACACAGCATGTAGCCCTCCAAATATGCTCCAGTGTGTCCATGTTGATGCAGGTGCCAATACTTCTTGCACGCTTGCCCCATAACTCAAAGACTTTTGAATTTTGTTGCCTCATTAAAGATAGATTGAAAAGATTCAAGTTGGCTGACAACATTGATGGGGAAACGTTTGCTGTGGGGGCATATTCCAGAAAGAATCCCGGACTAGGTCTCTCCATCCGGACTTTGAATGACAGTCGAAGTATTGTTGGTGGAACTTGTAATTTTTTTTTTAGGTTGAAGAGGAAGGGTGCCATGTATTATGCTAAAGAATATGCTGGTAAGTCCACAAGAAAGGAGTCAAGTTTTGTAAAATTCTATCATAATGATACTGTGAAACTTGGTCAAGTTCTGAGGTTTGTCAGGTGGTCTGACTGGAGATTTCTGTGACGCATATTGCAGAGACTGCCCAGCACATTACTTTGCTATTGTAGAAGAGTGGGAAAGAGATTTCTGGTTTATTCATGACATGCGTGATGTGAGGCTTTCTTACATTAATAAGGAAGAAGTGATAGGGAACGTAATAGGTGTTCCTACTCATTGCTTACAGTGCTTGTGCTATAATTTTGTGGTGGATGAAGACATGTACATTGCTAGCCCAGTAAACTCCTTGGAAGTGGAATAGTTTTCTTCATTCATTTATCACTGTCTTTCTGTTATTATGTAGTAAATTTGGGCTTCAAAATGGAGTGAAAATAAAAAAAGAAATAAAATGTAAGTTATTTAATACTTTTCATAAATAAACCTGGAGTTCAAATATAAAATTGAAGTTCCAAAAATAAATGGTGCTTGTGGATCTTCACACACACCCACATACAGTCCTACACTACAAACAGTACACACATCTACAAAGTCTCCACATTATACAGGGTGGGGTTGGATCAAACCTCATTATCCACCTAACAGCAGTTAATATGATAAGGATCAATGTACATTGCAGACAGAACACATTTCTATATAGATTAACACATTATATAAACGTAAGCGTAGATTGAATCTCATCATACCAATTGTTGTTTGGCGGATAATGCAGGACACTCGATGGAGAGGGGCCATGAGGACCAGCAGATGAATAGGGACCGGCAGATGGAGAGGGGCCAGTAGAAGGACCCTCAGGGTACTGAGGGTACTGAGGGTACTGCGCCCAGACTTGGGAGTAATACTGGTGGCCAGTGGAACCTGCAAAATGCAAATGCAATGATTGGTAAGTAGTGCAAGACAAGACTTGGTATATTTTGCAAAGCACAAGGAGTGGAGTGGTGGGAAGCTCTTGCGATTTGAACCATTTGAACCAAAATTTGAATGAAACTCTTAATGAAGGTACAAACACAAGAGACTTGTGGATAGAAGGAAGTATAGATAGAGGCAATGACAAGAGCTTCAGCAGCAGTGGCTGCCAATAAAACAATTCAAGCAAAAAAACCTAGAACCGTCACGAGATCCAAAATCAACATTTGCCATCAATGAATTAACTTCTCTTGCAAGAAACACATGAAAATATGTACCTTGCATAGACCTCCAATGGTCATGGCTAGTCGGCAGGAGAGGAGACTCTGTCCATTGCTGCTGAACCTGATGGTTACCAGAACGAGCACCGAAAAGATCCTTACGGGGAGAAGCATGTTTGTATGGAGATTTCAGCTTCAGTGAAGATTTCAGTTTCAAGGGAGATGTCAGTTTCAATGGAGATTTGGACTTCTCTGGAGATTTAGATTTGTCAGGAGATGTCAACGGACTCTTCATATGAGGACTCACAGTCTTTTTTAGGAGACTTCATGGGAGTCCTCTGATGGGATTTCTTGTGCACTTTCTTGGGACACTTGGACTCCTTGGCAGATGATCTGCGTATCTGAATTCTCTTCCTATTAATGACCCTTGTAAACTGAGAATCCTTTAATTCGGGATACTCAGCAGATCTATTGCGGTTCACAAATTCTGAAAAGAAAAAAGGCCACTAATTATGCATGCCCAACTATTTACTCATAAACTACTGAACTGTGCGTCACACCTCAAACAAATCTTTGAGAGCCTTTAGAACGTGGGGCCTGATGCCCTTGCATCCCTTTTTCTGCCCCTTCGCAGTTAGTTCTGTGGTCTCAACATTTTGCCTCCCAAACACAGCCAATAGAGCTAGACGGGTCATTTTTGATGGGTCCCCATCCCCATCCCTTTTGATACTGTTTTTATCAGAAATAGAAAGGAACACCTTTGATCCCTTTGTGAGCCCAACCTGTGCAGGTGTAAGAGAATAAAATTAATGCTTGGCTTAACATTTCATTACAAAAAGAAAGATTTTAAAAAGGCAGATGCAAGAATTAAATGACAAGAGCCTCAACAAAGCCCACCTTCGGAGTGTCCGAAGGTACGGGGAGGACCTCTAGATACTCAATGGTGCCCTTTGTGCCCTGTGCAAACTCACTGAATCTCGTCAGGACCCTCAGATAATTGGGCAAATCCTTGTCTGTAACCACGCAAAATACGCACATATGGAATTCCTGAACTTAAAACAGCAGCAAGTAATACTGAAAGAGAAAAACACTCACAAGCTTGCTGCAGATCCAGGCAATGCTTGCAGCAATTTGTGTTATCATTTGATACACTGTCATCTTCATTGCCACTCTTCTTGACGTCATGACCATCATCCACATGATCGTCCCCATCGCTCTCCACAAACAAATCATCGTCATCAATTGCATCACGGAGAACCTCTTGATCAACCTCATCCTACGCAGGAAGAAAACCAAAATGTAAAATGGGATCCAGCCAAAATAAAACGTCTGTAATATAAAAACATGAGCATGTACCTGAGCGGCTCTTTGCGATGCTTCTGTGGCCTTCCTCGCTGCAGCTACCTCCTTGGCCTTCTGCACCTGCTGAGGTGTCAGGGGCTTCAGCCGCTCCCCAACAGCAGAGGCCACTTGGTTAGCCGATGCGGTTGAGGCTGCTGAAACCCTTTTCCTTCTATTGCCTCTGCCTTTTTTTAATGCATCGTTTTCCGCATCCTTTCTCTTCTGCACCATCTCTTCAATCTCCAAACATATCTCCTCCTCCTTCTCACTGAGTTTGAGAATATCACCTGGTAACACAATCGAATATTAGTGAGTGAAACAATGCAGTGAAGAAGCAGAAACAGAGGACTGGTACCAGCTATAGTGGTACGACAATACAGAGAAACATTACATCCATTAACAAAAATTACGTTTCCGGGAAAAAGACGACAGGGAGTGACGATTGGAAGCCATTTTCCATTGATGAAAGTCAGGACGACACGGTAAATAAGAACCGTAGAGATTCCGGCGGGCATTCCCCAATGAGGTTATGTACATTTGAATTTCGTGCAATTACAATGAGTTATCGACGCAATAATATCGACCAATACTTATTCGCTGTGGCGTAGTGAAATAAAATGCGAAAACTTACTGCTAATGAAGCGGACGACTCCTCTGTGAAATTTATTACCACTCTTCACGGTGGTGATGGCGCCCACATGGCGATCTTCTTCATTTATTTTCGACAGGTCCTCGCTGCTCACCTGCTCTGAGTCCAGCCAGTAGACCACCGCCTTCGTTTTCCCCATGCTGTGGAGAAAATAATGGTACTAGGTTCTTAGGGCTCCTCAAAGTACAAAAAACTTCCATCACCTTACGTTGACAACTCGTCGAGACGCTCGCTGCAGAACAATCAATCGTACAACCTCCGTGCGCCAAACCGGATCACAGCGGACGAAAGCAGTCGTTTTGAACAGTTGAACATCGCCGTGCCGTGACGCTATCTACCGGCCACCCGCTTCACTACGTCGCCAGACGAGCCGAGCTGGCAGCGGGCGCCGTCTGCTGTACTGGCATGACTGTGTGTTTAGGATTTCAAATTATATTAAAATTCTACCTAACGCCCTCGCTGGTAGTGACAGGAGCACGTAAGTAGGGTTTTTTTTAGTAGTCAGTAATCCCCTTCTTGAAAATTTGCGATATTTTCCCACTGGTCTATGTACTTTTTCTTGCAGGAATTGTGTGACAACTCTGAACAGTTGTCACAATTTCAACCGGTGCTAAAGAAAATGAGAGCTCTAAATAGATGTTTGCAAGTGCAGAATTCCCGAGGGTTTCGTGAAAAATTGTTGAAATAACACAGAAGTACAAGTGTCTTTATAAGTTTAGGTTCGTAGGCTACTTTGTTTGGACCAAAATGAACAACAGAACCCCATGTACTGTACGTTATTTGACGAAGGAATTTTTACAGTGCGGTGTTCAGCTGGTGTCAGAATTTTGCCGATCGGGCAGCAAAATCGGAAGCGATGGGAGCGCCGCAAGGCTCTGCGGGCCCGATTGGGGCCGGACTACACGCCCTCCCCGCGGAAGAAGAGGCGAAGGCAAGTGCGAGGGGTGCGTCCGCGAAACCTGGAGAGTGAGCTGGGAATCTCGTGCACGCCTTCTTGCAGCTCGGCGGGAGGCAGCCGTGGCGGAGTCGCAGCCACCCCAGCGGTAGCGGGGCGGTCCTCGGCGAGTAAGGCGGAAACGCCAGCTGCGCCAGTGACGCCAACTACTACCCCAAGACAGGCAAGTACCGCTGGATCCCAGGCTGGGACAGCCCGCAGTGATGACCGTCGGGGTCGGCCCCGAGGCCGCGGAGGCCCGGACGCCGCACGGGGAGGCCGAGGAGGCCCCCGAGGTGTTCCCCGTGGAGCACAAAGGGATCCGTGGCCGTGGAGGGCCGGTCGCCCCTTCCACTGAGCGTCGGCCGCGCCGTCAGGCACCGTGGCCCGCTTGGTACCGGGAATAAACGGAGTTCGAGTGGCCATGTAATGTGGCCCTTGTTGGCGGTGCGGTACCCAACTGAGGACCCACCAGACCCGGCAATCTAAGGACATGAGTAGGACTACGACTGGGACCTCGTTCGTGTAAATAAATTCCTTTCAGCAACCACTTAGTGCCTTGTTGTATTATTATTAGTAAAGAATCTGGAAGGGAGGGGTGTGGTGTCCGGCAGTTGGTAATGCCATAGTTCCGGGGGTCGCCACCGGGAGGCTGGGACCGCCGGAGCTAGGGGCATTGCTATCACGAGCCGTCGACGAGACAACATCTAATGAGGACTCCAGAGAAAAACCCGAACTGTGAGTGTTATGATTTTCTAGCAATCCCTGATCCCTAACACAGTCCACAAATGTGAGAACACAACACAGCCCTTATTATTGATGTGCCGATCCGGGGCAGGCCGGCGCCGGCGCTAACTAGAGTGTCAAACATAGTGTTGAAACCGCTTCGCAGGATCCTGGGGTACGCATAGCAGGGCAAGAGGCGCAACCCTCTCACAGAGCGAAACCCGGTAGCATTGTAGATGGCTCGAGAGCTGTGCCGGCAACAACCAGTCCAACCGCCTCGCAGGAGCGCTAGGCCCGCGCATGAGAATGTAAGCGGTCCGTTCTTCTGGCTCTGCTCTAAAACTAGCCTTCTCCACTCGAAGTAAATGGAAACCACGCCAAAACTTATGCTAGGCCCGAGCTAAATCCTCACACGAACGAGGCTGCGCTTTTCCGGTGCAACGCCAACCTGCAACTTATCTGATAGGGGCCCAGCATTAGGAGTGGAGTGCGGTGCACCTCTGATCGGGCATAGATAACACGGCTCGACATTAGCCGCAAATGCCCCTTGAGATTGTCGGTCTTTGTCAAAAGAGATCTTATGGCAGCACTGGCAGTGCAATCTAGAGATAAATTCAGAGTAGGTTTATTCACAGCTCAGACGGGAGGGAACAGGACACTTCTCGAAATGTTAGATACATAGGACCTAAGACAGTAACAAGCACGACCAAGGCTTCCGAATGTTTTCGAATAACAAAAAGTCTGGAACAATTGACATGGCGGCAGATGACAACGATGTTGCTCATCACCGGAATGCAGATATCACACCGGCGTTCTCCTCCAAACCGCCAGAGTAATTTACGGAAAGGTGGGTAGTGCTAGAAGTAGAAGTACCACGGCTGGATTCTTGAGTAGAAAACGAACTCGAAAATTTTACCCATGAAAAAATCCATTTGTTACTAAAGCCGTCGCTTTATTTTAGAACGTGTCGTTCCAAGCACAGCATTTTAGAAGAGGCCGCGGCCTTCCGAGGGGGATGTGAGCATTCTAAAACCTCTGTTGCAGGAGTAAATAGAAGAGTTCTGCAGTTATTGTGGGTCAGAATCCCTGCAGTTCTGCGCCGGCGATGTTAATGACTAATGGGCCTGAGAAATCTTAACCAAGAACTGCTTAAAAATATCCGTTTGAATTAAAGCTGCGGAAGCTTACAAAAAAAATCAAGGTTATAATTTAATTGGACTAATTTTTAGATTTTTTTTTTTTGAATGTGGAATTTTTAGCTTACAGACGGAAAATTACCAATTCTTTCAAATAAGCAAAACCCACAACAACTGATCTGACCCTCAATTGATCTTACACTGTGATTTGCGGACCAGAGCATGTGCAGATGCTAAAAGCTGTGCTCGGTATCGGTGTAGCTGTTTCACGTCGCAGGCCGCCGCACGTACACTCACACACTGACAGGCACAAGATTCTTTTTCAGCTCGTGTCGCGCCACTTTGCCAGACACCGTCCTAGGGAGGTGGTCCAGGAAGACGACGCCCCCGCGCAGCTGTTTGTACTCGGAGAGCTTCTCGGCCACCAGGGCCTTGAGGTCGTCCCCGGTGACGGCGGCCCCGGCTTGGCACGCCGCGCGTACAACGAAGGCCACGGGCACGTCGCCGTCCGCCACGCTCGGCTGCCCCAGCACGCAGGCCTCCTGCACGCCCGGGTGCTGCAGCAGTACCATTTCCACCTCGGCGGGCGCGATCTGCAGCCGCAACAGGTCGCACGGTCCGTGATAGATAAGTCAGTACTTGATTCGAGAACAGAACAAAACTTGGTTTCATGTTCTTTGCCCATGTCGAGGCTTACGTCGTTCACTTTGAAAAAACTATGCTTAATGTAGCTTCTTTCGCTTAGGTATGCGAGTTTCGTGGACACATCTTTACTCTGAACTCGGAATGTAAGTATGTCGACACCTCAGTGGACAACGCAGCTATCTTCTGCCGTCTGCTGGAAAAACAGCTATTGGGGCCATTAATAATCTACGTCGACAGAAATAGGCCACTTTTTGACCCCATCCCATCTCCCCCCCCCCCCCCGTCGGCTCTCATTAAAGTTGCCCCCCCCCCCCCCCTCCCACCGTTTTCGACGTCAACAATCATGGACAACAAACGATGGAAATGCGATATTAAGCAGTGTTTGAGGCTAAGTGTATGTAATTGAAGACGGATTTCGTGTTTTAAAAACACTTTAACATCATTTCAAAAGCAAATGGTAAGTATTTATTACAAGGTAGGCGTACGCCAGACCGCGTCGTGGCGTAACAGGCTTCGCTCAACGCGAATCACTGTTCCACCACTCCACGCCTGGCGCACGCCTACCTTGGCCTGCCGGCGGCTGTCTTCTGCCAAGGAAGACCCTGCGGGGCCAAACAGTCCGTAGGACGCCCTGCGGGCGTCGCTGTTTTCGGCCAGTCATGTGGCAGCCGGACGTATCTTAGATTGCCTTTTTGTCTTCAACGCCCGTTAACCTTTCCTTAACTACCCTTACTAAACTGAGCCTAACCTACCCAGGTCTCCACTAACCCAACCTAACCGAGCGTAACCCACTCGAGTCACTGATCCGCTGCTCGACGACTCTCGAGGACGGGGTCCCTGGTCTCGCGACCGGAGGCTGTATTCGTTCGCCATACCCCTACGATACCTTTGTGCAGTACCGCAAACCGCATTTCTAAATGACACTTAGCTCTTGAGTTTCATCGGTCGTTATGTGCTCCTCGACGACGGGGTCCCTAGTCTCGAGACTAGTGGTTGTACTCGTTTACAGCCCCCCCCCCCCTATTGCCCTCTGCAGAAATGCAAAGCTCGTCTCTCTAAAACGCATCGCTTACTTGGTTCTCGAGTTACAATGTTTTTGCAATGTGTCTCTCGAGGGCGGGGCGCATGGCCTCGAGAGCGGTAGGCGTGGTGTGGTGCCCTTGTTTCCAATTGCTGCGGCCCGGAAAGTCCAACGTCGAAAACCGCAAGTCAGTACCTCGTGCCGTTCGAAAGATAGAAGTTGGCTCTCGAGCACGGGGTTCGTGATCTAGGGAGAGGACGTCCGGCTGGAGTGCCACTCTTTTTCCTTGCCGCGGCCCGCTCATGTTAATGTCGAAAACCGCACGACGCCAGGCCCTACCGTCTAAAAGATGGAAAGTGGCTCTCGAGGACGGGGTGCGTGGTCTCGAGCCCGGTGTCATTGCCAAACGATCGCAATGGTGGCCGAACCGCTAAGATGGCCAGAGCTGCAAACCGCACCTCTCTAGGTGGCTCGGTTCTCCAGATATTCCCTAAAGTTTGCTTCATGGACGCCATCTTGGATCTCGAGCACGGAGGGGGTTACTGTGCACGTGCCTGTATTCCTTTTCCCATTTCACGGAGGGTCGGTTCTATAGCAAATTTGGATGGGGGCCACCGTTTGGCCGTGATAGGGGAAAGTAGAGGGCCGCGCCTCCGTAGTCCATCTTTTAAATCATTTTTTTTAAAACGTTAATATCGATTGTAAAAATGATCTAAGAAACTACTAAAGCTACGGTAACCCAAATGTGAGGTTGACTCCGGTATGCTAGTAGGAAGATGTGGTCTAAGTTTCAGCCCTCTGCGACTATCCGTTCTCGAGAAATCGCGCGGACAGATAGACAGACAGACAAAACATTTTTGACCCAGTCGGTCCAGGGCTCAGCCAAATAAAATAGTATTTATAAAAAGTACAATGAACAATTATTAACAATTTCAGGTAAACGCTTGTCAAATTTAGTCACGAACATTAAAAATAAAGCTACTTTTTAAAAGCAATTACAATTGCTTCAGTCTTGCTTGAAAGTATACGGCATGGCCCGCCGGAGCGAACGGACTGAAAGCCGCTGCGGCGGCGCCACGTACCGCGCCTCGCCTCTCAATCGAAGTGTCGACGTCAACAAATCATTTACCCCCCCCATGTCGACACTCGTCGACAACCGAAGGACCCCCCCCCCCCCCCTCCCCCTCTTTGTGTCGACGTAGATTATGGATGGCCCCATTTGCAGCAGGTCCGCGAGAAACCTACTTTACGCTTCGAAGGAGAGATTTAGAGGATCCGACTGTCTCACTTAGATCGCTGTAGAACCGACTATCTACCCAAAGTTCGATGGATTTGTCCAAGTCAGTGTCGGGTAGACAATTTCGTCAAGAATCCAACTGTACGAATAAGTTGATTTCACTAAAACTGTCGGTTAGTCGGCTCTCCAGCGACCTAACACAGCCGCTTCTTCTAGTAAGGCGCTGCTGGTGCAGCGGCCACGCTACGCTATACACTCACCTGGTTGTTCCTGTACTTAATCATCTCCTTGATCCGGTCCACGAAGTAAAAGTAACCGTCTTCATCTTCGTAGACAAGGTCACCAGTCTTGAAAAAGCCCGCCTCGTCGTAGGCTGCGGTTGTCTCCTCGGGGTTGTTGACGTAGCCCTCCATGAGGTACGGCGACCGGACGCGCACCTCGCCAACGGTTTGCGGAGTGCCGGCTGGGACGTCCTCCCCCGTGTCGGCCCTCACCAGCTACACGGAAACACCAGTCAGTCAGTCACGTCCGAACTGTGCCGCATGTCTAGACGGCGTCGAGGGGTCCCTCACTCTCAGAAAAAGTGTACACAGGATAGTGAGAATGTGTGGATTGTCTCGGGTTGTTCTGGATTGTGGGTCAATTTCTTAAGAATTGTCGACAAATTGTCTCTTTATGTGTCCTGGTTTCTCGGAGATGACCTTTTTTTTCAGAAACCAAGCCTATCTTCTAGGGGGGCTTGCAAAAGGAGCACTGTAAAAATATTTCGTCATGTGACGAAAAATATTGATGACGAATATTTGTCACCTAAATATTTCGTCACTTTACTATTTTCTCGTCACGAGACGAAATATTCATGTGACAAAATTTTCGTCTCTTCTGGGCCAAACGTTTTAAAAAATGATTTTCAATCATGCCCAGATACAATTGTTTTTGTGACGATTTTTCGTCACATGTGTGACGAAAAAATCTTGAACAAAATTCAAGAGTGAATTTTTTTTAAAGTGACGAAAAATATTTTTACAGTGAGCTTTTTTGTGAGATTTCAGCCCCCCCCCCTGTCCTACCTCCCACTGATCGGTTATCAGACTGGGGTAAGAATGTCTGCCGACTGGAGTGCCAGTATTTACGTGAAGCCGTTCTCAGCGCAGTCTCCCTGACCTGGCGATGCACGGGCCCAGGCCGGTGTCAGCGTGCAAGAATACCCCCTTACCGGTATACCAACCCTGGGGATCCTTTACGCCCCGCGTGGGGGTAAAAGATCCCTAGGGTTGGTTTACCGGGGGTAAAGGGTCCCTAGGGATTTAGTACCCCCCCCCCCCCCCCTGGGTCACTAGGTTAGGTTAGTTTAGGTTGGCTTAGGTCTCTCGAGACCATTTACCCTCCTGTGACCCCGGGGGTAACGATTCCCTAGTGACCAAGTACCGGGGCTAACATATCCCTAGGAACCCGTTACCCCCTTGGCTTCAAATGTATGGGGGTAATCGATTACCAGGGTTCCTTTACCCCCGGTAAACCAACCCTAGGGATCCTGTACCCCCTACCCCGGGGGGGAGGGGGTAAAGGATCTCAAGGGATTTAGTACGGGGGTGTAAGGGTATAATCCTGCACGCTTACAGGTGTCAGCGTGCAGGCGTGCAGGGACCATCGCGCGGTGCGTCACGGCGTAGGGTAGACAGGCAGTAGCAGGCAGCAAGAGTGAGGAGTGCGGTGCGCCAGCTGTGCCTGGCTCACAGACCGGCTGCGGCACCCAGCCCTCGGTGTCCGACACCGGGTTTCGCGGGGTCTTTCTTTTAGAGACCGCAATAACCAAGTTACACGCGGCCATTGTCTCAGGGATAGGCACTGGCACTCCATTTATAGCTGCTCCAGGGCTATAGTACTACACCCTTTGTTTTTTTTTGTTTTTTTTTTTTTAGTTTTTACCGCTGTTTTGGCACTGCCAAGCGACCGCACTACGTTGGTTGCGTCTCATATAGTGGTTTACGTTTCGGCAAGTCTGTAATTTCGTCCCAGGTTCACGAAGGGACGGGATTCTTGGAGGAGTGCATGTCTTCTTTCCGTGAGCGGCTTAGCCGGGCCCAGCGCTCTAGGGCAATGGCAATCGAACTCACACCCAGGGCGGTTCCTAAGAGCGCCCTACGAAAACGCAAACCTTCCTTCACACTTGCGACACTTCCTTCCAGCGCTGGCCCACGGTTTTGCCGCGCACGCCGCTGCGCTGTTGCACTGACGTGCGCTCACCCGCATCTCTATCCAATGCTTGAGCTTCCCGATGGCGCCGTCCGGGGCAAGCTCGCCGTCCACGCGCCCGAACACGATGCCGACCTCCGTGGTGCCGTACATCTGGATGACCCTGCAGCCCAGGTCGCGCTGCAGGCCGGCCTGCACCTCGGAGCTGATGGCCGAGCCGCCCGTGAGCAGGACGCGCAGCGAGCTCAGGTCGTACCGGGACCGGTGCTTGATCCTGTACGCCGACACGAGGGCGATGAGCACGGTGCTCGCCACCAGCCACCTGTTGACCTTGTACTTATCGATGGTGGCCATGAGTGTTACGTCGTCGCCGGCCCTGGTGAACACCCTGGTGTAGCCGTTCACGCAGCTCATGAGCAGCTGCCACACACCCGACACCCAGCACAGCGGGGACGTGATGAGCACCACCTGGTCGTCTGGGCCGCCGGAGTTCAGGTCGTGACTGCAAGCACGGGGCCGGAATGAGTGCCTGTCCGGCTATAGCCATGGGCTAGTTCAATAGATCTTTCTTTTTTGAGCGATGTTTAGAAGTTTCCTTAGAAAAGCGACGTTTCACATATCGCTTGGAGCACCGCATTGTAGCCCCAGCCCCATCAAAAGCGATGGGAAACAAGCTGGCCCGTCCCTCCGTCGAACCTCGGTGCCGATTCCGCTCCGCCTCCGTTGCCACCGTACGTTTATATACGCCATAAAAGGAGTCTATCCTCCAAATTTGAAGTTTCTGTGTAAACGATAAGTCAGCGAAAAGACGTCCGAACGAACGAACAAACAGTCGGCATCAGACTGTAAGCCCGGCTCCTGTACGTTTCTACCGAAACGTGTCGGGACGGGCTAAAAAGCATGCTGAAGTTCAGTTGGTCCGTGAAAGTCAAATATCGACCGATACGATCGGATATCATTTAAAGTCAAGTTTTGAAAGTCTTAACGCTTCGCTTTCTATACAGAGCGTGCAGCATACCGGAGCGTACCCCTATTAGTCAGTCGATGTTGGAACCCAATTGCTAGCGGACCAGCGCGCCAAACACTTATGTGGCAGTGATGGTGCTGAATGTCTCCCGATTTTGCCCCCTCATTGTCTGCCGAGGTCTACATGCGTCGCCTTGTAGACCCCTCGGTGGACACCGCGACCGCCGTACCCGATGTTGTCGATGGTGGTTGTGAGGGCGCTGCTGCGAAGCCGCACGCCCTTGGGCAGCCCCGTGGTGCCGGAGGAGAAGAGGATGAAGGGCACGTGCTGGGCCGGGTCACCCACGCGCGCGGCCTGGTACGTGTCCGGGTCCGGCTGGGCGGCCTCCCCCTGCCGCAGCAGGCTCTTGCACGTGTCGGCGCCGTCCGCCGGGTCACCGAACAGCATCAGGCAGCGGGCGCCCGGTGCCGCCTCCGCGACCCTGGCTGCGCAGTCGGGCTCCGTCACCACCACCCTGGCCTGCGCCAGCGACAGGGCGTGCCGCATCTCGGCCGCCGTGGCCGTGGGGACGGCGCAGGCGACGCTGAGGCCGGCGCACACGGCGCCGAGCGCGATCGGGAACACCTCGTGGTGGTTCTTGGAGACGAGCGCGACCACGTCGCCGCACCGCAGCCCCAGGGCCCGCCAGCCCTCGGCCGCGTGCACCGTCTGCACCAGCAGCTCCCGGAACGACATCGCCGAGCCGTCATGGGCGTCCACCTGCGGACACCACGTACTCGGGAGCAGGAGCGAGGACGACACGACGGGCGGATCATGGGAGCCCCCAGGGTCACTCTCGGAGTGTGATGAAACTTCACTGCTTAATCTGCTACGTTAGGAACGGCCCTAAACCACATTTTGGCTGCCCTTACCAACTAGTGCCTGAGATGAAAATGTTTAAAGCCTTAAAATTGACAACATTTCATAAAATTGATGTTTATGGTAAATAAGAAAAAATCTCTTGAAAAGCCAAGTTGTCCAAAGTGGGACCGCCCGGGGACCCTATAGAATTGAGATGCAAGGGGAACGCTGTAACTGGCGGTTATTAAGGTATCAGCGTGTGACCCCTCAGCCTAAGACATCCCATTGAGAGCAAAATCAAATGGGAAAAGCAGGGGTCTTCCACGACCATCTCCGATCATTGTAAAATTTATGTTGGAGGCTGTCAATGGACCGGAACTTACTTTAAATTCGCGATTTTTCTCACTTGGCCATGGTGTTCTTTGACAGTGACGGCACCCTTGCGAAAACCTTAGCATTTTTTGACACATTTTTCAAACGGAATACTTAGTATTTTGGCTGGCAATCCTTGGTTATCGGAAATCACACGTACACCATAGGGCGAAGTGATCCCCAACTCGCGGGCCGGCGCTGGTGGCACGACACGGCCTCTGCCAGCACACTAAATCCTTGCGTACAATTTTGTGCAGTTAAGCACAGAAGTGCGCGCGACTACGCACAAAACCGTGCGTAATTGAGCACATGTGTGTACAGCGTCCGTATGCTTAACTTTTTGCGTGAGGATTATACATAAGGATTTGTGAGAGCAGACCGGTGAAGCGCACAGTGAACAGTGTAAAAAATTTCTATGGTAAAATTCCGATGCATGTATGTGAAGCAAATTTCCATAGTGGGCATGGGATTTTTTTTACTATACAGCTGTATGTTATTTTCATCTCAAACATATATGATATTTTTATTTCATGCATGTATGGGAAATTTAGTATACCTTACAATAAAACTTCGTCATAGCGTAGGAATATTCCTATACATTGTACGTCAATGTAAAATCACATGCATTCTTCGGATTTTTCCCGTGCACCATGTATCGGAAATATCCTATCTTTTTTACAGTGAAGGCAAGAGTAAACTTGTCCTGAAATTCTAGTGATGGTCCTAACTATCTAAACTCGAATATTAGTGCGCGCAACTATAGAACTCTTGTTACCGTTTTTTATTGTTTTTAGGCACTTAAAAACAATGTTCATTTTCCTCCACGCGTACACTCACCTGTGCCGGTCGCGTCTCGTGCTGGAACTTCCGCAAGGCCTCGAGCGCCCTGTCCCCGTAGGAGAGCCCATCACAAGGATTGCCGTCACCACCGTATCGTATGTGGAGTGGCATGCCTCCGTCAAGTTGTTGGACCACCGCCTGTACACGTCGAAGCACACTATCAAACATCTCTTCTAAATTTTACGCATAATACATGAGTTAGGGGGATCTCTTAAAATGTTATAGTTACCACTCGGTAGCCCACCTCATGTGTTTTCTGCACAACGCACAGTGAGACAACATTCTGGGCAGTGCGGTAAAAGAACTCAACTTTTCATGCCACCTCATGTTTTTAGGTGCGGTGGGTGTGGCGTATTTTCAGACACCACCAAACCCAAACATTTTACTCAGGAAGAAGAACAGGAAGCCAACCTCGGGGCCACTTGCGCTGCTATAATTGCGCCGCGGTTTGACGGTGCACCCAGAAAAATCAGTTCTTGGAACAAGAACATTGCTCTCGATATGAGAACATCTTGCTCTCAAATGATTCGAGAACATTTTGATATTCGTGTAAGAGCAATGTTCTTGGCCCTAATGCAATTACCTTGGTCCGAGCACAAAATGTACTAAAAAAACATGCCTCCGCCGAGAGCAAAAATCCAAGAACATGTTCTCAATTTTTTTGAATGCGTTCTGAACATGAAGTTACGTTGCGTTGGACTCTACTTGAGTTCTACGCATGTTCAGCCGACGGTATAATTTAATTTTTGCAAAGAAAATGCCACCGCCCCGACCGAGATCCGAACGCTGGAACAATGGGTTTGTAGCCTCGCACTCTGACCACTACGCTATGAGGTCTAGTATGAAAACGATGGACCGTGCCCGCGGCACATTATGGGCTTGCCAATATGTCAAGAGCAGAGGCCGAGAACATGAAGATTGAGAACTGTTTTGTACTTGAACCAAGAACCGACTCTTCTGGGTGTGGCACCTGGCCCGACCTGGCCAGCATGGCCAGGTCTGCGGGCAACGTTCGTAAAGACCACAGGACAATTGTTATTACACATCAACGCGAAAATTGCTGGAGAACGTTACCTGACCTACTTTAAAACCCTACCCTTCAAATTGCTCCCCCCCCCCTCCCCTCCGAGAGGGTTACGGCGTGAAGATGAACACGGACTGATTTGTAACGATCATAACCGTAGCATGTTTGTTGCCGGTCATTTCCGTGACCTTAAACGCGGGGTTAGAGGAACCCCTGCCGCAATCAGTACCAGTGCGCTACCAGAAGCTGAAATCGAAGTTCTTGTGACCGCATTTAGGAAAAAAGCCCCCGAACAAAGGCCCTTCCCTATGCGAGTTTCCTATACTGTGACACCAGACACTAAATGGCATGGAACTTTTTTGTCCCATAGACTTTTACTAATTTGTCTCATGGCATGTTGAGATTCTGCGCAAAACGTCTCAAGCTACAAATCGTCCTATGAACGTGGTACTAATTGTCAAAACTAGTCTTGTAGTATTCAGTATCATTTTTGTGGACGTGGGTAAAGTTGGCCAAGAGTCTTACCCACGTTTATATGGGACAATTTCGGTTGTTCTTTAGTCGCCCGATGTTCCATGCCTGATATACATCCACGGTTAACCTGAGTCCCATAATTTGGGACAAAACGGAAATCGAAACTAGTGCCACGGGACAAAATTGTCTCATGCCGTTTAGTGTGGAGTCACTATCGCAAGGTAGGCGTACGCCAGACGTAGCAGGCTTCGCTCAACGCGAATCAGTGTTCCGCCACTCCACGCCTGGCGCACGCCAACCTTGGCCTGCCGGCGGCTGTCACATAACGAGTAGGACCCTGCGGGGCCAGTCAGTCAGTAGGGCGCCCTGCGGGCGTCACTCTTTCCGCACGGTCGCAACCGCGCTCATGTTCTAACTTCCGAACGTATCTTGCATCGCCCTTTCGTTATCAATGCCACTCAACCAGTCCTAACATACCCTTACCTGCCCGAGCTTAACCTCCCCAGGCCCCCACTAACCTAGCCTAACAGAGCGTAACCCACTCGAGTCACTGATCCGCCCCTTCCTGACAGGCGCATGACGCGTACTGACCACACCCAACCGGCGAATTTTCCGAAGATCTCCGTAAAGGGCGACGCGCGAGCCGCGCGCAGGCTCTGCTGTGAGCGGCGGGCGAACCACGCGCTGGCTCGCCGGCCGCTGTCTGAGCGCGCCTGGAGCGTGGGGCAACCCCCGCGCGCGCGATGCAGTCGCAGGGCGCTGGGCGAGCCAGGCCGTGGCCCGCCGCCGAGCCACACCCTCGTGGCCGGCCGGGGGCCCGCGCGCGAACCACGGGCGAGCGAGCGTGGCTCACCCGGGCAGCGCTGCGCGGGCGACGCTGAAGCTCGCCGCCGGCTCTCTTACCGCGCGCGCGACTGGCAAACCCGAGGGCCCTGCGCGAACACCCCAATACGGCGCAGGGCGCGCGCGAGCCTTGCGCATGGCTCGCCCATAGCTCACGGAGAGCCACCGATTTTCGCCTGGGTACTGACCACACCCAACCGGCGAATTTTAAATTTTAGACCACTTGTAAAAATTATCTTAGAAAACGCTTGAGCTGCGGTGCCCCTGAGGGGAGGTTGACTCTGGTATGATACAAGAAAGATGTGGTCCAAATTTGAGCTTTCTACGTCTAACCGTTCTCGAGAAATCGCGCGGATAAACAGACGGACAAAAACAGACAGACAAAACATTTTTGGCTTAGTCGCTATCGCTCAGCCAACGAGAGGGGTGAAAACTCGCGTTTGGTATTAATACAATCGCCATGAAAAGTCAGGTGTGCACTGCGATACTACACAGTAGTGAGCTGTACACTCCAAATGTCTACAGGACCATTTTGTCCAATGAAATATTACGTTTTTAAACAAAACACGAGATTGGGACAATTTGTAACGAGGTGGGACAAAATGCGTCGTACAATTTGTACCATGATTATGATACAAATTGTATCTCAGTTGTGCGTTTTCTTTGAAAACGAAACATTCTATGGGAAACAATTGTCTCATGACATTTATTGTAAAGTGGAACGAGAAGTCACTGTAAAAATACTTTTCGTCATTTTACGGAAAATCTAGTCTTAAATTTTGTTCAAGATGTTTTCGTCACACATGCTGTGATGAAAATTCGTCACATAAAACATGTTTTTAAAGATGATAGGAAATCATTTTTTTGGAGCGTATAGCCGAGAAGTGGCGAAAATTTTGTCGCCAAACCTAAGTGATTGTACTTTATGTAACGCAGCTGCATTTCCTAAAAGTGCTGAGGTACAAAATGAAAAAGCATGATGGAGCCTTGCATGAGGAGGTTGACAAGATTGCTATTGATGTGTCTTCATCAACAAAGAACGACTCCAGAACGCAACCGCAAAGAAAATAACGCCGCCCCGACTGAGATCCGAACCCCGGAAACTACCGGTCCATATCACAGCACTCCAACCACTACGCTACGAGGTCAAGTCTGGCGATGAAGGACCGTGTCCGCGGTACATGATAGGCTTCCCAATGAGTCAAGAGCAGAGGCCGAGAACATGAAGATTGAGAACTGTTCTGTACTTGTACCAGGAACCAACTTTTCTGGGTGCATAAGCCTATGTACCCGGCCCCTGTCCGTTTCCATCAAAACGTGCCTGGACGGGCTAGAAATGCTTAGAAACAAGCACGGTTGACCGAGATAAAGGCACGGAGGAGAGTCACAAATGCCATTGCAAAGGGCACAATGAGCGTTACCAATATTTGATTGCCAAGGGAAACGGGATGTGCTAGTTCCGTAAGTTAACACAAGGCGAAATCGATGGCAAGCCAAATGGTCTCTTGTGAGGGCATGGGAAGTTTGAAGGAAAGTTTTACGCATGCTCGACAAATTGCGGATTCTAACCTTACGGTGGATCCACTTTGTCCGCATTCACACGGCGGACATCCACCCAAGCACCGGACATCCACCCAACATCATCAGAACCTACAGTTGTTAGGCCTACTTACGTTAGTTTGGTCCATTTGGTAATCTAAAGACTCCGCATTGGTCGGGCGGACTAGTGTTATGATACGAAACGGTTGTGACTGACTGTCCCGACTGCTGAATCAGCCGGCAGTGCGCAGGCTGGCAACACTGTACGAGGCTCCCAGACAAGAGCCGCCCAGCCTCGGACCGGTTACGACACCTGTCTCTTCCGCGGCGCGGGTGGTGGGGACGGCACCTTACTTTCGAGCGTGGCTACGTGACTCGGTACACGGGGCGCTATCTACTCAGGCGATAGAAGAAACACAGTTGCTGGTGTTGTTTTCAAAAGATAATGGCCGAGATTATATAACCTGGGGGTTGTACGCGGCAGTACCTCCAGTCGGCCGGGCTCGCACCGCCAGCTACAACAGACTGCCACAGACGACGCAGGGTGTCGCATGTCCCATCCACTTAGTGCAGCACGTTGGGCTGCCCTTCGGTCTGCAGGCGCACCACGGCACGGCACCCTGCACGTCCCCCATACAGACGATGCCCGGCCTCTGTGATGTCATGTGTTGAGCCCGCGGAAAAGTACTGTAATCAAGGAGGCCAACGACGCAGGCAAAGCCCATACGAGCTGCAGAGGAAAGATCGTTGCTGGCAAAGTTTCAGGCCCAACCTGCAGACCAACATGTTCCAGTGCGTGAGAAGAGAAGCAGGTATAGAGTATTTGGATAAAAATGTGGCTGTGCTGTTCAGCAGTGTCTGCCCGTACAAAAAAAAAAGTGGATCCAGGACGTCTCCAGCGGAGGCATCCTGGAGACAAAGAGGAGACATTGCATTGTCTATCTGGAGCCATTTTGGAGACAAAACGTGAGACAAGGTGGAGACATTGTACACGGAAGATCTACCGCTTATTCTCTCCACGATGTCTCAAGGATGTCTGGCATTGAAGACATTCTTGAGACAGGACATTGGCATTACTTCAAAGGATCCCACCGAGACACTTTGGAGTCAATACACGGCTAACCACAACTCCCCAACTTTCTCATTCCGCCTCCTCTACTTAACAGTACTCAACCATTCTAAGTAGTATTTGTCAAGCTGGTTGCCCTGTTGGTTCTCAGACCTTGGCGAAATGCAGGCCTTAGTCCTGTATATGATTGTTTCAATGTTTTACAGAAAATTTATTAGATTGTTTATTATTACTATTCTTATAAGAAATTATCTTGTTCCAAGATGATCAATTTGATTTGATTTTAATTGTTGTACCTAGAATGTATTTAACATCACTAATACTTTCTTTACCCATTCAACTGTGTGTAGTACATAGAAATGATCTCCATCCAAAAAATATAGTCATGTGCTCAATCATTTTAATTAGTATTTTTCAAGCTGAATTTCGAGATGTCCGTTGGTTATTCTTTCATACTGTTATTAGAAATCTTGTTCCAAGAAGATCAATTTGGTCTGATTTTAACTGTTGTTCCTAGAATGTATTTAACATCTCTTATACTTTCTTTATCTGTCCATCTGTATGTATTGTAAATAGAAAGATCTCTGTCTATGTGGTATTGTAGTATTTATGTAGTATTTATCTTTGATCTGCTCAATTGTGTGTATTGCGCTCCTGCTCCTAGTGTTCATACTTCCACCCAGCTCGCATGCCTTCTGCTGGCAGATGTAGAGCAAACTGTGGTAAGTGAGAATATTATATTATCATACTTCTATCATATATTTCTTGTACCTGATAGCATCTCTTATTTCAGAAATGAAAATCTAGTTGTAAAGCTGTCCTACTGTAGTTTATCATCCATCAAGCATGATGTGCTTCATTTGTACTTGTTACCAAGATTGTAGTGAAAAATCTATGAATTAATTTTGTGTAAGTTTAGCTGTCTATTCAAGTAGAATGCTTTATCTTGGTCTGGATGTTACGGTACTACTACTAGCTGATCTTGGTTGGCATGTTTTTCAGCTTTCTTTTCTTTTTCAGTCTAAACTGCAATGATCAACAAACCAACAGATTATTTGGAGTTTAAAACAGGTTGGTCACAACTGTGGTGACTACTAATGCTCTGTCCATATGAGGCCCTTCAAATGATCCACATCTCTGTAAGTACTACCACCCCTTGATCATATTTTTTTTTTCTCTCGCTGGCCTTCATTGGTTTGCTTTCTTCTCATTTTTATAATGTTAGATAGGAGCTTGCAGATCAGCAGATGCATTATTTCTGGACATAGTTCAGCATTTGTTGTGGATGTAAGAATTTGAATTGAGAACAGTGGTGCTGGTGCAGTGCAGTGCAGTACAGCTTGGCCTTTCAAGAGATCCACATCATTGTAAGTATTGCCATCACTTGATAGCATTTGTACTTCTCTCAGTTGCCTTGAATATGTCGTTTTCTTTTTAGTTTCATGATTTTCAATAGGAGGTTCGAAGCTCTCAGATGCATTCATTTTTATGTAGTGGAGCATTTATTGCGCCTGAGCTTGAGATGGAGGATGTTTGATTTGGAGTGCAAGTGAACGTCGCATTCCTCTGACACCTGGCTACTTAGGTACAGTAAAAGCCGCTTATAGCGCATCCCGCTTATAACGCACGAATTGCGTTGCACCGATTAAAAACAGGCCTTTTTTGTGCTAAAAAATGCCGCTTATAGCGCTCCCGCTTATAACGCAGTCCCGCGAATAACGCACGATTTTTTTTTTCATTTCTTCCGGATATGACATTTTCAGTGCTTAAAATGCGCAGTTATTGCCTTAAAAAAGAAAGAAAACCGCAGATTGATCTGAAGTAAAGCATATTTGTATTAAGTTCGACATCACCGGTCGGCGGGGAAGGACAGGGATCAGCGGGGATGGCGAAGAGGTGGTGGAATCTCCTTCGCCCCGAGCTGGCCGCGTCGAGGGTCGGACGCAGTTTCCTGGAAACGCGTCTGGGGAGAGCGGGCGGGCAAGGGGTGTCGGTCCTCTGCGTCTCGGTTGCGGTGTTTCCTTCTTTTAACAGGCAATAACTACCATAGGTCCCTAAAAAACTTTTTTTTTTCGACCTCCGCGTATAACGAATCCCGCTTATAGCGTCGGTCCCGCGCTGCAAGAAGCACATGCGCTATAAGCGGCTTTTACTGTATGTTCTGTAAGGAGGAAAGGTATGTTACATGCTGTATAGTGTACCTACCTGACTATTTATTTTGTCTTTGTCTTTGGCAGTTTATGTTGAAACATATTTTTCTCAATGTGGTACAAGAGTCAGACGGCACCTAACTAGTTCTTTTTCGATGTTTGATAGTCTTGCCAACATTGAACTGTGGTGATCTGACTCACTGTTGCCTCTACCTGACAGTTTCAGTTCTGGTGAGTTTATCCAATTTTATATCTCCCCGATTGACTAAATCAACTAAAACAATGAAATCTTTATCTCTGTTCATTAAATTTTCAGGATATCTCCACCTACATTTTGTTGAAGGCAACCAGGTTGGCTGACCCAATTAATATATTGTGAGTATTTGCAAAAGTTACAGTTATTAATTTTATTTGCTCCTCTGGTTGTTTTTAAAAATAATACTTTTCTTTTCTTTTCAGTCCGAACTGCAGTTACTATGTAGCCAATGGATGTTTATGAAGTGTCTAATGGCTGATGAAATTACTGAGGTGCTGTGCATTCAAATCCACCTTTCCAATTCAAGCACCCCTCTCTTCTTTCTTAAAAATTAACCAACTTCTGGTTTGAAGATAGATAATTTATGATGTGTCATGTTGGAATAAGCACTTGTCTAAAAATTTGTTTGTTTATTCTGACCTTTTTCTCATGCGAATTTCATCAGGAGGAATACTAGTTTCCTTGCTGTTTTGGTGGCCACCTCTTCCTTATGTTCAGAGTGCATTTTGTGCATTTATCATACCTATTGCTTCTTTCTGATGTTTTGTCAAATTTTTATCTATTTGGCGTTCAAGGAGTGTGGATAATAAAGTAAAAAAGAGAGCATTTGCTGCACCAAACTGTTTAGAATGACCTCATTATTTTGCAGTTTTGGTTCCTCTAATGTTGACTTTCTTGATATTTCTTTAAGTTTATTTGTCATTTGTGTAGTTGTCAGATATTTGAGACAAATACCCTTAATTTTTTGCTGTGTAATTTTATTACTGTGGAGAATACATATTTGCTGTTACTTGAGATTCAATTATTCAATATAGCCCTAGCCTGGAGCATTCATGTAGCTATTGGTTCCAAATTGGGAAGGGTAATGAACGGTTGCTACTTTGAGTGTCTCAAGTTTATTTTAACGGCTTCATCAGATGCCAAAAAAAATCATTTTAAATGGAGGCATTTCTGCATGGAGGAATCAGTCTTGCCTTGTTCCCTACCATATCCGATCTGTTTGAAAATGAGATGTTGCATTATCCTCTGGGGCCAGGTGGCGGGTGTAGAACACATGTGATTTAAACGGTTGTTCCCGTTATTTGTCGTTGATCAGAGTGGGTATTGGGCGGAGCGGAATAATGCACACGCACACTCTTGTAGGGTTGAAACGGGAGTGAAGTCGTTTTATTCAGGAGGCAAGAGGGCGGAAAGATACGGGATGTGGTTCAAGGAGTTGAAGCAAATAATTACTGTTAAAGACAGGAAGGAGGGAAATTTAAATGAAAAGAATTACACTCAAACACAAAATCTATGTCCAGCTTGCAGTAGCGGCGGATGGTTTCAAAATTCGCGGGCGCGAGGAACTGCATATAATCGATAGCGTCTGTCAAACAACTGCTTGCCCTCTCCACTGCTCTCCACCTCTTGCCTACCGGGAGAGAACAAAAACAAAACAAAAAAACACTGACCACCGCCAACAAGCAGACAGCAGAGACCCGGCAATGTTTGGGCCATGTTAATTTTGATGTAAAAAGAACATGACCCTTAGGCATCACTGCAGAGCGACATGAAAATGCGCCTCCTCTTTCTTGTCCGCTCTTAAACAGGTATTTGTGCACTAAATCGATTTTGTGTTTGTTCGGTTTGCAAGTCTAGAGTCGACTTGCACCGAATCTCAGGAGCCCAGGTTATGTGCATGAACTGTCCCGCAGTAGCTTGTTGATTTGGTAGGCTAGTCTGAAGATTTTCACCTCAACCTACTCATTACTGAGTTGGTTGGCCAAGAGACTGCATACCAAACAAAACTAATGAGCTGTTTGCATTTTATTTTAGTGTCAATGAGTTCAATGGGACCCCACAAACCATTCTATCCGATGCAGTAATAGTTTAGTCATTTTTTGCCTTCTTCAAACCAGGTT
The DNA here is from genome assembly GCA_026979955.1 of Megalurothrips usitatus. Classification (NCBI taxonomy): domain Eukaryota; kingdom Metazoa; phylum Arthropoda; class Insecta; order Thysanoptera; family Thripidae; genus Megalurothrips; species Megalurothrips usitatus. The sequence goes on along the minus strand of CM049598.1, from coordinate 13,627,587 downwards.
TTCTTCGATATGGCTGACCTGCCACCACACAACTTAATATGTGGTAGCATTCGACTCTTGGCTTGGATTTTGTACGGTTTTAGGAGCTAATCACTGGCTGAACCTCGTTAGGTTTATTCGTGCATATCAAATGTACAAATTTGTACATCTTGTTTGAACAAATTTTGTACATCAGTCTGGTATAAATGTGTACATCAGTTATGTACTAATATGTACTAATTTATACATGTACACTTTACGAATACTTGTATATATATAATGTACAGCGTTGTACATAATTATGTACGCGTAATTCTGTTCATGAGTTATGTACAAATTTGTACATATTTATGTACAAGTTTGTACATATTTATGTACAAATTTGTACATTAACATTTAGTGTGTGAACGGTTATAGGACGACATCCACGCCACGTTTCAGACCACCCTTCGAGGTGTGCTCTTTATCTTAAAAAAAAAAACGGTTTGAATTTAGCATATTTGAGATTTTTGCAGTCAGTTTCTTGAATTAAACTTTTTTCAAACGCATTTAGCTCGATGTTTGATTCAAGCATTGTTCTAAACGCGCAAGCTTGATTTAGGAAGCTGACGGCAAGAATCTCAAACAGATTTTTTTGAAATTGTCCACCAGCAAGGCCACAAAGAACACGACTGATCCTCCAAATGGATAAAACCATAACGGGAACACAAAAATCGTACGAAAAAGGTTCCTATATCCCCGCATGGCTTTCCAAGGCATCTAGCCTGTCGCTTAGCAAATTTCAACCCTCCCGAACAAACCCTTAATTTTGGAGGGAGTGGAGGCATATTCCAAGATATGGGTAAAATAACTTCAAAATTTCTCTGGGTGGGTAGCGGTGGCCTCAGGGGTTCCGAATATGACTGCGGCGACCCGGAACATTGGCTTTAATGGACCGAAAACGTAAAAAAAAACTAGAGAGGAAAGGTTACGCGCTCTTCGTGTCGTCACCTTGTCTGCCCCTGCAGTGTGTGTGCCGGTTTTTAGAAACTCTACCCTGCAACAATTGGAAACCGTAAAACTCCATGAGGATCTCCTGGCAATTAATCTTTATAATTTTTGAGTGCAGACAATGGTTTAATTATATTCACAACATCTGGCGTGCTGGCTGCCTGGATTTGGTGACGATCCAGCCGGCGAGACGAGTATAGCAAGAGGACACACAGACAAAGCCGAGGCGGCTCCGTGGGGCGGACCGAACTGCCGCCAGTACGGCTAAGAGCTCGATGCGAAATGGCCCCAGCGCCTAGTTGGTAGGCAACCAGATGGTGCATTGCGCGCACTGGGTAGCCTACATGTACGGCTCCAGCACGTCATGGTGCTCTGCCGCCAGCACTGTTGGTGAGGCCTTAGCCGATTTCTCCCACTCGTCCCTCCCACCAACTCCTGTAGCACGGCTGAGCAGCCCGGGCCCCAGACGGCTTCTCCCACCGCGGCGGCACTTAAGCCCGCGCTCCGTGCGCCCGTGCGCACTTTACCACCCAGCCCCGAAGTAACTTTGACGAGCTCGCTCGTGCTCAGCGATGAGAGCCCGACCATAAAAAGATAAAATGGTCTCCAAAGGCCAAATAATTTATATTATAACGACTACAAATTGGTTAATTTAACTAAACATCCAATCGAAAAAATATTTGGTCCTAGGAACTAATTTATTACCTGACTGGCATTCAGTCCTCCCCCCCTAAAAAAGGAAAGTGCATGGTTAATTTAACGGATTTTTTTTTATAAATCAATATAACGTTAGCGGCTAGAGCCGATAGGAAGCACAAGAGCTTCAGAGCGCAGACGGCGGGCAATGAAGCAAATGCAGGTCTCCTGCGCATGCAAGGCGCTTAGCAGACAGCGATGCAGCCGGTCCCACGCACTGCGCCGGTAAGAACGCTGATGTTCTCATACCCATCGCCAGTAGCCTCGCACCGCTCTACGCGCGCCCCCGCCGGTACGCCCGCACACGGTGGTGGGGGTAGCGTGGGCGGAGCTACGGAGCCCGCTGCTCCGCCGCGACGCGGCGCGCTGCTCCAGCGGCGCTCAGTTTCAGTGGCGCTCAGTTTAAGTAGCGCTCAGTTTCATTGGCGCTCAGTTTCCGTGGCGCTCAGTTTCCGTGGCGCTCAGTTTCCGTGGCGCTCAGTTTCAACACGACCCTTGCCACAGGCGGCGCTCAGTTTCACTGGCGCTCAGTTTAAGGAGCAAAATATGTCGAAGACGGCGCTCAGTTTACGTGGCGCTCAGTTTAAGCGTCCCCTACGGTACTAACCGTAACTTCAAATTACACCCAGAAAAGCCCGTTCTTGTCACAAGATCATTTGCATTGGTTCAAGAGCAAACTGCTCTTGACTTTTGCATGAGCATTTTGCTTTTGATCTCTTGGTATTTAGATGTAGGTGTGGGCTGATCTTGCACTGACATTTGCTCTTGATGGTTGCCCTGAAGGTGTCGAGAACTTGCTACTTCCAAAAGTCAAGAGCATTTGTTTTTGTAAGTTTTAAAAGATCGCACGCTTCATTTTAAATTTGGCGCGGTTCAATTAACCTCGCTTGAAATTAGATCCTTTGCCGGGAATCGAACCCGGCACCGGGCGCCGCCACCGCCCCGTCGTACGGAACGCCTAGCCCACTCAGCCACGCTGCCGCCGCCGGGGATGTGCGCCTGTCGTCCAGTCAAGCGGGAGCAGCGCCCCTCCGTGCAGCAGAGCCTGCAGCCAGCAGGGCTGATCTCACAGGCGACGTGCTGGCGGGTTGGCGCTGCACCGCTCCCCTCAAGGTGGATTAATAGACGGTGGCGGCGCTCCGCTGCCCGAGCGCGCGCCGAATCGTGCCCCGTTTCAGTTTTGACCTTAGGTAGGGTGTAAGCGAGCCGATTGTAGAGGAGGACCTTACCTCTCGATTGGTGGTTTTGGTTTTGGTTTTCCGATCACCCAACTCGATCTAGAGCGAATATGCATGTCGCCGGCGGGTTTTTTGTGCGGCACGGTCGCCGTCCACAACGTTTCGCACAAAGTTCGCAGGTCTACCAGAAGTGGTTTCGCAATGAGGTTTCACTTTGGCCCTTGCTCACTAACACAGAGTCAATATTTCATTTTTTTTTTAAATTCTCCAAAACAAAGATGCTATAGTCAGACCCTACAACTTAAAAAGTTAGGTCTACAATTTCAAGAAGCGCCGTATCTCACCTTTTTTCAGAAATCGGTGTAAAAAGACGTAGGTTGCCTTTTAAAAAATAAAAAAAAACACGCTGCTGCATTTGTGCCATTGTTCTCGGGTACCGGGTACAATGGGACACTTACTGTTTCACTGGTAATACAGTATTTTGGGGCTAAAGAAAATCTAAAATAGCTGAAGTATGTTTTATTAAACATTTTAAAGTAGAAACAAAACGGCTTTCATGGTCACATTTGCCTTTAAATAAAAATAAAAAATATAATGGGTCTCAAGTCACATTTTCCTAAAATCAAATAAAAATATACTTAGCCGCGGCATTTTCCCTAAAATGGCGGTTAAAACACATTTAATAATGCGAAAACTGTCATTCATAAGTGAGAAAAACACTCTGGGGTATAACGGGACACTAACCCGAGTGTCCCACTGTACCCCACGCAGCCCTGTCCCATTGTGTACTGAATGGCACCTCGCAGTCGTCGCGTTCTGGCACCCTGACCTCTCACGCCGCGGCGATGCGGCGACGCTCATGCATGTCCGAAGGGCCAAGCTCGTATAATATTCAATTAAAGTGCGACGCGGTCCGCTACATTTCGTGCAATACAAAAATTAAAAAGCGAAATAATTTACTTTGCCTTTTTTTTGACGGAGAATGTTTAAAACGCTCCCCTCCGGAAGAGGTTGGTCCGCCGAACTTGCCGCCTCGGGTCAACAACAGCGACAACCACCACTGTCATCCATCGTTATTGGCAGTCGCTGCCAGTAGCGCAAGGCGGAAAATTTGAAGGTGTCCCATAGTGCCCCATGTCCCATTGTGCCCCACTCTCCCTTACACCCGGACAAGGCCGTTCTTGTTGCAATGCCAGAGCATTGATTGATTTTGCTCTTGAATTTTCGCTCTTGACGTCGACTTGTGAAGGAAACACAAAATTGCCGCGGCGGAATGACCGAGAATCGAACCCGATGCCTACCGCTCCCCGCGCGTCACCCGCGTGGATACAGAGGAGCGTTGCGAGGAGAGGGGAGCCAAGGTGGAATAGACGGTGGCGGCACTCCGCCCGACGTCCCGGCGCCGAGCGCGCGCCGAATCGTGCCCCGTTTCGGCCAGGCGGCGGCTGCCTACCTCCAGGCTGAGAGTCCGGCTGGCGCGCGGCGGCTTATGGGCGCGGCGAGGTTTTCCGGCTCTAGCTCCTACAGTTTTGACTTTAGGTGGGGGGTGTAAGCGAGCCGATTGTAGAGGAGGGCCTTACCTATCGATTGGTGGTTTTGGTTTTGGTTTTCCGATCACCCAACTCGATCTAGAGCAAATATGCATGTCGCCGGCGGGGTTTTTGTGCGGCACGGTCGCCGTCCACAACCCCTAGTTCGTTCATTTTTAATTTTAGATAGTGGGTATAAGCGAGGCAGTTGTAGAGGAAGGCCTAAGCTATCGATTGATCAAAAAATAATTTTACTATCACTCACCCCTGTCGATTTAGAACTGTAAAATTATGTGAAAACTTCAAACAAATTTCAACATGATCTCCTCCAAAACTGACTAAACCAGAAATCACATCCCTGTAGTCAAACATTCTGTTCTAAACCTGTCAACAAGAATAACACAATTACTGCTTCTGAGCGAACTTGATGCATACTTTCTCACGGGTGTGCTAGATTCAATGCTTTTTTTTTTAGAGAGAAAGATCATTAAGTGTTGGCGTGACAGACAAATTAAGGCTATCGGTTTACGGACACCTGTTCGCCCTATCACAGTGCCCTATCATTGTCGCTCTGTCTGGGCCGTCGGTGCAAATATCTAATATTGGTGTGCTAGCACCATTCGGGGCATTGAACGTAATACTGTGTGCGGCGCACCAATTGGGGTCGATATAATCAACCTTTCAGAAACAATTATTTCTGGTGACAACATGTGCGACGAAAAAAAATCTTGAACAAAACTAAGAAATTTTTTCGTAAGGTGACGAGAACCATTTTGACAGTGCGTTACAAATACACTATGCAACAGACACGTCTCGAGTGGCTTGAGGTTAGAGGGGGAAATTTAATACACATCATTATATAAACGCCCGATGGAAACAATTTATTTCAAAACGACAGGTGTAGCGCCGCCCGGCAGGCGCGCTGCGGGCAACCCTGCGAGGTGCCGGGGTAGCCGAGCCGAGCACCCCCACCCCTCCACCCCGCTCTCCGAGCGGCGCTCGGAACGAGCCGAGCTAGGTCAGTAGTGTGACAGGCGGCAGCCGGGCCGGAGGGTCTCTGTGTGTCTGAAGTACAAACCCCACAATCAACTGTGCGTGTTCAATCACCCCTCCGGGCCCACACAAGGAACTACTACATGGTGACAGCGCGGCCCAGGACCCAAGATGAGTGACCACGAAGACGACACAGACAACGAGGACGGGACGTCGTCAGCGAGCGGTGCGCCGTTCAAGAATGTGTTCATGGTGCAATCTCACCTCGCCCCCCCCAAGCAATTCTCGTTCAAGAGCGAAGACTGGATTCGGTGGCGGACCCGCTGGTGTCGCTACGCAATCGGCAGTGGACTTTCGGCTCAAGGTGACGAATTCATGATAAACACGTTTATCTACACGATGGGGGAGAAGGCGGAGGACATCTTGCTGTCGTTCAAGTTGACAGAAGAAGGGGCCGCGTCCTACAAGACAGTGCTTGAAGAGTTCGACAAGCATTTTGGGGCGCGCAAGAACGTGGTGCTGGAGCGCCACCGGTTCCTGAGGCGGCGGCAGCAGCCTAACGAGTCCGTCGACGACTTCGTCGCCGATTTGCATCGCCTCGCGGAGTCCGCGAACCTCGGCGACCTGAAGGACGACCTGATCCGGGACGTGCTCATCCTGGGCATCAAGGACAGGAAGTTGTCCGACGCCCTGACCCTGGACGGGAGCCTCACCCTGGAGAGGGCCACAACGCGGGTGCGCCAGAAGGAGGAATTGCAGCGGCAGCAGCAAGCCGAGGCCCGCGAGCAGGGCAGCAGCGGCGGCGGGCGTGCCAGTGACGTCAGCAGCGTCACCCGAGGCGGCGCGTCGTCGGGGCGGCGTCGGGGCGGCGGCGGCGGCAGCTCCGCTCGCCAAAACAATAACAAACCCAAACAAAGGACGCCGCCGGCCAAGGAGTGCAGCAAGTGCGGCCGCTCGCCCCAGCACGCCTTCTCGGAATGCCCGGCGAAAGGCTCCGAGTGCTCCAAGTGCCACGGCAAGAACCACTGGGCACGGAAATGTCCTGGCAAGGGCAAAGTGAATCGGGTCGAACAGGAGGACGACTCGGAAGACGACGACCTTTTCGTCGGCCGGGTGAGCCTGCTCGACGACGGCGAGGACGGCCGCGGCCGGACCAAGTGCAGCTGGCGGGACCGTCTCCGAATCGACGAGGAGGGAATGCCCACCAGCGAGGCCGCCGCGCTCGCCGCGTCCGTCAACCGGATCTGTGCAGTTGACAACAGCAGCCAGAGGAGGCCACCTTGGAATGTGGAGGTGAGTGTGAACAAGATCCCTGCCAAGTTCCAGGTGGACACGGGTGCTGACGTGACCGTCATCAGCGAGGAGACCTACCGCGCGCAGTTCGCGGCCATCCCGCTGAGGGACACCCGACACCGGCTGCGGGGACCGAGCCGGCGTTTCCTGACGGTGCTGGGCGTGCTCGAGACCAGCATCGGGTGGCGCGACCGCGCTGCCGAGCAGGCCGTGTACGTCATCAAGGAGAAGACGAGCAGCCTCCTGGGACGGCCGGCCATCGAGGACCTCCACTTGCTCAGGTGGGATCTGGACGATGCGGTCGCGGCCGCGATCGAGCAGCTGGATGCCGCCAAGAAGGCCGTCGCCCGGGAGACTGCCGCGCGAGAGGCCGAGTTTCCTGAGGTTTTCCGGGGGCTGGGCTGTATCAACTACAGCAGGCCCTACTGCATCGTACTCAAGGAGGGCGCCGTGCCGCACGCCGTCACCGCGCCGCGCCGGGTCTCAGTCAAGTTGCGCGAGAAGGTCCGGGAGGAGCTCCAGCGCATGGTCAAGATGGGTGTCATCTCGCCCGTCGACGAAGCTACCGAGTGGTGCGCGCCCATGGTGGTCGCGCTCAAGGCCAACGGCGGCGTGCGCATCTGTGTGGACTACACCGAGCTCAACAAGAACGTGCGACGCGAGCGGTATCTGATGCCGTCGGTCGACGAAACCTTGGCGCTCCTGGGGGACGCCAAGTGGTTCTCCAAGCTGGACGCCAACCACGGGTACTACCAGCTGGCCATGGAGGACGCGTCAAAGAAGTTGACGACTTTCATCACCCCGTTCGGGCGGTTTTGCTACAACCGTTTGCCGATGGGGCTGACTTCCGCCGGCGAGCACTTCCAGAAGAGGGTCGGCGAAGTCCTGGTCGGCCTCGCAGGCGTGGTGCACCTCGCCGATGACATCCTGGTCTACGGGCAGACCAAGGCTGAGCATGACGCGCGGCTGGCGGCGGTGCTCAGCAGGCTGCGTGAGAAGCGAGTCACCCTCAACAAGGACAAGTGTGTGTTCGCGACGCAGCGCACCAAGTTTCTGGGGTACGTCATCGACGCCCAGACGGGAGTCCAGCCGGACCCCGACAAGGTGGCCGCCATCGTGGGCATGCCGGCGCCGACCTGTGCTGCAGATGTGAACAGGTTTCTGGGCATGGTGAACTACCAGCTGAAGTTCATGCCCCACTTGTCCACCCTGACGCAGCCGCTCCGCGACCTCCGGCGGGAGGACGTGGACTTCATGTGGACGCCGGTCCACTCGAAGGCGTTTGAGGAGATTAAGAAGAGCCTCATCGCTGCGCCCGCCCTGGCGTTCTTCGATCCAAAGAAGAGCACCAGAGTGAGCGCCGATTCGTCCAGCTACGGCCTCGGCGCCGTGCTGGAACAGCTCCACACGTCCTGGGAGTACGACGGCGTCGTGCACCGGGACATATGGAGGCCGGTCTACTACGCGTCCCGCACGCTGACCGACACTGAGAAGCGCTACGCCCAGATCGAAAAGGAGGCCCTCGCGCTGACGTGGGCGTGCGAGAAGTTCGCCATGTTTATCACCGGCGACCCGGATCTGCTGCTGCGAACGGACCACAAGCCGTTGGTCTCGTTGTTGGGCGACAAGCCACTGAGCGAGCTGACGCCGCGGCTGCAGCGGATGCGGATGCGGCTTATGCGCTTCTCGTTCAAAATTGAACATGTTTCAGGAAAGGCTCTGCATTCGCCAGACACGCTGTCCAGGGCGCCGCAGCAGCCGACGGGGCCGGTCGACGACGCGGATGTGCTCACCGACGGCGAGGTGGAGCTGCATGCGCGAGCCGTCGTCGCGGACCTGCCCGTGGCCGACCCAGTCCTGCGGATGGTCCAGGAGGGCCAGCAGCGTGACGCCGTGACCCAGGCGGTGCTGCGGTGCGTCCACGAGGGATGGCCGCACCCTCGCGCCGTCACTGTGGACCTGGCCCCCTACCACCGGGAGCGGGCCAACCTGGCGGCGGTCGACGGCATCCTGGTGCGGGGCGACCGTCTGGTCATCCCGGAGTCGCTCCGGGCCGACATGCTCGGGCGGCTCCACGCGGGCCACTTGGGAGAAACCAAATGCTTGGGCCGCGCGCGGGCCAGCGTCTGGTGGCCCGGCGTGAGCGAGGACGTCCGGCGCACCTGCGCCGATTGCGAGATCTGTGCCCAGCACCGGCCGCAGCCCGTGGAGCCGCTGATGCCGTCCCCAGTTCCGGAGCGTCCGTGGCAGCGGGTGGCCGCCGACCTGTGCCAGCGGGGCGCGGATCACTACCTCGTAGTGGTGGATTACTACTCCAGGTATCCAGAGGTAGCCAAGCTAGGCTCCCTCACGTCCCAAGGTACCATCCGGAAGCTGAAAGACATTTTCGCCAGGCACGGCGTGCCGGAGGAGGTGCGAACCGACAACGGCCCCCAGTTTGACTGCGCCGAGTTTCGCGCCTTCGCCGCCGAGCAAGGGTTCCGGTTGACCACCATGAGCCCGGGTTTTTCTCAGAGCAACGGCGCCGCCGAAGCTGCCGTGAAGGCCATCATTAAGAAGGATTCTGATCCCTACAGGGGCCTTCTGGCCTACCGCACGGCACCGCTGGAGTCGGGCTACAGTCCGGCCGAGCTGCTGATGGGCCGCCAGCTGCGCAGCCAGGTGCCAGTCATCCCCTCCAAGCTGCAGCCTCGAGAGGTGGACCGGCAGCGCCATCGCGCTGCTCTGCAGAGGAGGAGGGAGCGCGGCAAGGCCGATTTCGACCGGCGACACCGGGCGAAGGAGCTCCGGCCCCTAGTGTCCGGCGAGTCCGTCTGGGTCCGGGACAAGGGGGTCCCCGGCATCGTCCTGCGGCGGAGGGAGGAGCCGCGGTCCTACGACGTCCGCTGCCAGGGCGTGGGCGTGCTGCGCCGCAATCGCGCCTTCTTGCGGCCGCTGTGCCGCCAGCGGGACGTCGACGAGTGGGACAGCGACGACGAGGGTCAGGGCTCTGCCGCCGTCGTCCCCACCGCGGAGGGCCGGGCGCCTTCCCCGGTGCCACCTGAGGCGCGCCCCCCGGAGGCACCGCTGCGCCCAGGGTCCCCAGAGGCGCCACCGCGCCCCGCGCCCCCTGAGGCGCCCCTCCGACGGTCGGAGCGAGACCGTAGAAGGCCGCAAAGACTGATTGAGGAGTGTTAAGTTGAAGAAATGTTTTGTTTTCTTGTTTTGTGAATGTCAAGTGTTTTATTGTTTTGTGTCTCTGTTAATGAGTTTTATTCCTCTGTAATTATGTACGGCCGGTTGCCAACATTGTAAATAGAGTAGGGTTTTGCTAGACCTGTATAACTTCCTTGTCAAAGGAGGGGGGATGTAGCGCCGCCCGGCAGGCGCGCTGCGGGCAACCCTGCGAGGTGCCGGGGTAGCCGAGCCGAGCACCCCCACCCCTCCACCCCGCTCTCCGAGCGGCGCTCGGAACGAGCCGAGCTAGGTCAGTAGTGTGACAGGCGGCAGCCGGGCCGGAGGGTCTCTGTGTGTCTGAAGTACAAACCCCACAATCAACTGTGCGTGTTCAATCACCCCTCCGGGCCCACACAAGGAACTACTACAACAGGTACTTAAATAAATGAGACTCGCTTTTTCCGGACTAATTACAGCTAGATACACGTCACAGAAAACACGCAACTATGCCTGCCAACTTGATTAACTGCTACTGCACGGGCAGTGCGGTGCGCGCGCTTGTGGAACACAGAGCTCTCAGTCTTTCTGCGCAAACGGTGGCTTCCCCACTTGAGCCAATTTCACCAGACCTTCGTACGGTGAAATGACTGGAAACGGAAAATAAATAGGAAAGGCACACTTTCAGAAGTCTTCCAGGTCCACTTCGTCGCAGGTGGCGCACAGGACGGCGGTCGTTGGCAGGACGCGCCTCACGGCGTCCATCTGCGCCTTGCAGGCGGCCTCCCAGTGCCACGCCACGTTGCGGCCGACGCCCGCGGAGGAGCCGGCGGCGCCCCGCACCAGCAGCAGCCTCTGCAGCCCCGAAAGCCCGCACCGCGCCAGCGTGGCCTGCAGGCAGGGAGCACTACAATACCAACTGCGACGTACATCACGCTCCAGCTGCACCCAGAAAAACGTTTCCTTGAATCAACGAAACTTTGAAAATACGAAATTTTTTCCATGTAGCAAGGAAGGCGCTTTAGATGCGAGGAAATTTTTAACCTTGAATGTATTAAATGCTCCTATTTAAAAGAAAAATTCCGCTCGTCCCCCTAAGAAAGGAGGCTCTTTAGAATGAGTATGTGATAAAAACCTATGTCAGCAGCAGCTGTAGTATTTTTTACTTACCACAGTTAACTGATCAACATATTAATCTAGAGACAATTTGAAATCTCAAAAGTACAAAATTGTTCTAAAGAAGATGATTTATGGGCCTCAGATTTAGATGTGCCTAAATCTGGCCTAGCTCACGGACAAAGTTGTCCTTGGACATATGTCGTGTGCGTGGGGACGGTGGACGGCCACTCGCGTTTAAGTCGGGTCGCCCAAACGGACGCCCCTCGGACAGGTATAAAGCTGTAGGCGACGGGTGATGCTACACTGTAAGAAACTTTACTGGAAATTTCCAAACAATTTGAGATACAAATTTTCCTAATCGTTGTTTGGAATTTTCCCAAAAAAAAGTTTGGATCTTTCCAAATATTGGAAATTAAAATTTTATGCATAGAAGAGTCAGTTTTAGTATGGTAATCAAATATAACGTATTAAAAACCTGTTTCGGATTTAAGTTGGAAATTTCCAAAAAATTAGGGATACAGAGTTTCCTTGCATTTGTTTGGAATTGTCCAAAAAAGTTTCTTGCAGTGTATGATGGTAGTCGCTGGCTGTCGGCGGGCGGCGCGCTCACCTGCAGGTTGCCGCAGCACCACGGCCACTCCCTGTCGCCGGGGGTGCCGACGCGCAGCTCGAGCGCCCGAAGCGCCGGTCCGTGCGCACGCAGCACGGCCTGCAGCGTCTCCCGCGGCAGCGTCCAGCCATCCGTCAGCCGCAGCGTGCGCAGCCGACTCCCGCGGCCGCCGGGCAGCACCTCCGGCAGCGCCACCGGCTCCGCGTACAGCTTGTCGTCCCCGGCGACGGCCAGCCTCCGCAGCAGCGGCATGGCGTGCACGGCGGCGAGGTGCTCGGCCGACGGGTGCGTCACCTCCAGCTCCTCCACTGACGGGGAGGCGGCCCGCAGCAGCTCCAGGCTCCAGGCGGAGTCCCGCTGGCACGACACGCCCTCCAGCCGCCGGACCTGAACGCACAGACACAGACGCGCGTCCGCGAGCGGCGACAGTCAGGCCGAGACGCAAGGGGGAACCGACTTCCAAGGGAGTTCCACGAGGTGTAGGGGTTAATTTTTTGTACCCCGCCACACCTTCCAAACTCGACGTCACGAATTTGGACGATTCTTGGTGAATCGTTTCTAAGTAGAGTGTAGATGATGCCACTGAAATTTTCTGTTCAAAACCTTATAATTTTCGAGAAAATTTTTATAATGCATTATAACACGCCATTTAAGAACGCTACTCCTCAGAAGCGGCTACGATTCCCATCAGGGCTTACCAAGGAGGGTAACCTGGAAATGTAAAATATTTGTAAGCATACGAAATTTACTGAACAACGCATCAAAGTAACTGGAGTTAATATTCTTACCACAGGACTTCGTGAAACCCCATACAACTTTAAACCGGGTAGGCCAGTTTAGTTTCGGTTCCGACGGCGTTCTGCCGTCACGGTAATTTCATAAACAAGGAGCGAGATTCGATTTTACGCTGTCTACGGAGCCTATAGACAATTCCTTTTCGCATACACAGGATGTTACAAGTTCGTTTTTAGACGTTGACTAGATTAATGAGATACACTCGTCATCTGCACACTAAATGGCATGGGATGTTTTTTGTCCCTTTAATATTATTTTTGACATAGGACAAAAAGTCCCATGCCATTTAGTGCGCGGCACTAACAGCCACCGTGTGGCCCTCAATCTGTCTGCATATATATATATATATATATATATATATATATATATATATATATATATATATATATATATATATATATATATATATATATATATACATATATATACATATATATACATATATATATATATACATATATATACATATATATACATATATATATATATATATATATATATATATATATATATATATATATATATATATATATATATATATATATATACCTGTACATGGGTACTCTGGTAGGACTTTTTGTACCTTTTTGTAGTCTTTTTGTACCTTCAGTTAAATAAAACTCAAACTCAAACTCTCTGTCTCGCGCCCATCGCCACTAACCCCTCGCTGCCGCACGCACTCCAGCAGCTCCGCCTTGGACTCGGGCTTCTCGCCGGGGCCCGCGAGGCACACGCTGGCGGGCACGCGCAGGTGGGCTATAGGCTCCGGCTTCTCCTCCTCCCTGTGCGCCTCCTCCTCCTTGGTCGGAACCTGCAAACAAAAGGTTAACAACCAATCGGTTAATGTGTACGAACGAGTGTGCGCACGCTTTTTGTTCACAGTTAAGCACACAAGCGTGCGTTACGACGTACAAAACCGTGCGTAATTGACCATAAAAGTGTGCAAAGCGTCCGTGCGCTCATGTTCGTGTGCTCTCCTGTGTGTCGAGTGCAACACAAGTCTGCTCATCGTTCATTGCTAGTCTGCTGCGCTGCGTACGTCCGGTTTCAGTTATGACAATCGTCTGCGTCTTGTTCATGTTCAGTGGCCGTCTCAAGCGCGTCTCACAATTGTTGTATGCATTAAAACCCAGATTTCCGACGAAACGCAAACCAACTACAGCCGTTCCGCGGCCATTCTGTTCCCACGCAAACATCTTAAGGCACAGATATAATTGGTATTTATAAGTGGCTTTCGCACCAGGGAGCTAGGCCGCTCACACCACGTACGCGTGCAGTGGGCTGCCGAGCACGCCGGCGCAGCGGGCGCACTCGCCACAGGAGCGCGACGCTACCTCAGGAGGCGACACCGTGCCGTCCGCTGTGTTACGTCCTCTCACGCAGGTCAGGCACGTTACACTGCAAAGTCCTTACGGATGATTTTGCGCAGCCGTAGTACGGATGTCGGTACGGATGAATTTGTCCATAATACAGATGCTTTTGGTTTGTACTACGGATGTTTTCGTATCGGTATCATACAATTAAAACGTCCATATTTTACAAATGAGAAAACATCCGTAATGCATACCAAAAGCATCCGTATTACAGACAAACCCATCCGTAACGACATCCGTACTACGGCTGCACAAAATCTTCCGTAATACGGCCACATTTTGTTTGTAAGGACTTTAGAGTGTACACACTGAATCCCATGTGACAATTTTACTAATAATATGATTCCTTTTTAAGCAAAACATAACTGATACACAATTTGTAGCATAATTATGGGACAAATCGTATCTCGCGCAAGTTACAATAACCGATACACAATTTGTGGCATAATTATGGGACAAATCGTATCTCGCGCAAGTTACAATTTGTCCCACCTTTAGCGCTGCCCCCCCCCCCCCCCCCTTCCGGCCTTAAGACCGCTAGAGAAGCAGGCGACCCTCTTGGCATTCAGCCTATGATTAGGCAAAAAGCATGACGTCCCCCCTCCGAAAATTCCGGCCAGCTGCATGCTTGAAGCCGGTAACTGTACACATTAAATGTCCATTGGACAGTACGGTCCAAGAAAATGTTGCAAAAAAAAAAACAACCCTATTGGGCCTTTTTTTAACGTAAAGGTGAGACAAATTGTAAAATGTGAAATACAATGTGTCCTACAGATATGCTGCGACTTGTATCTCGGCAATGATTTGCCTAAAAACGATACATTTTATGGGACAATTGTCGCCCCCGCCTCAAGTCACAAGAGATGTGACCGGTGGTACATATTTTTGGCTGAGCGATAGCGAAGCCCTTACCCGACTGGGCCAAAAACGTTTCGTCTGTCTATCTGTTCGCGCGATTTCCCGAGAACGGTCAGATCTAGGAAGCTCAAATTTGGACCACATCATTCTTGCATCATACCAGAGTCAACCTCCCCTCAGGGGCACCGCAGCCCAAGCGGTTTCAAAGATAATTTTCACAAGTGGTCTAAAATTTAAAATTCGCCGGTTGGGTAGTCAGTATGCGCCATGCGCCTGTCAGGGAGGGGTGGATCAGTGACTCTAGTGGGTTACGCTCGGTTAGGTTAGTGGAGGCCTGGTTAGGTTTGGCTGAAGCAGGAAAGGGTAGGTTAGGACTGGTTGAGCGGCAACGATTACGAAAGGGTGATGCAAGATACGTTCCGATGGTTAGCGTGGGTGCAACCGTGCGAAGAAAGAGACGCCCGCAGGGCGTCCCATTGACGGGCCACGTGGGGTCTCACTAGTCAGGCTACAGCCGCCGGCAGGCCAAGGTAGGCGTGCGCCAGGCGTGGAGTGGCGGAACAGTGATTCGCAATGAGCGAAGCTTGTTACGCCACGACGCGGTCTGGCGTTTTATCGTTACTACCAATTCTATAAACTAAATTCACCCTAAATCGCTTCCTGAGACAGTTGTTTTGCGAATTCAATCACTTTGAAACATTCATTTAACTTTCAGCCGGATGGCCGCCATAGGGAAGAACAACCCATAACTTTGTAACAATCGCTTTTTTCTTTTCATGAATCCTTTGAACAGTATTTTAGCACTTCAAGTACTGCTGGGAATGACCACTGCCACGTCGAGAAAGTCTTAACACGTACTATTTTTATATACACCCGCTGTAAAATAATCTTTCCTATTATTACCAAAAATACCGGTAAATTACCAATCTTTCCGTAACTTACCGTCAGATTGAATCTGACCGCTATTTTTAAATCCCTAGGCAGCCGTCAATAGTTTGCCAAGTGGGCACAATCTTAACACCTGCATGTTTGTGACTACTTTTCTGGCAACACTGGTGTTCAACGAGACAACTTCCTCTCCAGCATTAGCGTCGAGTTCCTCAACCTCTGCGTTTCATGCTTTGTGTGGCGACAGCCTTACCTGTTTCAGCCCGGCCCTCAGCGCCAGGATGCCGACGAGCGCTTTGAGGACGGGGTCCTGGTGCAGGTCCGACGGCCCCAACGTGCACTGCGCGCTGTAGGCGGCACCGCCGTCCTTCTGAAGGGTGACGCTGCACGTGGCCGGCGACGGCCCGCTCAGCACCGCCAGGGCGGAGAGCACCTCCTCCTCGCCGCAGCCCTCGAGGCCGTCCGGGTGCTGGCGACAGGAGGGCGGCCGTCAGAACTCACCTCGCCGACACTTGCTTTAACCGAACTCGGAATGCCAGGTCCTGGCGGCACGCTAGATGTCCACGGTACAATTTTGTGACTTGAAATAAGTTTTTATACAAACGTTTTTATAACACAGCCGTGATACAATTGTTTACATAGAAATGGGATAAATCGTATAGCTCCAGGCGCAATTTGTCCCATGTCTATGCTACAAATTGTATCTCAATGATGGTTTGCTTAAAAACGAAACATTTCATGGGGCACAATTAACCCGTGACATTTAGTGTGTACCGTCCAGGCTAAGGTCGAGCAGGTTCCAGCCCTACCTGGCAGAAGCGCGGCACCGCCCCCTTGAGTTGCTGCCACAGCGCGGCCTTGGGGCCGAGCACGGTGTGTCCGCGCTTCGTCCCGCAGTCCGGGCCCGCCAGCGCCGCACAGTCCGCGCACCAGAGCCGGCGGGCAGCGACAGCAGCGGCCGCCCCATCCCTGCCGGAACACGAGACATTTTGCGTCAGAGGAGCTCCCCCATCAGGGAGAATGTCACACGAGCGGCGCCTCGACTCTCAATGCTTTCGTGAATGTTCACTGCACACTAAATTTTGCACACAATTTTGTTCCACAAAATGTTTTGTTCTTAAACAAAACAACTGAGAAACAATTTGTACCATAACTATGGGACAAATTGCATCTCGCATGTTACAGTTTGTCGCACCTTTACGTTAAAACTTGTTCCAACGTCGTGTTTTGCTTACAAACGTAAAGTTTCATTGGACAAAATTGTCCCATAGGCATCTAGAGTGCAAAAAATGCAGGGCTGCTACTGCCTCGGAAGGAGGTACGGACCATTGACAGGTATGGAACTAGATTACATGGGAACCTCCATAGGACGGGAAGCGGTACGCAGAGTTCCGTTTCATTTGAATAACTTCTGTTTTCCGTATCGCAGCTTCCGTGCAATATAGGCACCTCCGTTTTTCCCCTCTGTAGCCAGCGGTCTGCCGTTCCGTATGCTGAAAGCAGAGGCAGCACTGATAACCGAAGGGTGAGGTTTATCGCGTAATTTGGGCGATGCAGGTGTGCGTCACCTGTTTAGGGCGATGGACTTTCCATTACTCTATTAGGGAAATGAACCTCGCCCTGAAAGGGAAACGTCCCTCAAACATCGCCCTTCTAGGGCGAAAACTCTAGTAACATCACCCAATTGGGGTGATCATTTTGAACCTCACTCTTAAAAAGTATAGAAATTTGAGTCAAATTGCTCACCCTTCTAAGGGCGAGGAACCTCACCCTACGATTTACAGTGAGACTGTGGAAGTTCCGTTCCGTAATGAAGTGACCGTGCAAAGTCTTTGATTTGCGGGGAAAAAACGTACTGTCCGGGCAGAAGGGGCATATGTGATCCAATTCCCTCAGAAAGGACCGAAAATAAGCCTTTAAGGTTAAATGCAGTGGCGCAGGGAGGGGGGAAGGGTTAATCCCTCCCCCGTCACCGGAGATGTAGGCAAAAAGCGCGACGTATGCCCCTCCCCCCCCCCCACAAAAAAAGAAAAAAACATCAGAGTCTTTTTACGCCACTGGTTAGAAATACGTTTGGTTCACACTTTCAGCGCCTCACCGGCTCTACGCTTTGCTATGGGTGGTCCTTCTACTTAAGTATGGACCAGCCTGTGGACTACTGTTTCTAATGGGGCCGGCAAGCTCGGCGCGCTCTGACCGAGCTGCGTGCGAAACGTTGACCTAGCGTTGACCGACTAGCGTCAGAGGCTCGGTCAAGGTATCGCACGCAGCCGGTAACAGCGCGCTCGGCTTGTAGCACCGATTGGAAACACTCCTGTGGACCACGCTTCTCAGAGTGGAGTTAGTCCACACTTGGATTTGCAGTGTACTTTTTATAGTGGCGACTGTCGTCTGTCACTCCTTTAAAGTTAACATTTAACATTTGTTCGTGACGTAAGGGACATTTTAGCTTTAAAAAATTGTGACCACGGCCTTTTAAAATAAAGTGATAAAGATGTACAAAGCAGTGACTATTTTAAGGGGCATTCCTTCGAGGATACCTGACAAAAAAAAAAGTGTCGTGTAAAGGAGTGCGACGTTTCAACCTCTAATAATGTGACAAGTGGCCACATGTTCTTTTGACAGAGTTGTCAGCACTGCCGAAACAGGGGTGGGGGACGGCCCCCTAGAAGTGTTAAGTAGCAGACTCACCCCGCCGCTCGCTGGTCGACCATGGTTAGGACCATATAGTTGTCCGGTGTGGCGTCAGCCGACAGCGAATAAGCCTGCGCACAGAAACGTGATATTTCGTTACAGTCAGGCCGTGAGGGGATCCCGGGGATTGTTGATGCTGGGCTCCGGAATATATTACAAGTGGAAACCCCGAGCCGTCCGACTCGGAATTTGATGATACTTTTGCGGCATCTGCTGCCCACCGATGGCCCAGAAACCAAATTTTGGCGGCCCTAATCGGCTAGTTCCGATTTCTTTAATTAGAAGAAAACTGACAAAATTTAAAATGTCCCTTAGATGGGAGCGTCTTCCGATAAAATCGTTTCATAAGAATAAATTCTTGAAAACACTCCTCACGGGTCAATTTGACCCCAGGAAGGTCCGAGAAACCTAAAATGCCATGGAACACACTGTAACTCCAGCAGTTTCCGAAACATCGTCGTTTAATGCGTTGGAACTCGTTTCTCAGCGGTTGTTGGATTTCCACAGATAATATGCCGATATCAAGAAAACCGCTAGTTTCAGCGTTTTCTCTAAAATTCAAGCTCATCGGAAGTCCTGCTTCGGCCAAACTAAAAAGAAATCCTCACATGTACTGATTTTAATAAAATTGTGTCAACGATGCATATAAGGGCAGCCTATATTTGTTTTATCGGGGTTTTGTAGGCAGAAGATCCCGAAAAAAAAAAGGATTTAAATTATTGTTTTGACACCTCGGGGTATCCCCTTGTCGGCAGCGAAAAGGGTCGGTATCTGCCCTCACCCTCGCAGCATATTTTGAGGACGCGAACCTGCCATTCATGACAGACATTTTGAACGGATAATATCCGTTAAAACTATTGAAAATTGAACAAACGGTCAAACAAGGTTCAAAACACAAAAAGTACTACTTTGACGTGACTTTGATGTGACTGGTGACTTGGGAGATTACGAGTTTTACTTATTTCGGAAGAGGAAGAACAAATTAAAAGGCAGTTCACTTTTCGAAATAATGTTTTCGAAATACGAAAAACCGTCAAACGCCATGTTACGTATCTCGTGAACAAAGCATGTGTTTATGAACAGCCTTCAGTATATGCACTGCTCAACAAAATAAGCAGCACACTTTCTGCAGTGGCTGCCATTTTGTTTCTAGTCAGCATAAACAGCTGATCCCTAAGGATGTGCTCTAAGGGTCCACCTGCAGGGCCCCAAAGGGCGAACTTAATTGATTTCCTCTTAGGGGTTGACCCACCCCCTCAACGGGGAAACCGTCAAAAATCAGACAAAAAAGGTCCCTGAAAGCCCGCTTTCGGGGGGAAAATTGGGCACGTCGAAGTCTGCATGGCTTCCTGGGTCATCAAGCCTGCCCAATAGCAAATTTCAACCCTCCCGGTCTAACTCTTAATTTTGGAGGGGGTGGGGGCAAATTCCAAGATATGGGTCAAATCGTTTCAAAATTGCTCGGGTTAGGCAGCGGTGGCCTCAAGGCTTCCGAAAACGACCGCGGCGACCAGGGACGATGACTCCAATGCACCGACAGTTTGAAAAAAAAAAATGCCGGCAGCAGTTGACATGGCAGCAGGTGATACTCCGGATCTCGCTTGTCGTCGGAAAGCCCGGCCATCGGTCTGGAATCGTGGGACGGTTGGGAGCAGAGCGGGAGGGTGAGGGGAGCTGGAGGGAGGAGGGGGGAGGCGAAGGCGCTGTTGCCGCCCTGGAGGGTCCCCCCGCTGCAGCCCGCTGCGACAATGCGCGCTCCACGCGCCATTCTCGGGTACACATGTTGTGTGCTCTAGATCGCTCTAGGTTGATCGGATCAGAAAGATACGAATATTGCCGAAAAGCCTAGACGTTGTACTAGAATCGCCTCGCTTACACTCATCTATAACCGACCGTTCACGAGCTACGGTTCGACAAAGGGTAACGTCTGACTGGTCCGACGCACATCGGGCGCTCTAGATCGCTCTGGAATGGTCGGATCTAAAAGATATGTGTACCAACAGAAAGCTTAGACTCCGTGCTAAAATCGGCTTTTTTACACTACCCATCTAAACCCGACCGTTCATGAGCTACGGGCTGGGAAGCGCGGCCGCCAGTAAGCTGCGGGCGGCACTGGCGAGGCACATCCCCCGGTAGGGTCGGGCGGCCTATATATATTTAGCTTGGCTCTTGCTGCCGCATGAGAGTAGAAGCCGCTGATACATTATCTCAATATTATTTCTTGTTCTGCCGTTGTAAATGTGGTGGTGTTATACAGGGTGTAAATGTTCATATCTGCATTACTTCGGGAGCGTATAGGGGGCACCTAGACGAGTATTTGGATATAGGACACTTGGGGTCGCAAATCAAAATTACGGCCGCTACAGCGAAATACAATTTGTGGACTGAGCGCCGGAAAGGAGGCAACCCATCTGGCAAGGCGGTCACCGCGTGGCGTGGCGGAGCGTAGCGCAGCGTGCCGAGAGCAGGGCGGGTCTGGCGAGCCGACCGGCGACCCGGACCCGGCCGGCCCCGCCGGCTCACCCGACCCGTTGCCACCGTACGGGTCGGGTCGGGTCGGGTCGGGCCGAGCGAGAAGCTAACGCGTCGACAGACCCGTGGGCCTGGCCTGTGAGTGGCGGGCGGGAGATGCAAGAAGAGTTGCCTATCAGTACGGCGCTGAGGGTAAAAGTGCGACGCAATGTGCCTTCAACTTTAAATTGTAAACAGAAATCATAGCGAAGTGTGCTCTGTGTCGCTGCGGCCCGGCCGGGTCTTCGCTCGCCCACCAGCCGGGCAGCGCACAGCCAGCGCAACGGCACGGCACGGCGCTCGACCCGACAGCATGCGCGCTCTCTCGCACACTCAGCGCGGCGACCCGATAGACCCGCCCACTGACGGTCTCTGTCTCTGGCCCGTGGCTCTCGGCACGCTGCGCTACGCTCCGCCACGCCACGCGGTGACCGCCTTGCCAGATGGGTTGCCTCCTTTCCGGCGCTCAGTCCACAAATTGTATTTCGCTGTAGCGGTCGTAATTTTGATTTGCGACCCCAAGTGTCCTATATCAAAATACTCGTCTAGAAGCCCCCTATACGCTCCCGAAGTAATGCAGATATGAACATTTACACCCTGTATGTATCACCTGCTAAAAACTGGTAAGTAAAGCGCACTTTAACGTTGTTTGCTTCCTCACAGTGTCGTTCCCGGGGTAGAGGGCCGGTTTTTAGAGGCAACAATAAAGCCCCTTACGGAAAAATCGATATTTCAACAACTTCCCCCCTTACACTGAGTCGGGAAGAGCCTCTGCAAGCGGATTTCGTGAAGAGCGATTTTCAAAAAAATGAATTTTGAGGACCAAAATTGTTTCGAGACTCACCGCAGCCGTCGAACAAATTAGAAAATGCCGCCCGCCGACATTTCCAGGTAATAGGGTGCAAAGAAAAAAATGATTTTTTGAACTTTGTTGCCTAACGGTGCTGTGAGCCTCTACTTGCCAAATACCTGCTGTCGCCGATATTTTCAATATTTTGCAATAACAACAAAAAGTATTGACATTGCCTCTGAATACAATACTGAATACAATAATTACAGTACTGGGTATCGATATGTCACTTTTTTTTTACACCCCACGGCCCCTACTGTTGCCGACCCTACTGACTTCACTGTAAAAAAAAGGCAGGAAGCTGCGCGGAGCAGTGTCTCCGTACCTGATTTCTCCGTACTGCCAATTCTATCCGTACCGCTCGTTCCGTTTCTGGGGCCGATCACGTTCCGTACCTGATCCTATATGATACTTTGGGGTAAACTATGGAATCCTCTGTTCTGGGCATGCGAAGGACCCGCGAAAACGAACAGAAGTTTTTCTCCGTACCCAAGATGTTGAGTACACGCATTAAAACCGGGCCTCCGTTAGAAAAGTTTGCGGTACTTTCCGTACATATTTTTTAAAGTCTTGGGCCCCTAGCCATCGCACACGAAACAGCGGCGCACTCACCTTGCGGCAGATGGGGCACTGCCGCGGTGAGTTGAAGCCCTCGATGTCCTTAAGGCATCGCAGGCAAAACGTGTGGCCGCACTGCAGCACCTTCGGCCGCAGCTTGTCGCGGCTGAACACCTCCAGGCACACCTCGCACTCCATGA
Source organism: Megalurothrips usitatus (assembly GCA_026979955.1). Classification (NCBI taxonomy): domain Eukaryota; kingdom Metazoa; phylum Arthropoda; class Insecta; order Thysanoptera; family Thripidae; genus Megalurothrips; species Megalurothrips usitatus. Next base: position 13,605,320 of record CM049598.1, on the reverse strand, counting down.
CGACGCAGAGGCCACGGAACCCCAAGGGTTATGCTGTGACCGCTGCTCCCGCCGGACAGCTGGGCAGCAAATGTCTCCGCGGCTACAGCGGCTGAAACACGCGGGAGAAGGAGCTCGTTACGAGGGCGGCACACTGTAAAAATATTACGTAATGTGACAATAAATATTGATGACGGACATTTGTCACCTTAATATTTTGCCACTTTACGATTTTCTCGTCACGTGACGTCTTTTTCTTTACATAACATAAGGGTGAGTTTTCGTTAAGTAACGAAAAAATTTAAAGAAAATTATTGGTAGACTTTTGGCTGAGCGATAGCGAAGCCCTTACCCGACTAGGCTAAAAATGTCTGTTTGTCGTCTGAACGGTTAGACGTAGAAAGCTCAAATTTGGACAACATCCTTCTTGCATCATACTAGAGTCAACCTACCCTCACGGGCACCGCAGCCCAAGCGGTTTTTAAGATAATTTTTACAAGTGATCTAAAACTTAAAATCCGCAGGTTGTGTGAGGTCAGTATGCGCCATGCGCCTGCCAGGCAGGGGCGGATCAGTGACTCGAGTGGGTAAGACTCGGTTAGGTTAGGTTAGTGGGGGCCTGGATAGATTAGGCTCGGGCAGGTAAGGGTAGGTTAGGACTGGTTGAGTGCCACTGATAACGAAAGGATGATGAAAGATACGTTGGGAAGTTAGAACATTAGCGCGGTTGCGACCGTGCGGAAAGAGTGACGCCCGCAGGACGGCCGATCGTCTGGCCCCGCAGGGTCCTACTCGTTAGGTGACAGCCGCCGGCAGGCCAAGGTAGGCGTGGAGTGGCGGAACAGTGATTCGCGGTGAACGAAGCCTGTTACGCCACGACGCGGTCTGGCGTACGCCTACATTGTTCGTGAAATTACAAAAAAATATTTCTTAAAGTGCACAGTGCACCTCGCACATTGCATGGCGTATCGCAACACTATACTTTCCGGAGAATTCTGGGGTTAAAACTCAACACGGAAAAGGACGGATGAAGGGCTCGAGAGTCTACAACGGGTGTCGATTTTCGACAAGGGATCTACCCACGGCTGAGCGACAGCGAAGCCCTTACCCGACTAGTGCGAAAATGTTTTATCAGCCTGTCGGCGCGATTCTGTGAGAACGGTTAGACATAGAAAGCTCAAATTTACACCATATCTTTCTTGCAACATACCAAGTCAACCTCCCCTCGGGGGTACCGCAGCTCCAGCGGTTGCGAAGATAACCTTTACAAGTGGTCTAAAAATTAAGATTCGGCCAGTTGGGCGGGGGAGATATGAACCAGTCGTGGAGGGGAGTCGAGTGGGTTAAGTCATTTGAAGCTTGGGTAAATTAGGTTTAGGAATTTGGAGGTAGGTTAGGACGGGTTAAGCGGCATTGAAAACGGAAGGATAATGTAAGATACGTTATTCGCCCGCCAGGACACAAGCTCAGTTACGAGCGAGCGGAAAGGACGCCCGTAGGGTCCTATTCGTCAGGCGACACCAAGGCAGGCCAAGGTAGGCGTGCGCCAGGCGTACAGTGGTGGAACAGTGATTAGCGATGAGCGAAGCCTGTGACGCCACGACGCGGTCTGGCGCACGCCTACCTGATAATGTTGTGCGTACAAGCTGAGTGAATTCCTTTCGTAGAAGTCATAGAAACGGGTCACGGTCGACGGAGAAGGTCCGCCAGACGGATCACTCCTTCTATATGCCGCAGAACAGGTGCCGGGAAGAGCGGCCAGAAAAAGCAAACGGGTACCACGAAAACCAGCTGCCCGCCGTAACTTTCAATCCTCACAGCGAACGGTGAATGCTTACGGTCATTACTTTAAATTTGTCACCTAGTCCTGACTTTACGGTTCAATATGGTCTCACCGTATGAGAATGCAACAGTTAGTGCCGCAGCGTAACAGAAACGGTGCGGACCGTAGAACTTTGCCGACTTCGCCGTAAAAAATAATGCACGACAAACATTACTATGACCAACGGATTTCAAAGTGTTTTCTCATATCAAATGACAGTGGTATTTTTTCACTGGTTTATACGGGTAAGTTCTACAGTCCACGCTGTAATTTACACGCTACGGTATTAATCGTAACATCAAATTACATTTCTCTCCGTCAATACTGTAGTGCCGTAATAAAGGATGGACCGTAAAGGGACCGTATTCTATAACAGTATGAACAGTGCACGCCACGACACACTCGTATGATGAATAACTTTCCAGGACCTACCTCGCCCTCCAGACGTGATGAAGGGTTTGAACTGCCGCTCTTCGCACGCTTTACTCTCTCCTGTCGGCGCGAATCCGGCTGTGTGTGCGGCCGGGCCCGCCTCAGCTCACACACGGCCGGCCGCCAGCGCAGACAGGGGCAGACTAGCTGCTGACCGGCCGGCACGGCGACGCCAACTGCCTACTCGGCACGGTGCGGGCCGAGGGAATACCGGGGCCGGCAGCGTTATGTGCACACACGGCAACAGTCCCCGCCCATCAGGCTGACTGGGGCACACGGGGATGGTAGCGCGCGCGCGTGTATGTGTGTAGGGGGAAATGTGAAGCGGGGGGGGGGGGGGGGGCTAATCGTGGGCGACGCTCACTCCGAAAGCCGATCCGGAGCCTCTTCCGCTCGCAGATCCCACCGAATAGGCATTTCCACCGCGGTACCGGACGCCAACCCGCGGCGCGAGTACTCTTTACCTGGCGATTTCCCACAGTACCCGGTTTCGCAACGGGACCTTTCTTGTTTTCCTGATTTTGTCCGCGAGTCTCGCCGGAAGCGCCTATGGAGTCTACGGCGCCGCGGCAGTGGGAGAAGCCGCCGTGACGTCGGCCTGAAGCCGGCTGCAGCGTTCGCAGGTTCCGTGCCCCGCCTCGCTGCGCAGCAGGGCTGGGTGGCCACGGCAGACAAACGGACAGAACATGCAAGCCCAGCGGAGTGCTACGCCGCGACTGGCCGCCTCCGAGCGCGAGCGGTCAGTCGCGCCCCAGCCGCCAGTGTAGAACATACCCTTCTGGCGCTTAACCCTTTCGGCCAGCATTCTGTTCCATCTCAAAGCGCAAGTCTGTGCATCGATTCCCAATGGGCATTTCCGAAGAGGCTCTGCGCAGAAAATAGAAGAACAAGAATAACTCTTAAGTGGGAACGGATGGGGTGAGAGTATACGGAACCAGAACTTAGTGTACGGGCACGAATGCGACTGTGCACAGCTCAAAGCGTTCAGCCCGGCCGGTACGTTGTAGCTTACCGTTGCGGGTACACGTTCTAGCGCATCGCCCGCGAAAGCCTTGCCCTCACTTACGTATTATAATGGTGCGTCCGCGCGTGGTATCGCTCAGTCCTGCCGGTATCGCCGCCCGCGCCCAGCCGTCTCAGCCGGCAGATACGAGCTGCCCGCCAGGGCGAGCCCAAGGAGTCACCGGGGGCTCGGTACAGTGCCTCTCTGAGTACCAGTGCACAAGTCTTGCATGCTACTCAAGATCCGGGGAATAAGGCGTTTCACTGTGGCTAATAACACCTTTTATTTGGACAAAAAAAGTTGTTTCCGCGCCATGGACTGCTAATATCACGGAATTAATTGGCTGAGCGATAGCAAAGCCCTGGACCTACTGGGTCAAAAATGTTTTGTCTGTCTGTTTGTTTGTCCGCGCGATATCTCGAGAACGGTTTGACGTAGAAAGCTCAAATTTCGACCACATCTTTCTTGCATCTTACCAGAGTCAACCTCCCTGCAGGGGCACCGCAGCTCCAGCAGTTTCTAAGATAATGTTTGCAGGCGGTCTACAATTTAAAATCCGCCAGTTGTGTGCGGTCAGTATGCGCCACGCGCCTGTCCGAGAGGGGTGGATCAGCACTGATCGGCCCCTTCCTGACAGGCGCATGGTGCATACAGACGTCACCGACGTCCAGCTTCATTAATCGCCACGCCGTCGACAGGCAAAGGTAAGTGTGCGCACTGCGCGGGAGGCCGGCACCCGTGTGTGGTGCTTCTCCGAAGGGGCCTCGCAGTTGCATTTGCCGCTTCTGTACGTCTCACCGAACCCCTCGGTCCAAGCCGCTCTGTCGGATGGAGCCGCTTCGCCTCCGGATCTCCACCCCTTAATATGTAATACCCTTTGAAGTACTCGGCTTGTCCCCAGAACAATACAAATCCCGGTAGCATCGAAGGGAAGGGGTTTCTGTTAACTTCAAACGACATCAAGGTGGGCGTACGCTAGACCGCGTTGGGGCGCTGCAGATTTCGCTCGTCGGGATTTTGTCATCTCCACGCCCGGCGTACACTTACCTTGGCCTATAACTGGCTGCGCAGGCCCCTTCAGCGCTTCTCTCTCGCGTCCGACGCGCGGGGGGGGGGGGGGGGGGGGGGGGCAGTCTGCCCTCCTATCTCAAGAATGCCGTATTCTGAGAACAGGACGTACGGAAAGACATGTCAAGTACCGCGTCGTGACCTATCATCGCGGAACACTTCCTCCACTCCACGCGCACACCTACCTTGGCCTGGCGGTGGCTTCCACCTGACCAGTCAGAACCCGCGGGCCCAATCAGTCAGTACACCCATTACGGTCAGTCGCTCTTTCCGCACGGTCGTAGCTACGCTCGTGTTCTAGTGGCCGAGTGTATCTCACATCCTTTCGTTAACAGTGCCGCTGAGACAGCCCTAACTCAAGTTAGCCTAAGCTTCTAAATGAAACACCAGTGACGCATAGTCGACCTGTCGATTGTAAAAATTTCAAATGTAGTGGATCAACTTTACCAACGTTCATCACACGCAATATTTTTGATGCGTGTCCCCATTTCGGTGATATTATTCATCTATTCTCTAGGGCTCTTGGCATTTACAAGAGCAATATCCTGCCACTGTAGGGCAACATTAGGGTGCAAATGCTCATGTAACAGTGACTCAGAACTTTATCTTAAAAACAGTCAAGAGATAGTTAATAGTTTGATAGGTTATTTACAGTATGATACCATGGACCAAAAGTCCTACTTGTGCACCATGTGCACGGGTATTACAAAAACATAGTTCAGTTATTGGCTAGCGAAGCCCTTACCCGACTAGGTCAAAAATGTTTTGTCTGTTTGTCCGCGCGATTTCTCGAGAACGGTTAGACGTAAGCTCAAAATTATACCATATCTTTCTTGCATCATACCTGAGTCAACCTTCCCTCAGGGGCACCGTAGCCCAAGTTTCCGTAGCCCGGTTTCTTAGATGATTTTCACAAGTGGTCTAAAATTTAATATCCGCCGGTTAGTTGAGGTCAGTACGCGCTATGCGCCTGTCGTGGTGGGGCGGATCAGTGACTCGAGTGAATCACGCTCGGTTAGGTTAGGTTAGTGGGGGCCTCGGTAAGTAAGGTTCAGGCAGGTAAGGGTAGGTTAGGGCTGGTCGAGCGGCATTGATAACGAAAGGAGCATGTAAGATACGTTTGGAAGCCAGAAAATGGGCGTCCTTCCGACCGTGCGGAGAGATTGACTCCCGCAGGGCGTCCTACTGACCGGCCCCGCAGGGTCCTACTCGTCGGGTGACAGCCGCCGGCAGGCCAAGGTAGGCGTGCGCTAGGCGTGGAGTGGTGGAACAGTCATTCGCGATGAGCGAATGACTGTTACGCCTCGACGCGGTTTCTACGAAAATTATCTAAGAAACCGGGCTACGGAAACTTGAGCTACGGTGCCCCTGAGGGAAGGTTGACTCTGGTATGATGCAAGAAAGATGTGGTCTAATTTTGAGCTTACGTCTAACCGTTCTCGAGAAATCGCGCGGACAAACAGACAAAACATTTTTGACCTAGTCGGGTAAGGGCTTCGCTTTCGCTCAGCCAATAATATTTACATACGTAGTAAATTAATTTAACTGTAAATTCATGAAGTGGGCACGAGATTTTTTCTTGAAAAGCTCGAGGTGTTTAGCATTAGTAACAGTGGATGGTAGCTTACCAAAAAAATTACAGAAAAAAAAACAGAAAGCACATTCTTTGCACCCCCGCCCGATTATTGAGAACTCTCTGTAGTTTACAATTTCTAAGGGGTTCTCTATGGATAGTTGTTACGAATCTCAGTTGACTGGAGAGATAGGGCGGTGATTGTTTTTTTCGATGACAAGTTTTAGAAGGCCAACTGCCGAATATTCCTAGTTAAGGTTTATGCATGATGGTGACTAATGTGGCAGAACCTTGGTAAATCTAGAACAAATCGTGCACAGGTATTTCGTAGCCTTTGAATCCAGGTAATACCTTGGTCCAACGTTCCATCGGTAACAGGTGAACAGTAATGGAATATAGGAAATCCTAGACATTCTACAAGTTTTCTTTTTACATCAGTTGGTAGAAGCGAACTGTACCTACGAATACTACGCATTGCCGATAAGGCTTTTTCACTAACTACTCGAGTGTGGTTCCCACCTGAGAAAGTGGTCCACGGTTATGGCACTGCAGTATTGTTGACAGTAATAAGTGGGATGTTCTTGGGCAGTATTTTAATCAGCTTTGAGTTTCCTATGACTATCATTTGCGTTTTGGTATTATACCAGGTGTCCCGGCTCAACCGGGAAAAGGTAGGCAAGCCCGTAACGCTAGCCTCTCGCGAGGTGTCCTCTCTTGGCGTCCAGCTCTGAGCCGGTCACGAGCTGCAGACGTCGCGCTTTAGAGGTTAGGTCAATCTAAATCTGTTCGCATCCGTGCGGCATTTTCCGACACGAGCTAAAATATGGGAAAATAACGGGCTATCGGTGCCTGCTCAAACTTTATTGATATCTATTTTCTACTTTGCTGTTTGCATTTTGGCTATCGGAAAAGTGGAGCCTTGCCACACTGCTAAGTGCTTAGCTGGACACCCCGCACGAGGCTAGTGTTGCGGGCTTGCCTACCTTTTCCCTGGCACGGCTGAGCTGGGACACCTGGTATATGGCGAGGTTCTGGCTGATGGCATAGGAGACGAGGTCGTTTGCTTCACTATTAACAAATCGATTGCTGAATGGTAGTTCTCAGGATGAAAAGACAAATAATTCTGTAGGTGGCCTGCATACAAGTGGTAAAAGCGACTTCCTAAATACTAAATCAATGTCATTAACATGAAGACAATACAGCAGAGGACCTAGCACTCGTCCTTCGGGAACTCTAAGATCAATATTTAGCAACGACGACACGATTCCATCGATATGTACAACTTGTTTTCTTTTGCTGAGGTAGATGCAAACCAGGGTACCTAGACATTCCAGCTTACGGTGCACTGATGGGAACGCATTACTGAAAACACAGATTACCAGCATTGCCATTTTTTGTCCCATCGCTTCTCTGATGTCCTCAATTACCTTTAATACGGCTGTGATAGTACTGTGCCCTGCTTTAAAAACAGATTGTTGTGGGTTGAACAATCCGTGGTCCTTGAGGAAAATTACAACTTGAAAGGATGAAAAGAGAATGAGTTGGAGTGGAGAATGAATTGAGAATGAACTATTTTTTTCCAATAGATTACTTATCTCAGCAAGCTTATGGGCCGGAATTATTTTATCAGGGATGCACCTTGCTTTTTGTAAATGGGTCTTTTGCAATATCCCTCATATCAGGAAACACCATGCTGCAATACATAATTGGCTGAGCGATAGCGAAGCTCTGAACCAACTGGGCCAAAATTTTTTTTTCTGTCTGTTTGTCCGCGAAATATCTCGATAACGGTTCGACGTAGAAATCTCAAATTTGGACCAAATCTTTCTTGCATCATACCAGAGTCAACCTCCCCTCAGGGGCACCGCAGCTCGAGCGGTTTCTAAGATAATTGGTTCAATTGGTCTAAAGTTTAAAATCCGCCGGTTGGGGCCATGCGCCTGTCAGGAAGGGGCGGATCAGTGACTTTAGTGGGTTACGCTAGGTTAGGTTAGGTAAGTGCGGGCTTGGGTAGGTAACGGTAGGTTAGGACTGGTTTAGTGGCATTGATAACGGAAGGGTGATGCAGGATACGTTCGGAAGGTAGAACATGAGCGCGGTTGCGACCGCGCGGAAAGAGAAAAGCTCGCAGGGCGTCCTACGGTCTGGCCCCGCAGGGTCCTACTCGTCAGGTGAAAGGTAGGTTTGCGCCAGGCGTGGAGTAGCGGAACAGTGATTCGCGGTGAGCGAAGCCTGTCACGCCCCGACGCGGTCTGGCGTACGCCTACCTCGTACCATCTGCGCCACAGGCATTGGAACGAAGTGACTCGCCGGGGTTCCTTTGTCCTAGCCTCAGCGCGGTCTGGTGTACGCCTACCTCGTATATGATATGTACGGATTTGCGCGTTACATTTTTGTACAAAGGTACATCGTAACTTCTAGTGTGCACCACCCTCTCGATGATAGTGTCGATCCCCGGCGTCGCTCAGCCAAAGCACTCACACCGCTAGTGATGAATCACACACAGCGAAAAGGACGTCAATCGCTGCCGCTCGTATAATTATTTGATTTTTAAATATTTACTTTCACCCCCTCCCTCTATTCCCCCCCCCCCTTTCACAGGTTATTCCGTACTATTGCCTACGTTCAGGCGTTTGTTAAGCGGTCTGGCTAACCCGGTCGCCGGTTGAGTGGGGGATGACCCTTCACCCCCTCCCCCCATTCCGGTTACGCCCTGAGGAGGGGGAGGGGTAAAATTGCAACATGAAACGGATCATGTAGTATCGGCACGGCCCCCAAATGTCCATGGGCCATATTGTGACATGCGAGTAGCGATTTAAAGGCCGATAAGATTCGGTAAGTTACCGTTACGTACTGTAATATTACCCGACCTAGGAAAATGTGTTTTTTTTTCGGGAATTTTCAGAACCCTAAAACTCAGTAAATCAGCTGTGTTGGTTGTTCAAAGTGATGAAAAGTTCACTTTTTCTCATTACAACCAATTCTAGAAACTAAATTCACCCTAAATCGTAACTTCTAGTGTGCACCACCCTCTCGATGATAGTGTCGATCCCCGGCGTCGCTCAGCCAAAGCACTCACACCGCTAGTGATGAATCACACACAGCGAAAAGGACGTCAATCGCTGCCGCTCGTATAATTATTTGATTTTTAAATATTTACTTTCACCCCCTCCCTCTATTCCCCCCCCCCCTTTCACAGGTTATTCCGTACTATTGCCTACGTTCAGGCGTTTGTTAAGCGGTCTGGCTAACCCGGTCGCCGGTTGAGTGGGGGATGACCCTTCACCCCCTCCCCCCATTCCGGTTACGCCCTGAGGAGGGGGAGGGGTAAAATTGCAACATGAAACGGATCATGTAGTATCGGCACGGCCCCCAAATGTCCATGGGCCATATTGTGACATGCGAGTAGCGATTTAAAGGCCGATAAGATTCGGTAAGTTACCGTTACGTACTGTAATATTACCCGACCTAGGAAAATGTGTTTTTTTTTCGGGAATTTTCAGAACCCTAAAACTCAGTAAATCAGCTGTGTTGGTTGTTCAAAGTGATGAAAAGTTCACTTTTTCTCATTACAACCAATTCTAGAAACTAAATTCACCCTAAATCGCGTCCGCAAGGAGTTGTTTTGGTAATTCAATCACCTTTAAACACTTCTTTAACCGGAGGGCCGCCCTAGGGAAGTACAATCCATAACTTTGTAACAATCGCTTTTTTTCTTTTCACGAATCGTTTGAACAACAGTGTTTTAGCACTTCAAGTATTGCAAGGAATGACCACTGCCACGTCGAGAAAGTATTAACACGTACTAACCCGCTGTAAATCAATCTTTTTCATTATTACCATAAATACCGGTAACTTACTTAACTTTCCGTAACTTACCGTCAGATTGAATCTGACCGGTATTTTCAAATCCCTACATGCGAGATACAATTTGTCCCATAACCATGCCACAAATTGTATCGAACTTATGTTTCGCTTAAAAACGAGACATTTTATGGCACAAAATTGGCCCATGCCATTACGTTTGTACACTTCCATTAGACGTTCTTCGGCATCCTCCTTCTGCGTTCCCGCGTCGGCATGCTGCGCCTCAACAGCCTCCTGCGGCGGCCGGGGAAGAAGGACCGGAAGGCGACGTCCCGGGGGGACCCCGCAGCCGGGGCCGCCACCGGCGCGCCCAAGAAACCCAATATGCCCGCTGAGCTGGAGGGGCTGCAGTGCCCCTACACGTGGCCCGCGCCGCCCATGGATGCAGACAAGATCGACTACAACCGCGACTCGATGGGTCTGTCGGGCACCGGCTGGACGCTGGTCATGGACAAGCTGGACGTGGCCTACGGCATGCTGCACGCCGGCAGGCAGCCCGAGGGCCGCGCGCTGCTCGTGGACCTGTACGCCCTCCTCCTACCCTTCCGCTGCTTCAGCTCGGGCTCGGACGTCGTCAGCGACTACAAGTAGGTAACAGCGGGCTCGATGTCGAGGGGCTTTGCTGATATTTCTGGTAAGGGTTATCAAACGAATACCGAAGCCACTCGAAATCTACAAGGGTAGGGCTATCTTTTGGTGGCTGCGGATTGCCAAAACGCAGCTCCATGCATCTCCTAGACGCCACGATAGAACGGCAAAAATCGCGCAAGGGGGCATCTTTAAGGCCCAATATCTCAAAATTTCCGTGTTTGTCCTGTGGTTGACAAAATGTCATAGGCAAGTGCTCTGAAAGCAACCTGCCATATCGCAATCTTGCGAATAGTTGCCAACTTGGGCACTTGAGGGCGCCAAAGAGGCGGGAGGAGCCGATTCTGACAAGACGGGACTTAGCCGTATTGGGGCTCGCGGCGGCAGTGTCCGGCCGGGATTCTAGTTGCACATGTACAAATGGCTTCTTGGAGAGCGAGACTTCGTTCCACAATGGCGCTTGAAGTCGATAACTCGTTAAAACGAGGAAGCTGAACGGGGCGAGGAGCCGGTTGGCGGGTGCTGCACTGATAAAACAAGTGTTGAGATGAACGCATGTGTTGATGCATCCTCTTTTGGAGTCAAAATGAATGCATCATGTCATGCATCCCTTTTTTAAGGAACGCATGTCAAGTGCATTCACGGATTGGCGGCTCCAGAACCGCCACTGGCCCCTGCCTTGGCTTCCTCCTGTACGGGAGAAATTTGGCCGTTGCAATTTACAAATCAAAAAATATACTCGAAATGTTAACATTTTTCTACTAATTAGGGGTCTAAACTCAACGAAAAATGTCGAGGAATCCAAATCTACCACTCGCGAAGCTCTCCGACTTTCTGTTATTCCGATGCAAGACGATTAAGTTTGCCATGCGCATTGGCTCCGGGAACGTCGTCTTCGCTCGCCTCAACAAGCTCGCGTTTCAAAAAAAAAAGGAATGCATCACGTGATGCGTCCTTTTCAGTGGAGTGCATCACACATGCATCCCTTTTTAGAATGCATCTCCTGATGTTCTCCTTTTTGAAGAACGCATGACAAGTGCGTCCTTCTCAACACTTGATTTATCAGTGTGGGTGGGCCTTCTCACTACCGGGATAACATTATCAACCCAACTAGGCAGCTGCGAAGAAAATGTTAAAGACAAAATGTTCTCGGCCTGACTTGCGCTCTCAGAAGAGTCAAAGAAAAAATTAAAATTTCAAAACTTTCAGAACAGGTGTTTAATGTGCCCCAGGATTTTGGAGTTTTCCGAAAATATAAGTGCAGGTTGATGAGGTATCCGTGGAGGTTAAGTATACCGAATCTTGTCGTCTGGACACAACGAGAAGTCCGGTAATTAATTTTGGCCACAAATTTTTCGTTTCGTCCACTGTGCCCCAGTCCCCCTGTGCGCCGTATCGCATCTTTAGCCGGAGGCGGAGCTGCCGATCCGAGTCGAGCCAGCCGAGCCATGCGGAGCGGGGAGTCCGGTGCCGGGCCCGGTCTGGTCCTTGCCGGCCGTGCTACAAGCGGAGCATACCCAGCCGAGCCGGGCGGGGAGCCGAGCCGAGGCGCACAGTGAGAGCGGAGCGCGCGGGACTACCTACCGTTTAGGCGCGAGAGAAAACATCGAATATCTCCGTTATTTGGCTGTTCCGACTCCAAGTGTCCCATACCGATCGAATCAGCTCGGCGTCCTCCGTTTGCCTTAAAAGTTAGTCTACTTTTGACTGGGACACCCTGTAGATGCCTATCGAGCGTGCATCCGCCGCCACCGCGCTGTTGAAGTCCTGCCCCTTCATTACTTCTCCCTCCGTGCTGCAGGCAGGCGCTCCGACACATGCTGGACGGCACCTGGATCGGCATGGAGTTCTCGCAGCTCGACCGGAACGAGGACGACGCCTGCGAGGACGTGCGGGAGGCGTCGCTCATGATGGCCTTCCTGCAGTCCGTGACGCCGTACGACAGGCTGCCCCCGCGGCAGCAGGCCGCCGTGCTGGCGACGCAGGCCGTCATCACCGGGGACCCGAGTGAGCCAGGCGCCACCGAGGGTGCCCTCTCTGTGAATCAAAGAGTCATAATAAGACAGACTTAATGTCATGAGACAATTTTGTCCCACAAAAGGCTTCGTTTTTAATCAAAACATAACTGATATTGTAACATACTTATTTACAATTTGTCCGAATGTCCTGTTTTGCTTAAAAACGTAAATTTCATTATACAAAATTGTCTCATGGACATTTAGAGTGGAGACTTGGAGAGGCTATTTTAACCTCACACTCCAGATTTGAGTGCGGATATTAGTCTCGGCTTGATCTCTGAATTTCAGAAGATGAGGTCAGACGACCTATCCTGAAAAAAAAAAGGCCGCGGAAAAAGTGGAGTTCAGGTGCCACTGAAACTCTTCTCTGCAATCAGGTATCGTCATGTGACCCTATTTTTGGAATCCGCAGATCAAGCCGAGACCAACTCAGGAGTCTGAGGTCGAGTTCTTGAAAAAGCCTCGACAAAACACATTCAAAATTGGCCAACGATTGTGACTCTTTGATTCTCAGTGACTGATTGTGCTCCCTAATCCGTGCGCCACATGAAATCCACTGTTCTGTGGCGTACACTTTGAAGCATGCACATACCCTTCTTTAGCATATAAGCACCTCCAGTTCTTACCCTCCCGTAGCCCCTGGCGGTCTCTGTTGGAAGTTTAACAGAGTAGAAATCACTGGTGCATCGCATGCTTCGCACCTTCTGCACACTGAATGCTTGTACACTGCAAATCCAAGGGTAGACCATTGCCAAGCTAGGAAGCGTGGGCCACGGATGGTTCACGCTAGGGAGTGTGGACCACGGGTTGGTTCACATTAGGAAGTGTGGACCTCGCGCTGGTCCACACTTGGGTAGAAGGGCCACCCATAGGGCCGGTGAGGTGTGGACCGAACGTTCGGTCCACACTTCCTAGCGTGGTCCACGCTATCTGGCGTGGAGTTGAGCCGCACACTTGGATTTGCAGTGTAACCTATTACGCCAGAAGTCGGAAGATTTCTTGCGGTATCCACTTCAGACATTTACACACATAGCACCCCTAGTTTACGATGTAGTGAAGGTGGCACCGAATCGCAAGAAAAGGTTTTACAATTTTCCATTTTTAAGTTTGGCAATTTGAAGTCACGATCTGTCCGGACCATCCCAAGTGAATTTTTACTTGTTCACTACTGTACATGCAAAAAGTCTTTTGTACATAATGCCTACTTTTATGAAGATCCTGTGGTGTTTGGTACATTGTAGGCTAACTACGAAATAAGCGAGCGAATTGATTATTGATCTCTTGGAAGACAGTATTTTGGGACATAAGTGGCACCCCTACTTATGACACAAGTGGCACCCCTCCCCTCAGCGTCACCCCACGACCTCTGCCCGCAGGCCTGCTGCGGAAGAGCATGGCGCAGAGCCCGTCCGAGGGCCAGTGGCCGTTCCACCTGGGCGTGATGCTGCAGCGCACGCGTGCCGAGGGCGTCGTGGGCGCGTCGCTGTTCGGCGGGCGGCCGGGCGCCGAGGAGCTGTCCCTGCTGCGGCAGGCGTACCGCCTGGCCAGGGCGCCCGAGGCCGGCCTCAAGCTGGCCAAGAGCCTGGCCGGCACGGCGGGCAGGGAGGGACACCACGAGGCCAAGCGGCTGGCTGACGAGGCCCTCAACAAGTACCCCGACAACGTCGCCGTCACCTACCAGGTGGGTGCGGCGTGCCGTGCCGTGTAGCACACTTGAGAGTCGCGGACAGTAAAATAAGTGCGTCAAATGACGAGAATTTCTGTGACGATTCATTAATAATCTGAATATGTTGTTACTTTGCGATGTTAATTTGTCCAGTGACGACATATTCGAATGACGAAGAAATAGTCAAATATTGTCCAACTGAAACAAAAACAATTTTCTATCCGTCTGGGCAAAAATATTGTAGGTGACGATTTAACTGTCACATCGCCTGTGATGACTTTGTCGTTTTTTAGCTGATCTGCTGCTGATCTTTATCGCGCTCCGTTGTCTGGCGGGCTGGTGGGGCGTGCCGAGCCCACCGTGCCGTCACCGTGCACTGTAAATCCTAGGGTGAGGTTCCTAGCCCTCAGAAGGGCGAGCAATTTGACTCAAATTTCTGTAAGTGCGAGGTTTAAAATGATCACCCTAACCCCAATCAGGCGAAAGTACTAGCTTTGTCGCCATATATGTCGATGTTTTAGCGACGTTTCTATTTGAGGGCAAGGTTCGTTTCCCTGATAGAGTGATAGTAAGGTTATCGCCCTACACGGGCGAGGGATACCTGTGTCGCCCAAATTACGCGATGAACGTCGCCCTTAGTTTATCAGTCATCGCTGCAGGCCGTTGCACCATTGAAAATGTTCTTGTGGGACACGTTGCTTTGTACTGAGGGTCCCTTTTAAGGTGGTACGACCCGACGCCAACTCCGAGCATGGGCCTAGAGTCTCTGAAAGAGTATCCTCAAAAGTCGTCTGGGCAATACCCCCCGACAGTTTTTGTTCAGCCGTTTCCCGTAGGATAGCGCCACTGCGCTGCAGAATTTTACAGTCCGTCCAGCCTAAGAATGGTCCCTCGGCCATACCTTCGGCTTGAGGCACAGAGAGGCACACTTCGGCTGCAGCGAGTATGTCCTACTTCGGTGCGGTGACCGGGCCCCCGGCGGACCCCCCGCCCCCGCGCCTCCTCCCCCCGGCCATAAAGCAATTACACGGAACCGCATCGGTGCTGTGTCAACAGACTCCGGGTCTCCGGCCCAGCACGCACATTTGGCAGGCTATTGTTCTCACAGGTGCGGCGCCCGAGTCCACATTCGAACTATTTTTTTGAACGTTCGGATGCGTTCAGTGGTAGGATCAACGCAGAGATCACATTTCAATGAAGAAAATGGTATTTAGCTGAAGTCTGTACGTTCAACCGTTCGGAAGCTAGTGTTTGATCCGCCGGCGAAGGCGCGGCGCGGCGGCATTGGGACGATGCCCGTAACGGGACTCTTTACTCAAGCCGACTCTCATATCACAATTTTTTAAATTTTGTCTCGAGGATGAAAACGACTAGACCAGACCTTCTAACGCACTACTGTCGTGTGGAATGGTAGTTTGAACGGTGTTGCTACTCCAACTGGAACGGCCTCTGCACAGCCGCAGAGTGTCTCAGGACAGCGGGAGGAGACCTGGAGGCACCGTCGGCAGAGCCGGGCTGCAGCTCCGGCCAGGTCCACGGGGCCCGGGCAGGCCGGAGTCGGCCCGGGGTCCGGCGGGGCCGCACTTATATTGCCCCCTTTTGTCTGTGTTGGCTTTTGTGTGCACAGATGAATGCACAACCTCCCCCATCCCGGATCTCTGGGCGTAGTTCCTAGGCACGCCGCCCGCGCCACCGTACAGTCGCCTGTCCGAAGCCCGGGAGATTCGAAAGACACGAAATGTGTCAAAATGTGTCGACAGAACTTCAACCCTAACGCCCAAACCGCTGCTCCTACAAGAAAAATCATAGAATCGAATGTGTAGGGAATGGGGTCGGCTTTCACGAGAAGGTTGTCGAATCTCACAACCCAATCAGGAAGTCAATAGTATAATCAATCGAAAAGTGGGTGTTTTTGAACACCCATATCGGACGTTCAATTGTGGAAATGGGACTTTTGGCAGCCTTCTTGTCAAAGAGGGGCTCAAAACCTTTACGGCGACGTGCTTGCCGTCCTCGTGCGACGATTACTTTAGGCGTTAGGGTTGTATCCAATTAAGGCAAATCGACAAAATTGGTCACTTTTGAACATCTATATCTCCGTTAAAATTTGAACAATCGACCTGATATTTTACAGGGCCCCTATTTAGCTCCAGTTCTATGCGCATGCCGATTCATGCCGAGTTCTAGCTCGAAGTCGAAAATCGGGTCGTACCACCTTAAATCACAACGACGGGTTTTGTAACATCACAAGAAAGTTTCCGTATGTTTGAAATTCGCGATGTAGAGTCATTCTCTTTCACGGGACTTCGCCTGTAATTTCACAGAAACACCAGTAAATTAACAGAAAAGTTGTAAAAAAAACGTGAATTTTCCTGTGAAATGTGAGTAAAATTACTAGACAAGTCGTAAAATAATAGGAAACTGTTGATTAAGTTTTTCATCGTAATTTTATACACTCTCAAAAAATTTTATTTGAATTTAGCATATTTGAGATTCTTGCCATCTGTTTCTCGAATCAAGCATGCGCATTTAGAGCAATGCTTGAATCAAGCATCGAGCTAAATGCGTGAGCTTGATTCCAGAAACTGACGGCGAGAATCTCAAATATGCTAAGTTCGAAAAGAGGGTGCACCAGAGCTTTTTTTACAGTGTGGGGCACGTTTTGTTGGTTTTCAAACAAAACGCCATTTTGGTCATTTTGCCTCTATTTTCTTCCGCGCGCAATGCTATGTAAAATTCTACGAAATGCTTTGTACAATTTCTGTTCATAATTGTTAGCCGAGTGAATCACACGTAGCTAAGGGTGAATATTTACACTTTGTCGAAAATTTGGTGCTATTTTGAAGAGCACCCCGTGGGGATCAATTTTCACCAATAAACTACTGGTTCCAAACGTCTAGGGTCGGAGATATTTCGTTCTTTTCAACTGGCTGTCGTGCCTGCAAGGTAGGCAGCCCATATTGCGTGTGCGTGCAGTGGGTTGCCTGCCTCATCGGGGCGCACGCCGCACCCTCAGCAGACGGCACCGTGCCGTCCGCTCGCGTCCCTGTGGGGTACGCAGTGGTTGGAACAAAGACAGGAAACGACACTCGCACGCAAGTTCCCCGACCCCCGTGGCCGTGAATCTTCACGAACACCGCCCTTCCTCACGCCGAAAAAACATTAACAGGATATGGACAGCTAATTTGCTTAGCTAGTGATACTAATCTTTTGCTGCATGGCAAAGTGATTAGCTGATTATGCTAATACCTTAACTAGACCGCTAAACCTTAGCTGCTACAACTAATAAAATCAGCTATCCATATGCTGCTAACGATTTAGCGATGCGTCTAAGATTTTCTTTCGCCGTGGGAGGGTTTTCTTTTCTACAATGTTTCGTTTTTAAGCAAAACATAACTGATGTACAATTTGTAGCATAATTATGGGACGAATGAAAAATTGTATCTCGCATGTTACAATTTGTCCCACTTTTTCGTTATTTGTTCCGACGCCGTGTTTTGCATAAAACCGCAACATTTCATCACCGGAATATGTCGTCACGTGACGTCTGAATGACGTCGTGAAGCGACGAAATGGTTAGAGGGATGCACTGCAAATCCAAATGCATGACTTCACGCATTACTTACTGTATGGTCTCAGACCATGCATTTCCTAGTGCATGGTTTCCCACCACGCTTTAGGACATGCGTGGTAGAAGGACCATGCATTAGGAAATGTGTGGTAGTAGCACCACGCATTACCTACTGTGTGGTGTCAGACCATGCATTAGGAAATGTTTGGTGTTCCCCCCACCCCCCAACACCACACATTAGCTACAGCTAGGTAGGGGCCACACATTAGCTAATGCATGGTATGCGACCACACATTAGCTACAGCGTGGTCTACAACCGTGCATCAGCTAATGTGTGGTCCCAGACCACGCTGTAAGTAATGCGTAAAGCCATGCATTTGGATTTGTAGTGTGACGACTCGTCACATGATTTCTCGTCGCACGACGCACACATCTGACAGTATCTAACCCGCCTGCTCTTCCCCGGCAGGCGGCGTGCGTGCTGCTTGACGTGCGGGTGGGCAAGGAGTCGCGGCTTCGCGCGCGCGCCGAGGCGCTGTTCCGGCGGTGCGAGGCGCTGCTGGGCCGGCCGTGCGCCAGCCTGCACATGGACCTGTGCCTGCTCATGTGCGAGCAGGGCCGCCGCGAGGAGGCGCGCCTCGAGCGCGACGAGGCGTTGCACATCGACCGGGCCGCCATCTGCCGGGGCGGGGACCCTCCCCATCTGGACACCCTGGAGATGTCCAACGTCATGAAGACCATCTTCCAGTAGAGACCCTCGGTCGCCGGGTAACCTGCCGATGTCTACTCCGAACGGCAGCTGCTGGGACAACCTTCACAGAAACTTTTAATCAAGTTCAGTTGAAGTCGTCACCGGATTGCATATGTTTTAATTTTTCATCAATCGATGTGTACCATTTGTTTCTCTCATTACTATCTTAAATATTAAGTTCCACTTTTCTGTATGTTTGTTTCGATGCGGAAGGTAAAGTGACGCGGTGACTCCCTATTAAGGATAAAGAAATGTGCGTTTCCGGTAGGACTCTAGGTGCTGCTTCCCTTCCAGCTTCTCTTCGTGGTGGTTTCCAAGGGGATTTCACTCTCCATTCTGTCCTACGGAGTAATCTGAATCTCGGGTGTGTACGCGTGTTATGGGCGGCGGCAGTCTGAGGTGGCGTCCGTTAATACACACCAAATTTTATGGGACAACTGCCCCATAAAATATTTCGTTTTTAACCCAAACGTAACTGAGATACAATTTGTAGCATAATAATGGGACGAATCGTATGTCTGTCCTACATTTTCGTTACAAATTGTCCCTATGTCGTGTTTTGTGTAAAAACGTGACATTTCATTAATTGTCGCATGGACATTTAGAGTGTACGGTAAAAGTACGCTGTCTAATACGCCGAGAACCTACGGACCGATGGGCGAGTGAATATCCCCTGGGCCCGATCGGTCTCAAAATTAAATGGCCCTTTGATACTGATACCCAAACAAACGGTCTTAGCCTTGAAACTCGTTCGGAGATAGACCACTCTCACTGATGCTTGTTCTTGAATGTTTTATCTTATGCGAGATGCCTTGCATGCGTTTATGACGAACGAAGCTCGAGAACGGAAGGAGAACAGAAATGCATCAAGAGCAGAAACGGGTAGTGAGAGAAAAGGTGGATTTAGTTTCTGACGCTGATCGTGAAGCTGCCCGGGTAGCAGAGAGGCGCCTCTAGGGCGCGCTGGCAGCGCTTCTGCGCCTGCCCGAAAAAAGCGCCCATATGGCGCGTGAAACGTCCGCGATTCGAGCGCACTTTAGGGCGCTCGACTGATGCGCAATCGCTGCACCCATTAGGTGCTGCAGTTGCGTCCCCCACGTCCACTCTGCAGTTTTCTATTCTTTTAAACTCAAATGTGAATTTTAAAACAGAATAAATAAAGGAAGTAAACGGCCAGAAATATTCATAAATTGTTCATTTATTTTTCTTAAACATAATCATATAAAAGTTTTAACCAGCAAATTCAAAACATTTAATACTGAATACAAAACTAATACCAGGTGTCCCAGCTCAGCCGTGCCAAGAAAAAGGTAGGCAAGCCCGCAACACTAGCCTCTCGCGAGGTGTCCACTCTTGGCGTCCAGCTCTGAGCCGGTCACGGGCTGTAGTCGACGCGCTTTAGAGGTTACGTCAATCTAAATGTGTTCGCATCCGTGCGGCATTTTCTGATATGAGCTAAAAGAAGATGGGAAAATAAGGGGCTATCGGCGCCTGCTCAAACTTTATTGATATCTATTTTCTACTCTGCTGTTTGCATTTTGGCTATCGGAAAAGTGGAGCCTTGCCACACTGCAAAGTGCTTGGCTGGACACCCCGCACGAGGCTAGTGTTGAGGGCTTGCCTACCTTTTCCCTGGCACGGCTGAGCTGGGACACCTGGTATAGTGAAACAAAGAACATAGGAGCAAGATGCAAACTCGTGCGTCAAGCAAGAAAAGCAAGAAGGAAAAAGGTGAAAATGAAGAATACAAAAGGATATACATTAGAGTACGGCAGGAAAGCCATGTTATTTTCACAGACCATAGCTAGAAGACTAAAAGATGCAACAGAATGGAATTGGAAAGCTACATGCCATGCAAAGCAGAAAGAAAAGAAATGCTCGTTTACAAATTCATGCAAATAGTGAACAAAGCGCATAGTGAAAAGAAAGAATTAAATTTGAGGCAAAACGAAAAGAAAACATACCTTTGAATCTGGTTTAAATAAAATACATCGAAAATGAATAAACCTGAAAAACAAAATAAGGAAAAAAAGAAAAAATTCTTCAAGACTTGCTTTGCAGCCAGTCGCTGAGGGCCCCCGTAACTTTAGCCATGGAGAATCGCCCCTCGCACTGCTTCCCAACGGAATATAATCGGAAATAAGAGAGGGTCATGTTTTCGCCTTAATGTTAACAAGCAAATGAAAACTGGCCTTTAGGAAAGTTATTAAGTCTGCACCTACCAAGAGTGAGAGAGCCACATCTTAGCTTCTCAATGCCACGCTTTTTGGCCGACCCCTTCCAACAAGGTAGGGGTACGCCAGAGCGCGTCGGGGCGTAACAGGTTTCGCTCATCGCGAATGGCTGTTCCGCCACTCCACGCCAGGCGCACGCCTACCTTGGCCTCCCGGCGGCTGTCACCTGACGAGTAGGGCCCTCCGGGGCCAAACAGTCAGTAGGACGCCCTGCGGGCGTCACTCTCTTCTCTCCGCACGGTCGCAACCACGCTCATGTTCTGGCTTCCGAACGTATCTTACATCATCCTTTCGCTACAATGCCGCCCAACCAGTCCTAACCTACCCTTACCTGCCTGCACCTAACCTACCCAGGCCTCCCCTAACCTAACCGAGAGTAACCCACTCGAGTCACTGATCCGCCCCTTCTTGACAGGCGCATGGCGCATACTGACCTAACCCAACCGGCGGATTTTAAATTTTAGACCACTTGTGAAAATAATCTAAAAAACCGCTTGGCCTGCGGTGCCCCTAGATGACGCGCCCATGGGTCGACCATGTGCGGCCATGGTCCTGCCATGGGATATTGGACATGGGCGGCCATGAGTAAACCATGGGTTGTCCATGGGCGGCCATGAGTAAACCATGGTCCGTCTGCGGATCGCCCATGGCCAGCCCGTGGTTTGTGGGTGGCTTGGTAACTTGCGTTGCTCGCGCGTGGTTTAATAAAGTGCGAACGACCATATTGTCCGACTCAGACCCGCGGCCGTAAGCGAGCGCACGCGAATCCTGGGGTGGACCAACCTGCACCTCAGCTTTTACAGATTACACATTAAATACATGAGGAAAATAGCCATGGGAACTCATGAGACACTCGACTGATCAATTTAAAACTAAACTTTTATTCAAGTAAAAAATTTACTTGTTCATGCTTGTGAATCAGCATGCCAACATTTTCAAGACAATCGTCAACAATTTTAAGACCTCGTACACTGTTCACACATAAGACTCTCCTGACCAATTGTAAAATTAACTCAAGTAAGAAATTTACTTGTTCGATTATTGAGGAGCTGTAAAAAGAGCATAAAAAGGTCTAATGCCCTCTCTGACTCTCTTTCTTTTCTTTCTTTATGGCTTTCTTCTCCTTTTTTCGCTCTTCCTGAGCCTCAGCAGAAGGAATCGGTATCTGTTGTCTCCTGAAAGTCTTCCGAAGACCCATAATTTTTTGACCTAAAATGTATCTGGTCCGCCCAACCCTGAAGTCAACTTCCTCCTTGGAAACCCCCTCTTCTTCCGCTCTTTTCTTCAAGAAATCTGAAGCAAATTAAAGAGCATAGATAGGTGAAACGACACATAACAGGACGGTAAGTAAAGAAATGCATCAGAGAGAGAATGCCCGCTGTACCTTCACACTGATTCATTTTTTGCGGTGTCATCCTTGGATACCCAACTGTTTTCATTTTACTGGATGCTGCCAACCCTGTGGGGCTGCGCTTGACAATGGTCTCTGGTTTCCAGAGTGAATCAGCAAACTTGTAGAGAGCCAGCGAATCGCCACTCTGCCCCTTGCAGATAAGTTTGGCACGGCTACTGCTGATCACTTCAGGCTGCAACAAAAGGAGATATATTGTATGACTAGATCACTATCTTATGAAAGAGAAACCCTTCACAATGTATACTTTAAAACATATAATTTGATTAAGCATGAAGTGTACGTGTTTGCAAACAAAACTAACACCAACCTCATCATCTGAACTATTAGCTGAACTGCTATCCTAAAGATACAAACAAAAGAAAAAGAAAGAAAATATAATTGCACCAAAACAATGCTAAGAATTATTGATATCACTAAAATTCGTTGAATTCTTGTTCAAATAACTGATTTAACACTATTAACAAAAAAGCTTACCTCATCTTCGTCTTTTCTAGAGGCCTCTCGGTCAGTTCCATCACTATCATCAAGGTGATCAAGAAAGTTATCCTGAAATAATTGCAAACATAACTGTGACATTTTCTGTAACATTTAAAATAAAACTTTATTCATTATGTTATTACCTCCTCAACAGCCGGAGCCTGGAAAGGCGGCTTCACCTAGAACAGTCAGAAGCAAATTAGATCATCCAAAGTCCACTAAACACAAGATCATCAAACTATTAAACACACCCAATCACATCATCGACCCCATACCTCAGCGGACCCTCTTTGAGAGAAAAAAATTTACGCCACCAAAATTCAGCACTTCCCTCCTCGGGCTCCTCTGGTTCAATCAAGTTGTCCAAAGCCATATCATTTCTTGCCTCTCCCCTAGTCTCTGGGTTTGACTCTTGTACTTCTTGTCTCGATTCTTTCTCCAAATCTGTTTTATTTTTTGATATGCATAAACTCTCTTTTGATGCGTGCGATTCTTTTTTAGATTTCAAGTCCTTTGCTCTCTTTAAATCTTTCATTGAATCTGTCTTTGAATCTTTCTTTGATTTGGTCTTTGATTCAGTCTTTGATTCGGTTTTTAATTCTTTCTCCCTTGACACCTTCCCAGAACTTGTTTCACACATTTGAAACAAACCCAAGAGATTTCGTTTTGAAGCTTCTTCGGCAGCATTCTTTCCGCATTTTTTCCCTGAAGCTTTTGAGTTCCCTTTACAGGTACCCTAAACAGCAGATGAAGAGAGACACAGTATTAGCAAAGTTAGCCTCAGACAGTTGGTTTGGAAATTAGGCATTCACAGCACTTACAGGCACAACAGACATTTGAGCTTCTAGGGCTTTGTCGGACAGCACTCTTGGGCGTTTCACATTAGATTTTGTGATGAAATTTTGTGATTGACGCGGAGTCGTTGCAGGATGACAATTGGGTGTACGAGCCGCCAGTGCCGACGGAGACGGACAACGAGTCCGTGACTATAAGCCTGATCAGTCTGGGAAGAACGCTGGTGTTGCTGCGGTAGCAGTGCGTTTTGGGGGGAGGTGGGGGAGGGGGCTCCTGCCTGCTCCGGCCGGGCCCGTCTGTGTCAACAAAAGGCACTCCTAACGCTTTAATGAGGGTACTGGAGACCTTTAAATTCTCGATTGCGAATCCATTTTTGCGTGAACTATATTAAAAACGATGATTGTAGTTGCATTTAACACAAAATTCCAAGCTCAGTCATATAAAATTCGACCGAAAGACTTGCATTTGAGCCGTACTCATAGACTCGTTTAAAAAATTTTGAAACCACGTTTTTAGCTCTGTAGACTGTAATTCAAAAGATATTTGCTTGAAATTTGGATGACTTATTCCTCGTGTGCTTCCGAACATGTTGGCGTTTGAACGACAGCAATATTCCAAGACGTTCAAAAATTTCCCCTGTCTCTTTCACACCTTCACTACCCCAGGTCACTGCTCCACAGCACGGGCCAGATGTGACAGGGTCCCCAGGCCCACAGACCTACCCAGCCCCCAACCCCCAGTCCTCAGTGTTGCTGCAGTTGCTGAGGTGGCGGAACCGTGGAAGCTCCGAGGTCCAGCGTTCTTCCCAGACTGATCAGACTATAGCGCCGCCGAGGAGCCACTCACCCCGGCCACCGAGAAGATGCTCAACTTCGAAGACAGATGGGAGAAAGTCAAGCCCGCCACCAGGGCGACTCGGCGAGTCAAACCAAAGCTCTCCGACGGCTCCAGACAGCCGCTCACCGCGGTGCAGAAGCTCACAAAGGCCAAGACGTCCGCCCCCCCGCCGCGGCCGACCCCGGACGGAACCAAGAGGACGCTGTCGAGTCTGGAACTTGTGCCCGGTAAAAGGACCAACACCACCACGCAAAAATGAATGTTTTAACCGTGAATCTCTGCGCAGCAACATCGGCGGCCAAATTCGAGGCGTTGAGGGCCTTGCTGGTGTCAAAGAAGATCGACGTTGCGCTGCTGCAGGAGGTGGCCGCGCCGCGGCTATGCGTGCCAGGCTACAAGGAGTTTACGAACATCGGCGAGGCGCGGCGGGGAACCGCGGTCCTCGCGCGCGAAGACCTGGAGCTGACGCCGCTGCTGGCCCTACCGAGCGGGCGAGGAAGCGCCGCCAAGGTAGGCAACCACACGTTCATCTGTGTGTATGCGCCGGCAGGGTCCAGGCGGCGGCAGGAGCGCACGGCCTTCTTCGCCGAGGACGTCGCGCAGCTTCTAGCGGCGGCAGGCCCCCACGCCATCCTCGGCGGGGACTTCAACTGTGTGGTGCGGACGGCGACACCACCGGAGCTACCATGAAGAGCCCCGAGTTGCAGAAGCTAGTGTGCGAGAGAAGACTCGAGGACGTGTCGCCCAGCGACCCAGCACGGCCGGGGCACACATTCGCCACAGCAACCATGTCCGCACGGCTGGACAGGGTGTATGCGCCCCGCCAGCTCGCCGTGCGGGCCGCGGAGGTCGTCCCGGTGGCCTTCAGTGACCACCACGGCCTGGCCGTGGCCGTCGACGGCGAGGTGCCGCCGAGGCCGCTAGCGGCGTCCTGGAGGTTCGACGCGCGCATCCTGAAGGACCCCAGCTACCTGGATAGCTTCAAGGAGTGGGCGCGGTGCGTGGCACGGCGGCCAGTCGATGGCGACGTCGTCCAGTGGTGGCTGCGCGAGGCCAAGCCAGCCATCCGCCGCCATGCCGCCAAGTTCACAAGGGACTTCAGACGTGATTGCCGCCTCAGGCTGGACTTCCTATACGAGCTGCTGCAGGAACTGGTCGCCACCGCCCCGCCGCGCCCCGCCCAGCAAGTCGACCTCATCAAGGAGACCAAGGAGGAGATCTTGGCCATGCACGCAGTCATGCTTGAGGGCTTCAAGCACCACGCAGGGCTGGAGGACGCAGTCCAGGGCGAACCTGTGTCGGCCGTGCACGTGGGACGCGCTGCCAAACGCGCCCGACAGCAGGACATCAACCGGGTTGTCACGGATGAGGGCGTGACCCTGACGGAGCCGGCGTCCGTGAGGGACCACTTCTTTAATCTGTTTCAAAAGAAGTTTCGGGCCCCAGACCAGCCCGGGGCCGCGCGGTGCGACTCGCCCATCCTTGCGGCCGCCACCAAGGTCCTGGGCGCGGAGGACAACGAGCAACTCTGCAGGCCGTTTACCGCCGAGGAAGTCCTCGCTGCCGTGCGAAGGGCCCCGAAGCGCCGTAGTCCCGGCGCCGACGGCATCCCGGCCCCGTCGGAGAGGAGTTCACCGAGGTCTGCAACGCCCTGCTCAGACGCCGCCACGTCCCCGCCGAGATGACGCGCGGCGTCATCGTCCTGGTGCCGAAGAAGCCCAGGCCGGCCGTGGCCAAGGACTGGCGACCGATCACGCTCCTGGACGTCGACTACAAGATCCTGGCCAGGCTGGTGACGTCCAGGTTGGCGGCCCTCCAGGACCGCCTCCTCCACCCCAACCAGGTCCGCCCAGGAGGCGTGCGCGGCATGTCGGCGTCCTGGGCGCGCTCAAGCAGCCAGAATGTGTAGTGTCAATAGATTTTAGTGGCGCTTTCGACAATGTGACTCACGAGCTCCTGTTCGAAGTGCTACGACGGCGCGGTGTCTGCGAGGACATTGTGGAGCTCATCAGGTCGGTGTACGAGGGGGCCACGTCGCAGCTCCGCGTCAACGGCGTACTCACGGAGGCCTTCAAGGTGGGCAGGTCGGTGCGGCAAGGATGCCCGGCCAGCATGTTGCTATTCGCCGTAGTCATAGCCCTCCTGCTGTACGCCCTGGACGCCCGCCTGCAGGGCCTCACGCTGGCGAAATGCACGCTGTGTCGGCATACGCGGACGACGCATTCGTCGTGCTCCGCGAGCACGCCGAGGCCGACGTCGTCGCGGAGGTACTCCGGGACTTCGGGGCCAAGGCGGGGCTCCACACCAACCCCGACAAGTGCGGCGCCCTGGCCGCGGGTGGCTGGCGCAAGGACATTGCCATCCAGTTCCCCTATGTGGCCAAGCTTAAGGTGCTTGGCGTGACCTTCGAGGCCAGCATCCGGGCCACCACCGCGACGAACTGGGCGGCCGTTCTGGCCGGAGTGCGCGGCGTCCTTGCCGACAACACCACCAGGGCGCTGGGCCTGAGCCAACGTGCCAGTTACATCAACATGTTCGCTCTCTCCAGACTCTGGCACGTTGCGCAGGTGCTGCCGGCCCCCAAGGGCGTCGCTGACGGAGCTGTCAGCGCTGCGGGCAAGTTCCTGTGTCGCGGAACGATGTTCAGGACCAGCATGCGAGTGGCCTGCACGCCCCGGGCACACGGAGGCCTCGGCCTCCCCGACATCGCCAAGAAGTGCGCCGCCACCTTCACCGGCCGCTGGCAGCATACAGGGTGTAAATGTTCATATCTGCATTACTTCGGGAGCGTATAGGGGGCACCTAGACGAGTATTTTGATACAGGACACTTGGGGTCGCAAATCAAAATTACGACCGCTACAGCGAAATACAATTTGTGGACTGAGCGCCGGAAAGGAGGCAACCCATCTGGCAAGGCGGTCACCGCGTGGCGTGGCGGAGCGTAGCGCAGCGTGCCGAGAGCAGGGCGGGTCTGGCGAGCCGACCGGCGACCCGGACCCGGCCGGCCCCGCCGGCTCACCCGACCCGTTGCCACCGTACAGGTCGGGTCGGGCCGAGCGAGAAGCTAACGCGTCGACAGACCCGTGGGCCTCGCCTGTGAGTGGCGGGCGGGAGATGCAAGAAGAGTTGCCTATTAGTACGGCGCTGAGGGTAAAAGTGCGACGCAATGTGCCTTCAACTTTAAATTGTAAACAGAAATCATAGCGAAGTGTGCTCTGTGTCGCTGCGGCCCGGCCGGGTCTTCGCTCGCCCACCAGCCGGGCAGCGCACAGCCAGCGCAACGGCACGGCACGGCGCTCGACCCGACAGCATGCGCGCTCTCTCGCACACTCAGCGCGGCGACCCGATAGACCCGCCCACTGACGGTCTCTGTCTCTGGCCCGTGGCTCTCGGCACGCTGCGCTACGCTCCGCCACGCCACGCGGTGACCACCTTGCCAGATGGGTTGCCTCCTTTCCGGCGCTCAGTCCACAAATTGTATTTCGCTGTAGCGGTCGTAATTTTGATTTGCGACCCCAAGTGTCCTATATCAAAATACTCGTCTAGGTGCCCCCTATACGCTCCCGAAGTAATGCAGATATGAACATTTACACCCTGTATACTCAGCAGCGACCCGGACAGCTTCGCCGCAGAATGGCTCCACGTATTACTCGGCGCTTTTCCACCCAGCGCACCGCGGCGAGGCGTCTGGGCGGCCGCGGCGTACTTCAAGGCCTTCAAGGAGTCCAGGACGACAGCCGCAGACGTCCACGTCGACGCAAGGGGCCGCGAGGCCATCCAAGCCATCTACAAGGAGCTCGAGGACGCGGAGGGCCTCCCGGTGCCCAGGATCGCCTCCAAGGAACAGGACGCCAACTGGCCGCAGGTCTGGGCCAATGTGCACGGCGCCGGCCTCCCCGAGGACACCAGGGACGCATGGTGGAAGGCCGTCCACGACCTCCCGGCCACCAAGGCGCGCCTCTATCGCATTGGCCACTCTGAGGACGAGGTATGCCCGAAGTGCGGCTCGCAGGACACTCTTGCCCACAGATTGACCAGCTGCAGCGCCACCAGGACGGCGTGGACGTGGACGCAGACGCGGCTGTCCAGGCTACTGGACACGACGGCCTCGCCCAGGACCCTGCTGCTGCCAGATTTCAAGGCACACCCCCCGGAGCGACAGGTCGCCGCCGCGTGGCTCGCCGGAACCGTGGTGCACTTCCTCACCACAGCGTCGAGGACGGACGCGCCTAGCCTCGCCGTGCACGTCTCCAAGGCCCGGGCGCAGGCAGCGGCGCGGGGCAGCACGCCGGCGGCGCTGAGAAGCGGCCTGGCAGAGCTGGAGTAGGCGCTGACAAAGCGACAACATAGGAGGGGGAGAAGGCAGGGTGCAGCGAGTGTGGGCGGAATGCACGGGGGGACTTGGAGGACGGCTGCCGCGGGTGTGGGCGAAGGCAGCGGAGAGAGGGCCGACTCCCCACCCTAGTGTTCAAGAATACGACGCGGCTACACCCCGCGCCCCGGAAGACCCAGTAGCGGCGGACGCCACCAGATGGCCTACCTTATATATATATATATATATATATATATATATATATATATATATATATATTTAAACAATCATGTTAAGTTTGTAAAATAATTTGAATTATATTGTTGTTTTTTTTAAAAAAAAGAGCCAATTAAGAGTCTTGGCCAGGAGGGGGGGGGGGGGCAGAGAAAACCATCCTGAAGACGCTGGTTGTCATTTCTTTCTCATCTTTTCCCCTCCCGGAAATTGTTCGTAAGGCCATTCCTCACGGACCCGACTCCGAGCACGGCTAGAGTCACTTATAAAGTGTATCTACAAAAGTAGCTTTGGGGATACCCCCTGACAGTTTTTGTTCAGCCACTTTCCGTAGGATCGCGCCACTGTCGACGAGAATTTTGGTTACAAAGCCACGTATCTGCATCAACATTCCGTGTCAGATGCTGCACCTAGTTCCGTGCAGCTGCAGGGCAGTGACCGCTCCCGCAACCTTCCTCCCCGGGTGTGAGTCGTAAAGTAATTATGCGGGTCCCTATTGAAAGCTGTGTCAACACGGCGAGGCCCCCTTCCTTCCCTTTGCCCTCCTCCGGGGATTCCGGGTACATTCGGCACGGTATTGTTCTCGCAGTGACAGAATGCTAGTCTTTTTTCGAACTTTTTTTTTCGCGTTCAAAAGTGTTCAATGATCATCTCAACTTTTCGGGTACGTTTTGACAAATAAATCGGTTGTTTGCAGAAGTTTGTAGCTCTACCCGTTCGGAAATTGCAATTTGTCGGCGTGGCATTAGAATTTGGTTGTACGTCGAAGGTTTTGGGCTCATTGACTGGGGGCGGGGGCGGCAGGCAGCGGCGGAGCGTCGCCAGGCGCAGCGGCAGAGCTCTGCAGTGGCATTTTGCATGCTGGAAATTTTGGGACCCGCAGACTTACTGACATGACAGTTATTAGTAGGGCTGCTCTATTCGGCGCCACAATGAATATAACTGAAAAGTGGTCCACATGAGAATTTTACAATCGCGACCAGATTTTGGATTCTGAGCTCCCATAGTATTCGTTTGGGCTTCCCTGGCTTTGCGTCTCTGCCGGCCCGGGCCAGGCCTCGGTGCAGCGTCACAGGCGGACGGCCGGGCACAGGCAGCCGGAGGATGGTCGGACGCCGGCGAGGCGGCGGCCTCCACCCCTGCCCAGAGCGGGGGAGGCGGGAGCCGCGACCGTAACGGTACTCTTTCCTCAGGCATGGTCCCAAAATAGTAACTTTTTAAATTGATTTCTGGAGACCGAACGCACAACGCCACGCGCATTATCGCGCCAGTTTTACGCGGATTCGAATTTTGAATGACGATTCTAGCCCAACTGGAACGGCCTTTGCACGGCCGCAGCAGTCCTGGAGACGGTCTCAGCCGGGCCTCAGGAGCATGAGGATGGCACGGCCCGGGACCGAAGCGCTCCAGGTCTGCGGGGACCGGGCCGGCCAGCGGGGTCCGGCGGGGCGGCACATTATATTGCCTTCTTTGTGTGGGCTTTTGTTTACTCGGTCGGCATGCCCCCAACCTTCCTCTCCCTTCCACGTAGTTCCTCCAGGCTCCACCAGCGCCACCGAGCAGACAGCAGTTTCGAGCCCGGCAAATTCGAAAGAGACGAAACGTGTCGGAAACAGATCAAACTTAAAACAGAGATAGCGGCAAAACTATTTGTCGTACAGAAAAAGTTGTAGAACCAAATGTGCATGGTTTACGGTGACCTATTCCATATGATTCGTCAACATCCCGGATATCAGAAAGTTAATGATTTGGTCGCTTCTTAAGTTTCACAAAACGGCATGTGCTACAACGCCCAAATTGAACATTTGTAGATGGATCTCAAACTTATGACGAATCATATGGAATAGAGGAAGGTGTGCTCTTCGCAACGACGTGCTTGTTGTCCTCGTGCAACGCATACTTTTAGCGCTATCTCTGTCGCCAATTTGACAAATTGGGCACTTTGAACGCTCGTATCTCCGTTCAAAATTGAACAATCGGCATGGGGTTTTACAGGGCCCTTGTGTATCACTGAATCTATGCGTGTGCCGATTTTGAACTTTCTAGCTCGCAGTGAAAATGCGTAAGGGATGGCCTTAAGGGTGAAACCTGAAGAAAAGTAGTGAGGGTGAAATGAATACAAAACAAAACGCAAATCATACATTCCTGGACACTCACAGCAAAGTGATAAAACCCTTCTTCTCTCAAAGACACTTCGAATTCATACAATTTGTCTCTGTCGTTGAGGGGCAGGCTCGGCCACCCTGCCGGTTTTAGGGCATTTTCCCCGGACTATAGGGTGTTCAAAATTTTACTAATTTTATGGTCGACGTTTTGTAGGAGCCTACAGGTATTGATTACTAGGATAATGAGCAACAGATTGTTCTGGAAAAGACACCTCAAAACTTACTGGGGTGAGTACCAGGCACATCACCTACATCACCAACAGGATGTTCAGGAAAAGTCTGACTACCTAAACAAAACAAAAAAACAAATAAAAATACGGAGATGAGAGAGAAAAGAAAAGCAGAGAAGACATAGTCATACAGTGAAATGTATGAGTTCATAGACACAAAGTAGTATCATTTTGTCAGCGACAAGAAATTATTTCTCTTACGTGAGCTCAATCATTGTCGGTCCTGGAGGTGCTCTGCAGCCTTTCGCAGGTCCTCTAAGTTATTTCCCTGCACAACAGCATCAGGCAAATCCTTCCCCACATCTAGATCCAGATCTCTAATGCTAAAGATTCAAGTAAACAAAAAGGGTCAGAGGGCAAAATTTAACATTGTAAATTGACTATTAACAAGAGATATATTGCTCACAAGATGAAGCAAATAAAACATTTTCCTTTGAAACCAATAAGCTCACCTTGAGGATAGGCCTTTCCCGCCAGAAGCCCCCAAAACATCAAAAATATTCCTAAAAATAACAAGCTGGCCCGTCCCTCCGTCGAACCTCGGTGCCGGTTCCGCTCCACTTCACCGACACCTCAGTTCGACAGGGGGGCTTGGCCACCTTGGCTTGCCGGCGGCGTTTGCGGGGGCCTCCGGCTCCCGTCTGAAGTCACTTAAGATGTGGCCGGTGGTACATATTTTTGTAACAACTAAAATCGCTAACCTCAGCCCGTCCCGACTCGCGACGGAGTGCGCCTTGCAGGCGCACCACACGCAGCAGCCAACACCAACGTAACAAATCTAAAAATTCTCATATAACAGAGACGTGACAAAATTTTAATATTGCGACCACCGTACGTTTGTTTACTCCACAAAAGAAGTCTACCCTTCAAATTTGAACGTCCTGCGTCAACGATAAGTCTGCGCACACACGTCCGCCCGAACGGACAGTCGGCATCAGACTATAAGCCCGGCTGCTGTCCGTTTCTACCGAAACGTGTCGAGACGGGCTAAAAAACAATATTATATAAGGACAATACAAGTAAACCTACATAACAGGAACCAACACTCACTTGTGCATTGCCACCACTTTTGGGGTTTCAGGTGGAGGGGCCAACGGTGTACCTCGCTGTACCACCACCGGAGTTTCCAGGTTTAATCTCTTGTAAAAGCTAAATACAGATAGAGGGCCAATAACATAAATTGTCAATAGATGAAATGAAAGTGGGCACCTTTACTACTACCAATCTATTACTCACGCTGGTTTAGAGACAGAATGAATGTTGCGTACACTTCCTGTACTGACATCCGATAAAGTTGAAGATCTGTAAACACAGAGAGGGTTAAGGGAATTAACTGTCAACACAAACTGAGATGATGGATAACAATAAATTACATACACTGGTTTAGAACTGGTTGAATATTCTGTACATTGCTTGAACCGACATTGACAGCCGCCAAAGTTGAAGATCTGTCAACTGAACCTGTAACCCACTCGAGTCACTGATCCGCCCCTCCTTGACAGGCGTATAGCGCATACTGATTGACCCTACCCGAGCGGCGGATTTTAAATTATAGACAACTTGTGTTAATTATCTAAGAAACCGCTCGAGCTGCGGTGCCCCTTAGGAGAGGTTGACTACAGTATGATGAAAGAAAGCCGTGATCCAAATTTCAGCCTTCTGCGACCAATCGAGAAATCGCGCGGACAGTCATACTACAGACATGACAGTTTTCACCCAGTCGGTCCAGGGCTTCGCTATCGCTCAGCCATTGACCGTCACCAGCAAGGCCACACCGTCTTGCTCACCATTCACTTGATGCACGTCTGCAACAATGGCGAGAGGGCACACTCAAGACGATGGTCTTGCTAGTGGTCTTGAATGATCACGTGTTAGGTGAGGCTGAGCAGGCGGTAACCAGGTCACCCAGCTCGCTCTCGCCGTTACCGAGGCTCGCTCGGCCGTTACTTTGTGCAGGTTGTTCCATATGGAGGCTCCCAGAGGCGTTTTTGGATTTAGGCGCCTTCTGCTGCCTCTTCTTGCACTTCCCTTTGGTCTTCTTGCTCTTGCAAGCACTGGCAGTGTGACCTTCGTCTTGGGGTTCAGGAGGCATCAAATTTGTTGTGCAGTACAAATTGAACCGTGCAAACCAGTGGGACTAAGGCTCAGAATCGTTTGGGTCGAACGCCTCCAATTATCCGACAGCCGGCACAAACACTGCATGCGTTTAGGCAGCCATGACGCCCAAGTCGGTCAACAACACTTGCCACGAGGGGATTCCAAACCGTGATTCTTCTGAACCCACTTGCTTCGAGGAAATATGCTGAGGAGAGTCGCTTTTACTCCGCGTCGCCAATGATGTGTTCACTGAGCAGTGGTGGGATAAGTTGGCGACCACAGCCGGCACGGCTCGCACAGCGGGCACTCGACGGGCGTTTAAGAGCAAGAAAAAGGTTAACGAACCATCAAGTTTCACTAAATCAATGAAAAAACTACTGACTAGACAATTATTTTCAGTTTTTTCGTCAAGAAATAAACAAGGTACGCCAGAGCGCGTCGTGGCGTTACAGGCTTCTCTCATCGTGATTCACTGTTCCGCAACTCCACGCCTGGCGCACGCCTTCCTGCCTGCGGCTGTTCCTTGACGAGTAAGACACTGCGGGGCCAATCGGTCGGTACGACGCCCTGCGGGCCTCCTCGGAAGCCGTTGCGCCAGCGGCTTGTGAGCCGTAACGCAACGGCTCGGCCGGAGCAGCTATGAAGGCGCTAGGCTGCGGCACGGTAGCGGCTCTGAAGCCGTTGCGCCAACGGCAGTAAGACCACGGTGTAGAGACATACGGTGGCGGCACGGCTGCGGGATTAGCTACCTGCGGGCGACCCCAGAAGTGGGGCCCTCTGAGGTTTTCCCTGCCGGCCGCCGAAGCGCTGCTGTCGTTAGGGGGCGAGCTGCAACACCCGTCCCGCCTACCTGCGGAGGGGGCCGCCGCTTCGCGCGCCGGCCGCCGGGGCCCAGCTTAGCTCGGACCAGCCTTCGGGTCCGGCGGCTCCTGCCCGGGCGGGAACTTTCAAACTGCTGCATATGGTTTGAACGAGCCCGTGCCCGGCTGGTCGCGGGCTGAGGCTGGCGGCAAGATGACAGTGCGGGGACGGGTCCAATCACTGGTTCGCGGATCCTCGGAGGCAGCGCGATCGGAGGGGGGGGGGGGGGGGGGCAAATTTGTTCAGTTGACGCAAAAATAATCATTAGAGAAACGTTGGGAAAAGTCACTCTGGTGATGATGTCGGCGGACTCGAAGTGCACGGCACACACCATGGTCTCGGGAACGATGAGGACGGCCACCGGGGCCCGCCGTGTAGCCGACACCGACGCAGTACCCAGATTTCAGCGCCGCTGTGAAGGCGCTAGGCTGCGGCACGGCAGCGGCTCAGGAGCCGTTGTGCCAACGGCTTGCGAGCAGTAAGCCAGCGACTCGGCCGGTGCCGCTAAGGCGCTAGGCTGCGGCTCGGCAGCGGCTCAGAAGCCGTAGTGCCAACTGTTTTCGAGCAGTAAGCCAGCGGCTCGGCCGGTGACGCTGTAAAGGCAATTGCTTCCTTGCGGGAAGAATTGGGGT
The DNA here is from genome assembly GCA_026979955.1 of Megalurothrips usitatus. Lineage (NCBI taxonomy): Eukaryota > Metazoa > Arthropoda > Insecta > Thysanoptera > Thripidae > Megalurothrips > Megalurothrips usitatus. The sequence goes on along the minus strand of CM049598.1, from coordinate 13,570,693 downwards.
TTTCTTAATTTTAGTGTAACTTGCTGGAAGTCTGCGTGAGTTTTGGGTGGAGAGCGCGCGGAAGGTACCAGACGAAAAATAGATTAAGTATAATGGCCCAAATCGGGCGAACAAAGCAGGACTGGATGTTCGCCCAAATCGGGCAAATAGCGGTGTCGCTCTTAAGGACCCAAATCGGGCACTTGGCAGAGCGGTCGCTAATAGCCCAAATTTTGGACGGACACCCGATACTGGCTGCAGGGCCCAAATTCGGGCGGTACAAGTTGTCGGTTATTCGCCCAAATCGGACAAATAGCGGTGTCGGCCTTAAGGACCCAAATCGGGCACTCGACAGAGCGGTCGCTAATAGCCCAAACTTTGGAATTGGCTACAGGTTATTCGCCCAAATCGGCCAAACGAGGTAATCACTTGTTCGAGTTCGTGCTGTAATGATAAGGTGAATGAGGTATTTCGAGGACAGAGGGAAGACGCACAATTATCCATAACAAACCCTCATCTGTTTGTCCGTGTCGTCTGCTGTGACTGTATTAAACGCTGGGGGAAAAAAATTAGAACGCGAAAAGGGGTAGATGATCAATGTAACTGCCTATTCTTTAAACGCGGATATTTTTTGTTACGCTAGTTAGCAGACGCCACATGCAAACACTTGAGAGTTTATGGACATCGGGGTACCCTTCTTGCTATTTTGAGAACTTCGACTCTGGATTGACTGTCCTGCATTTTGGGATGCAGAAATATTTTTTGAAATGTTTCATTCTATGAAAAATAATGAACTTAAAAGAACATGCAAAGGAAATAAGGATGCAAAATCAAATAACAGGAGCTTTAATATACACCTTTTCAAAAAAAAAATGGTTCACAGCACAGAGTTTAAAAGAACACACATTTTTCTAAAATTCCCAATAATTAAACAGAATAAAACTTTTAAAACACAGTACACAGGTGGTGTAGGCTAAAATACAGCTGCACAATTATATCTCAGTGAAAAAATATTTCTGACAGTAAACTATTTGTGCTCAGATTTTGACAATTATTTTTGGGTAGAACTTAATCATTTCTAAAATTTGAACTTTGACAAAGCAATACCTACAATGAATGTTTTGATGGAAAGTTAAATACTGCAAACCACCTTGTGCACAAACCCTAGGCTCAACATAAATCCTAATTAAAAATCTTTCTAAAAATTCACATGGGTTTCATAACAGTTTACAAACAAATTACTTAGTTGGAGTGTATGGCTTTTTTATTTGTACAGTGCGTCCTGCCCTAGTTGTCTGGGACTGCTGGGACTGAGGTAAAGAATCTATTGAAAGAAAAAGAGGTGTAGGAAATGGTGTTTAAGAAAGGGTCAGGATAAAAAACAAATTGCAACAATACCTGAACCATCCAATTCAATTCCATCAAATTCTATTTTTCTTTTGGTGGTGGTCTTCTTTTTAGGCTGCCCAACTGAAACAAAAAATCTTTAATAGTAACAAAATCTTAGTGAAGTCTAACACAATAATAAGTGCATTGCAAAGATAAATAGTTACCATTGCACGCCTTACAAATACGTCCTTTGCCATACCCCTCCTCAGCCTGAGCAGGAGCAACACTACAGGGCGGAATTGCATGCACCTTCCTCTTGCACTTTAAGCAAGCGTGGCTGGGTTCACCAATATTGCATGTCGTGCAAGCCATTGGATTCGGTTCTGTAAATGTGAAATGATTATTAATTCGGGAGCTGGAAGGAAAATTATTACACGATCCTGCTCTCATCTATTACTAGTTCTGCATGACTTACCAATTACGACAGCATGAGTTTGAACAGGGCTAGAACTGCCTGCTCCCTCTTCTATTCCATCTACACACCACGGAACAAAATTGAATTCATTAAACAATGCATAATCTAAAGGATGTCTAAAAAGGAACAACCTACAGAAACACGCAAATAGATTGACAAGTAGAGCACAGGGTCCTAGCGTTTTTATTTATACCTGCCACTAACTAAATTTTAAATCCACCAAAAATCAAGGTTGACATAGGAGTCATCTTAGAGAAGAAGGAAATATGTGAAAGGATCACAATGGTATTGCACATACAGAACATCGACATGAACAAACAGGCAAAGGGGCCACTTAGTGAGATGTAAAATATGCAGTTTTATATGAAAAAATACATAAACTTATGTGGAAGATTGTCTGAGTTCTGTATGTAGAAGACCCTTGTCACAATGTCAGACACTATGAAACAAAGTAAATGAATTTGTGGTTTTGTGCCAAAATGCACCTTTTGCACCTATATTCAAAAGTACAGGCACTGAGAAGACAGGTAATCTCATCACCTAGGCAAGCTGGAAAAACTGTGAATCACTCCAGAAGTTAACATCACCAAAGAGTTAGATTAGGTGACCAATACTAATGCTAAGAGACAAAAACAGAGTAAAATACAGTTATATGCACCTTATACAAAATTAACAAAGAAAAGCTCTATAGAATTCAGCGTTTAGCAAAGAATAATAAAATAAAAGATTTTGATGGCAAGACGGAAATATGAATGTCAACATATAATTTGTATGAGAGCAAACAGTGCAGAGGATTTCTTTTACCAAAATGCAGTAAAGCAGGGATCCACTTTCACATTCATGTATGTAGATATCCAACAAGCAACGCCTAAAAGCGTCCAGTTATTTTATGTTATTTCTTATCAGTTCATGTTCAGGAAAATAAGCAGTATTAAAATTGATAACAGCATGAAATCACATGGCAATATGGCACAAAAAGAAGCTCAAAATATTTTGCTCAGTGACAATGAATTCTGATTATGAAGCAGGCTTAGCTACAGCAGTGATGCATAAACCTTAAGAAAAGAAAATGCAATAAAATTCATAAATTGACTCTTGTACGTGGTTGGTGATCTTCTGATTTCATTGCATAATTCACACTTCACAAATTGTAGTACAGATAGCAAGCCAAGGAGAGCACTCAACCAAAAGATTTAAAGCAGCACACACCATACAAACAGCAGACAAGGTAGTGACTCACCAAACAATGTTCATGGCCCTCAAAAGGGCCGTTGTAATCCTAAGAGTTCTGATATCACTTGTACCTAGAAAACCTGGAAAAATGTAGACATTAATTTGATTGATCTGGAGATGAGATTCAGCAGCCTGCAGGCCAGAAACTGAACAATATCGGCACATACTGTCTCCACCTTAACTTCTATGATCACTAGGAGTAGATAACGACAAGTATGTTGTATGCATCGATACACAGGGACACCCTAACGCTGCTGCATACCACACTAGATTGAAATGACTCCCTCACGCCTCACCTTTCATTTTCATAATCTTCCACATGTGTTTACATGGGATTATGGGGCCAGGACAGGAGCACCAGTCCTCAGTTGTGGTGTACACAACACGGCCCGTTTTACTCTTTGCCTGAGACTCAATGCTATATGTTCCGTCAGGATTGAGTTTGACGTCTTCATCTGGAATCTCAACTCCTCTTTCCTCTCTACCCTTCTCTTTAAGGGCCTGTCTCTGAATCTGCGTGACACGAGCCCCAGCTGAAATCCAAATGGCATAATATACACATACAATTCAACTGACTTCAATTTGAATGAAATTGAATTAATACTAACGTGGCATTTTAGAGGGAATGGCATCCTTCACTTTTGCTTGGAACTTTCTCTGGAAAGTTTTAGTGGACCCCTGAGGCCTTCCTTTACACTTCACAGCTTCAGGAATTTTCACTCCTTTTAAGGCTGTTTCCAGATCTGAAGGCTTGATTGCCTTGTTATTATCTAGATCTCCTCAAAAAAAATAAAGAGAGAGAGAGAATGGTGATAGCATGATCTAACTGCAATATACCATTTTAAAGAAGGAAAATAAGATTCGCTATTATTTGATACCTTTTCTAATTGCTTTGGTGAACTGATGGAAATTGCAGTGGCTCTCCTTGAAATAATTGGCACATCCCCAAAACTGCCTGTTTGGGTTGTTTCTGCTGGTTCTCCTGCAAATTGGACAGTGAAGTGGTACTGTATAAATAGATTTCATCCAATTTTTAAAAATTTGATGAAAATAATAGTTGTGCACCTACCGAACTGTACGGACTCCACATCTGCAATATGGCCCTGTGGAGGGCACCTCTTCAGCATTGCACTGATCCCTCTGATCCGCTTGAGAATTTAGCAGGTTTTGTGAGCCCATCTCTGTCTCTAATAAAGAAACAAGTTCAGATAAATTCTGATTGTCCTCATCATCCATCATGTCCGCTGAAATAAATAAAAATGATAGGATTATGTGTAAGAAAATGCTGCTTTATCCTGCACTGTCCTGAGTGATAAAGCACTCACATAGGTCAACATTTATGTCTCGTTCATGGTTTTCCATGATGCCACCTGAAAGAAATGAGAGTTACCTTTCAAATTAATTAAATACATAATAGTCAATTCTATACATACCTGGTGAATTATTGTTTGCTGTCAGAAGAAACTCGTCATCAGCATTATCATCAGTTACTAATACCAGCTGACCCTGAACAATCCTGTTCAGGCCGGGTTGAAGGGTCTTACTTTTAGTTGAGTCTGAAAGCAAAATCAATCAAAATTTTAATTGGATATTAAAATACGGTGTCAAAATAATAACAAAGCAAGAAATGCAATTGAACGTACTTGCACTGACAACGGTTGCAATGGATTCTTCTCCTCCCAGCTGTAATTCTGGTTCCTCAACAGGAGTGTGCTCAATTTCATTTTCCCTTAACTGCTGCACCTCCTGCACCTCACCTGCTTTGTCTTAAATAGAGAGCAAAATTAGTATCTTTGGAGCCATCTTAAAACAAAATGATGGTATATATAAAATCTAAAGAGATAAATACCACTTGTTAAACTGTTCACAATTTCGAGAACCATGACCTCTTTCCCTTTTGCCCAAAGCTTTTGAACTTCTTTCAATGCCTGCATTCGGGCATAGAATTGATTGGCTCCACAATTTGCCAGCATGGTGGCCAAATCCTTACACAACTGAGAGGCCGCTGTGAACCTTTCGGCACCAGTCTTCCAGTCCTTGGGGCTTGTGCCGTCAGGACATGGACTTTAAAGATGCCGCTGGAGCTGGAGGTTGCCCCTGCTTCCTCGCGCTCGGCAGATTTGTGCCACTTCTTGTCAATCTCTCCAAACTTATAAACAGGTTCTTCTGTTGGAAATAATGAAAGCAGTTTATTAAGTTTACTAGCAGAATCTACTTCAAAATGTGAGGTACGCTTGCAACACTCACCCAAATTACGCCTCGCCTGGTACATGTGTCTGCATGGCAGCTCAAAACTCCATCGATGCTGGCATTCACAGTGGATGGTTGTAGCCTTGAAGTAACCCATTTCTTCTCCCGAAGGAATGTTAGTCAATTCCCAAATTTGAAGCTTAGCTGCATACTTCGTCAGGTCTTTCAGTAGCAGATTAGCCTCCGGGCATTTGTTGTGTGCATCCACGAAGTACGTTTGCTTTAAATTCTCAATAATGTGCGCAAACAACGCATCCTCCTTGTTTTTCACGAGCTCAAGTACAGGGTTGTTAAAGTTAACCAAAAAGTTTAACGCGATAACGTTAAGTCGTTACAGGAAGCCCATTAACGTAACGAGTTAACGTTAACAGCCCGGCGGAAAGGTTAACGCGATAACGTTACGTTAACGATTTAACGCCGTTAACGTTAACCATCCTTTTTTGGCCACTTTACGGACCTACGCAGCACAGAGGTCGTTTTTCTACGTTTGCTTAGGCTTTTAGGGTGGATAAAATGAAGGATGCAACATGCAGGTGTATTTTATTAAAAAATACATTGTTTTGGTGAAATACAGTGAAATACTAGTCACACAGAATTAAAATTAATAAAATAAAAAAATCTTGACTAGCTAGAAAAACAAAATATATAATTCTTTTACTACTTAAACAATGTAGATTGTCATTCAAGTGAAAGTTATAATTTTTAAAAATAAATAAAACATGACTAAGTAAACAGTCTCATTGAGCTAAACAAATAAATGTTTATAGTTAAGTAAACAAACATTCAACAGCAGGATAATTATCTAATCTTTTGCCCAGAACATAAAGTTTACAGCTAATAGCACATTAATCTCTAGGGTTCGATCACCTAGAGAATTTCTAATGGCAGTAAAAGTTATTCCCGCCCTAGAAAAAAACCGCTCTACCAGTGCACTTGAAGGTAGGGCTGTATTCAGGCGCAAAAACAGTCTCGCCAACCGTGGGAACGCTCTTTTGCCATTGCGCAGGGCGTAGCAGTCCTGAACTGTGAACGAGCGGTCCACAGTGCTGAGATACCTCTCTAGCTCCTGCTCAGCGGTTTCCTCATCAGAAAATGAGGACCGCGCCTGCGTAGGCTGGAAATCAAAAACCTCTTCCTCTGCGGTGCGCTCGCAGTCACGGAGGTCATCGCCGTTGTCGTCGTCCGGTGCGTCCCCGGTCTGGACAGCGGCCGGGGCCGGGTCATCCTCGGCAGCCTCTTCTTCTGCAAATGCGTCTGCGGCCTCACTGCCCCCAGAGGAACCTGGGCCACGACGGGCACGCTGAGACTGCGCACCATCACACCTTGCCTTGGCGGGCCGTGTGTCAGTGGCGTTGGCGTCCCCGGAATCGGCGCTCTGCAAGGGCAGATGGAAACCGCATTAAATATTTATCGAACAGTAGAAAGGCTTTACATTTGTACATTTTAAATTAAATTAATTTTTTAAATTTAATTTAATTTTTTTTGTTTGCATGGATTACCTGCAGGTCAATTTTCTGCATTTCTCGAAGAAGTGCAAGCTTGACATGGAGGCGCTTGTCGGCCTCAACCAGCCAACCCAACTTGAAGCTCGGGATGAGCACGGCCGCCATCTCAAGATCGGTATTTTCCATATAGTTTAGGAAGCGCCGCGGCTTCTTGATTGCCGACAGAAGGGTTCGGACAAGAACGTCACAGTACTTTAACGGTTTCCCGTCCATTGTCTTCCGATCCATCAATCTCCTTTGCATTGACTGAACTGTAGGGAGCAGGTACCCGATGAACATATTCTTGTCCCTCTGTAGAATGTCGAGGGCCAGGGCAACCGGCTGCATAACGTGAACGTACTCTTTCAGAAACGTCACCTGAGAGCCGGTGAGCTTAGGGAGGCCTGCTTTGTTATGGATTGTGGTTTGGAACAGTTCTTCATCCTTGTCAATCAGGTCCACGATCTTAAACAAAAAGAATGTGGAATTATATATTTATGATAAACTAATTCGCTTTAAATGAGTAAAAATGCAAAAATGAGCCGGTATTTGAATCCGTGCCTGCACCGCCGCCGCCGTACAGGCCAGAATAGGCTTGTCTTGTATAACATTGCCAGGATTCAAATACCGGCGCGCTGCATGACGGTGCAGTCGATGAATTATAAATTTTATAAAATCAAATTAATATTCAATACCTGCTTTTTACAGTCGAAATCAGAATTCCACCTGGTTGTACCTGGGGTTTGTAATTGCGCACCCAGATTGTCTTTGATAACTTCAGCCACTAGCCCTGACTTGCTCTGGCGCGTCGTGTACATTTTTACTTTAGAATCAGTACATTCATGTAGTCTCATATGTGTGGAGTTGACAGATAACGCATCCTTTGCGTCCGTTGTTGCAATCAAATGCACAATGTGCGATGCACAACGCTGGTGAGGTGGCAAAACATTTCCCTGCAATTCAGCAGCAGAAAAAATTGAATCGATATCAAGCAGAGCAACATTTACGTCCTCTTCGGAATGATCTACATCTGAATTGTCATCATCATCAGAAATACTATCTGCAACAAAAAAGAAATGATTTAGTTACGATATCCTGCCACAGCGCCATGTGACCACCCTGGCGCCGCGCGCCCGCCCCCGCATGCCTAGCCGACGGCCTGCCCCCACCGCCGGTCCTGGAGGCCGCGGCCGACGGCCTGCCCGTCGGCCGACCCCGGCAGCCTCACCCACGCTGCCGGCCTGGCCCCGCACCGCGCGCCCACCCCCACATGCCTTATGTCCCTGTTTGTGGCTACAACTTTGTGGGCCACAAACCAGCTCCCCAAATTCAGCTTAATCCGGACCGACTCTCGACGGCAACACGTCGCCGAGCACTCATCCAGAATTACCCTCGGGACCGTCCACAAATGTTGGGGACCGTCCACAACGGGTCGTACCCATCCACAAAGACTCGGGGCTGTCCACAAATGTTGGGCACCGTCCACAAATGATCGTACCCACCCTCAAACACTCGGGGTTGTCCACAAATGTTAGGGACCGTCCACAAATGTTGGGGACCGTCCACAAATGTTGGGGACCGCCCAAAATGATCGTACCCATCCACAAAGACTCGGGGCTGTCCACAAATGTTGGGGACCGGCCACAAATGTTGGGGACCGTCCACAAAGTCCCAGGACCATCCTCAAATGGTCGTACCCATCCTCAAAGACTCGAGGCTGTCGACAAATGTTGGGGACCGTCCGCAAATGTTAAGGGCCCGCCCACAAACGATCGTACCCTTCCACAAAGACTCGGGGCTGTCCACAAATGTTAGGGACCGTCCACAAATGGTCGTACCAATCCACAAAGACTCAGGGCTGTCCACAAATGTTGGGGACCGTCCACAAATGTTGGGGACCGCCCAAAATGATCGTGCCCATCCACAGACTCGGGGCTGTCCACAAATGTTGGGGACCGTCCACAAATGTTGGAGACCGTCCACAAATGTTAGGGACCGTCCACAAATGGTCGCACTCATCCACAAAGACTCAGGGCTGTCCACAAATGGTCCTACCAATCTACAAAGACTCAGGGCTGTCCACAAATGTTGGGGACCGTCCACAAAGTACCAGGAGCATCCACAAATGGTCATACCCGTCCACAAATGTTTGCAGCCGTCCACAACTGTTGGTAACCGTCCACAAAGTATCAGGAGCATCCACAAATGGTCATACCCGTCCACAATTGTGGGCAGCCGTCCACAACTGTTGGGTACCGTCTACAAATGATCATACCCATCCACAAAGACTCGGGGCTGTCCACACATGTTGGGGACCGTGCACAAATGTTGGAGACCGTCCACAAATGTTGGGGACCGTCCACAAATGGTCGTACCCATCCACAAAGACTCAGGGCTGTCCACAAATGTTGGAGAACGTCCACAAAGTCCCAGGACCATCCACAAATGGTCATACCCGTCCACAAATGTTGGGAACCGTCCACAAAGTATCAGGAACATCCACAAATGGTCATACCCGTCCACAAATGTTGGCAGCCGTCCACAACTGTTGGGAACCGTCCACAAAGTACATGGAGCATCCACAAATGGTTATACCCGTCCACAAATGTTGGCAGCTGTCCACAACTGTTAGGAACCGTCCACAAAGTACCAGGAACATCCACAAATGGTCATACCCGTCCACAAATGTTGGCAGCCGTCCACAACTGTTGGGAACCGTCCACAAATGTTGGGGACCGTCCACAAATGGCCGTACCCATCCGCAGAGACTCGGGGCTGTCCACAAATGTTGGGAACCGTCCACAAAGTATCAGGACATCCACAAATGATCGTACCGGTCCACAACTGTTGGGGACCGTCCACAAAGTTCCAGGAACATCCACAAACGGTCATACCTGTCCACAAATGATCATAACCGTCCAGAATTGCTGGGAGCCGTCTACGAATGATCAAACGTGTCCACAAACACTCGGGGCTGTCCTTAATTGCTGGGAGCTGTCCGGAAAGACTTAGGGCTGTTCACAAATGTTGGGAGCCGTCCACAAAACTCTGGGCCATTTACAATTGGTTGTTAACGGGTACAAACCTGCATTGCTGCCTGGAAAGGTTGTTGTGTACACTGGATTATTTCGTGTTGTGTACAATGGAATATTTTTTGGGGGATTTTTGTAAGTCTGAGGGCTGCTGATTCTGACTGCCTTTGTTCTGTACGGATGCTGGGGCAGTCTGCCGCGCTGGGTGTGTGTAGCAGAGTTACAGACTATGCTTCGTCTGAGGGACGGGTAGGCCTGATTGTATTTTTGTCATGTTGAAATATTTCTGTGAAACTGCACTGCTTCTGAAGGAAAGGGGCCGAGGAGAAACACATATCTGATAATATGTATTTTTTTATATCCAGCAATCCTTATTGGTAAGAAGGTAATCACGGAAACCCATTTCATACCGTAGGGCTGAGTTGCTGCATGCTATGCTTGAAGTGTAGGAATTAAGTAATACATTGCATGTTATGCGAAAACATGTGAATAAATGAACAATATATGCGTTATATGGTAACTATGTGGAATATACGTAAAGTACATGGATTACATCGAAAATTTATGGAGTATATAATTGTTATATTTGAATATATAGATGCATATTGATGTAAATGAAACAGATTTGAAAGATTTCCGGAATATATGAAATACACGAAGCACACACAGTAATTCTGAAATGTTATACAAGGAATACAGGGGATACAAATAATATATGGAATATATGTGGTATTACATGTTACGCTTACAATGCCAGGAGTACGTACTATGCAGAGGAATACAAATAATACATGCAATATATATGGGATATTAGTGGAATAAGCAAAGGTCACGTAATACAATTCCAATTTGCAATTAAGTCTAAGTGATGCAGGGAATACAAATATTATATGAAATACAAGTATTGTATATATAAGCAGTTAAGAACAGTCCCATACAAAAACGGGAAGTACGCTTTTGGGGTGCGCCCAGTACGCTCCAGAGTACCCGCGCCCGCTCAGGACCAGTGCGCTTCCCGGGCGCTCCTGCCGTGACCCCTAGTCTGCTTTCAGGCCGGAAACGGGGACAGAAGCAACAAAGCGCGGGGTCTAGTACGCTCTTCTGAACGGGTACTAGGCCCCTGTCAGTGCTCGCGGAAGGCAAGTGCGCGTACCGTATGAGTACCAGTGCACCCCGGCCACGCGTACCGTTCGGGTACTGGTGCACCCCGGCCGCGCGTACTGTATGAGTACCAGTGCGCATCTCAGCCCGTTGGTGGGGGGAGGGGGGGGGGGGCAGGTTGGTTCATAAATGAAGACCAAATATCAAAATAATTACTGAATACAAAGTTTAATTATACTTATCATGAAGCAAGATATAAAAAAAAACACTAATAAACTGGCAAAGAAGATGCAATATAAAAAGAATGTCTACAATGATGTGACATCTGGTTGATGTTGAGGCCACTGCTCCCCACCAGAAAATGGAAAGCAAACAGTAGAAGGATGGAAAACAAGAAATACTCAATGGGTGAGGCGATACAACCGCAATGACTTCCACTTCCACATAATTAGAAAGAGGAAAAGATCCAAATAATTCTTTAATTTCGTATGGTACGGTATGGGGACCATCGACATGATGCAGACAAAGATTTTCCTGGACCCATAGCGCCCGTAAACGCTCGGGTAGGCCACCCCTCCAACACACATGCATACAAGTGCCGAGGTTGCCGACCCACCAGGCGCCGTGGGCACCAAGGCAATATTGTGACTTACATCAGGCGGGAGAGACCATACCGGAGTCAGCTCCCATCTCAAGGATTCGGGAATAGCATTGCTCACCCAGACCAGAATACTAAGTAGCCACACTTGAGCCACACTCCATTGTGAGACAAAAGAGTAAAGAAGTACATTAAACTCACTTTGGTAAGGAGGAGGTTGGCTGTACTGCCTACCATATTGATAGGGCTGGTATTGCTGGTATTGCTGGTTATTGTAGGACCATCGATAATCATATCCTGATGTGACAGAAAAATCGGAATTAATATATATGTAGATACATATACATGAGTGCGTGGGAAGATAAGTTTTAACACATAAGGAAGATTTCATACCTGAGTAGAAAGGTTGTCTGTGGGAATATTCCCTCACCTCCCAAGGTACCTTCTTTGGTGAGCAAGCTACAGAAACAAAGCACACCGTCAGGGCTACTAAAATTATCAGTAATTTAGAAAAACTTAATGTGAAAACCACTTACTGGGCTGCTGGGTATCTCCCAATCGTTTCAGAGGAGCAGAGGCTGCAGATCCATTTAAATTTTTTGCTGGTGACTGGGTTGAACTTTTGGCTGGTGACTGCGTTGGCTTTTTTGCTGGTGACTGGGTTGAACTTTTAGCTGGTGACTAGGTTGAACTTTTTGCTGGTGACTGGGTTGAACTTTTTGCTGGAGAGGAACTCTTAGATGGGGAGAGTGGCTTGCTCTTGCTCTTGCCAGAGGGGGACTTCCTGTGAATCTGCTGTTTTTTCTTGTTGATCAATTTATTTAGTTCTACCTCAGATATGACACGAAACGGAGCCTTAACATGCCTGTTGACAAAATCTGGAAGAAAATTGAACAGTCAGAATACAGCATGTAAATTAAGATGTACAACACAAACCCTCACACAAAACTCACTTTTTACAGCAGCCCGCACATGTGGCTGCACCCCTTTGGTTCCCAGCCTAGTGCCCAATGCCGTAACATGGTGCTTCTCAAAATTCTCACGCCCAAATAGAACCATCAGAGTGGCCCTTGCCATCTTAGAAGGGTCACCATTTCCAGAACACTTTATGCCGTCCTTGTCGGCTATTGAAATAAAGACTTTTGAGCCTTTGGAAAGTTCACACTAAATTTTGATCACAGAAAAACAATTTTAATAAGTGTTTAATTATAGTAGAAAAGCACTAAATTTGAAAATACAGTAATTTTCTGAATGCTGAGAGAAGACTTACTTTAGGTGCATTATCAGGGATGGGAAGCAGGTCTAACCATTGAACTCCAGTAACAGTTGCATTACCAAAAGCAGCAACTGCTTTTAGAAATACCTGAGGTGATCGATCAACTGTAAAGAAGTAAATTTTTCAGACTAGTACCAGCACAAGACACTAGACACTAGATAGTGAAAGTATCAACTTACAAGCCTTTCTTAGCTCAAGGCAGTGGCAACAACATCCTGCCGTACTGCTGACCAGCTTGGCAGGTTCATCATCACTCAGAGAGTTGACGGAGAGGACACCATCATCGCTATCACCTTCCTCATTCTGCTCATCTTCCTCTTGAAAAAGATTACGCATGGCAGCAATCTGGGTCCCGCCAGTAGCAAAACAAGAACCAGAGCTACCTGCCTTATCTGCCTTGTCAGGTGCCTTACCACCCTTCTTCTCAGATCCACCAACACCTACTTTGTCAATAGCATCCTGAAAGTCAAAGACCTAAGACATAATAAGTAGAACAAGCAATTGGAATGCATGTGATAAATATAATATAAAACGAGTAGAGAATGATAAAGAAGTGTTACCTGAGCTGACCGTTGTGTATCCTCAGCTGAATTGCCACACGTCCTGTTAGAGGCCTTGTTTGTCACCTTGCCACGTGCCTTGTCAGTTGCCTTGTCTCCCACTTTCCCTTTGCTGATGGCGGCCTTGTCAACAGCATCCTGAAAATCACACACATAATGAGTACAACAAAAGCAGCTGGAGCTCATGTGACAAGTGTAACATGGGTGGAGAATGATAAGAAAGCGTTACCTGAGCTGTCCGCTGAGCAGCTTCAGCTGCTTTCTTCTCTGCAGCAAGCCTCTTTGCGGCAACTGCTTGCTGCGGATTCGGCTTCATGCGCTCACCTACAGCTGAGGCAACCTGGTTTGCTGTGGCTGCCCCTTCATTAGCAGCCACTTTCCGGTTGTCTCTTAACCTCCTCCCTCCTTTTTCTTGAGGTCCAGGTTCCAATAGTTTTTTCTCCTCTTCGATCATCACATCGATTTCAGCTTGAACCTCATCCTCTTTCTCTTTCAGCCGCTTTCGATCATCTAAACAGAAGCAATTTTGTATGATTAGAAGATAGAAAATAATGTCATACCAAGAACATAAATGGCGCCACTATGTATAATCCGAGCCTAAATAACATGAACTACAGTAAGTACTAAAATTCACAATGAAAACCTGACTAAACAACACCGAAGTGTTTTGTCACAAAGAAGAGTTTGAGTTTGAGTACACGTTCGGATGAACGCATAGAGTGTAAACTAGTGAAAGCGAAACTAAAATGACGAGACACGAAGAGACACGAAAGTGGGCCTTCCCTACATATAACCCCACTTCATAGACGACACAAATATATAATTGAGGTTACGCCAGACAAATAACGGGTCTTAGGATAAAGGCAGAGCAAAGTGAAACTCCATAAAACTCTGAACCAAGAATATAACACAGAATTGATGAGGCTCAGACACAATTTAAGGGCGAAGCCGGGAGATGCATCGCCGGCAGCATGTACTGGTTGCGCAACCAAGACAAGGTAACCTCGCGGCTCAGAGACTAACGAATGCTTTGTACACATAACCTCCACGATAATAATGCGAATAATGCAAAGCAGTGGACAACTTACCGCTGATCAGACGGACGACCGCTTTGAAGGCCCTATTTCCAAACTTAATGGTTGTGGGCGCGCCTTCATAACGATCTTCTTCCCGAATCACGTCTAAGTCTTCGATACTAATTTGCTTTGTCTCCGGCCAGAATACAAGCGCCTCCATGGCAGATCAAATCTATTCAACCTTACAACTTTTAAGCTAAAAGAAGTCTAAGAAACTAACACTCGAAACAGCGATGGGGTAGCAGCGAGCACTTCCACGGAGGCTCCGTTGTCTTCGTTGATCCGGCTCGGTCGGGTCGGGTCCTGGTCGTGGGGTAGGTTAGGGCTCGGACAGCGCTGCCAACCCCTGCCAAAAAGTGCATCAAACGAGAGGGGAATCATTCCGTAAAGTTGTTTGTATTGTGCATTTGCTTACCTTACTATTGATTAAAGTTGAAATAAGTATGAAGAAAAGGGCACGATGATAAATGATCGTGAGTTACGGCGTAGCATAATAGTGGTAGTGGAACCTTACAAACGTGTTCACGTCGTCGTCTGCTCTGACCGCACGCAAACACAGCAACAGAAACAGAACCGACCAAAATTTGAAATAATAACGTCAAACTCTTCGTAAGATCCGAGTGAATACCAAAGAGTATTCGAGTGAGTAGTTGCCATGTATCTCTCTAATTTATTGTGCACTCCTTTTGCAGTATTCCGACACCGCAGACACTTTCATGCCTACAAAACCAACAGTGAGAGCAGATGTGTCGTAAGGAGTTCCAGCTTACACAAGATCTGAATAGCTGCTTTGTGGCACTCTAGTTATAAGGTTAGGCTGTTAATGTTTTTATGACCACTGTATTTCTGAGAGACGACTTACTTGTTGGGTTTAAAATTAGGTTTGTTCTTTCAAAGAAAACAAATCTCTCAGTACTCTGCTTTGTCAAACACATGTTTTGTATTTTGAAACGTAAATGCTTTTGTTTCTGTTGCAGGTACCAAACAACTGTTATGCTTTTATCGATCCTACATTTGAATAGATTACGTGTGGGAAGCACGATCCTCATTAAATCTGTGCTAAAGTGAATACTGACATTGCTGGTAATAGTTTTATTGGACAGATTAGAAGCATGAGTTCTCATTAAATATTTCAGTGCTGGATCATTTTTTTCTACCCTTTAACTTCAAATATGCTGTCATTCTAAATTCTAAATGTTTTATGGAATGTTACTGTTCCAAGATATTTTCCAGTCTTTGACTGATCTTGCTTTCCACTTGGGCTTTATAACTACTCCGACTTCAATGGGAACTACTGACACGGTGCAGTTTAGGAATCCTTCCTAGCTACATATCAACCCAATGTGAAAAAAACTACAAACACACTGTGGCCAGATGTAATGATTGCCGACTGCATTGATGTATGTATGTAAATTCAGATAAATTGCAATGTTGACCAAAATAAGAGTGGTATCACTACCGTTTGACACCTCAATTAATTTTCAGTTATACTTTTCCTTAGTGTCCTCTTTATAATGTGGAGTCCCTGTAGACATGTAGCATGGCATTGACAAATGTCAAGCACTGAGCAGGTGAAGAATATTATTCATCGACAGATAAATTTATCGCTTGGAGGATTACCTAGGAGCAAACTATGTAAAACCTAAAAGTGGATGTCCTATGCAATCACTGCTTTAAAAAACTCTGAACTTGGGGAAAGAAATGCTATTTCCTGGCTTGTCCTTTGTACACAATTATACATTGGCCAATAGATAACACACTACATTATAAATTACTGACTATTAAAAATCCATAAAAATCACTATACTGTTGTGTGTAAATAGGTTTCTGAAAATTCTGAATGTATTATATTAATTATTGTTTAGAAATATCAAGACAATATAGTTTGTAAATAAATAAAAAAGATCCACAAGACGGTGTTCGGCTTTACTTTTTAATCCCAGTCGAGTCATCCCTCTAAGCATAATCCCTGAAGCTGCTACATGGTACACATTGAGCACAAATGAACCCATAACACCCGAATATTTGATGCTTGGGTTCCACAAGAAACAGTAAAGAACTCACTACCGAAGCACCATCATGAAGGCATATCTGTTCCGGCTGAGGCGGGTAATTTTAGGAATTACTGACCCGTTTTCAAAATAATCCGTAATCCCCAGAAATGATTAATTTTGTATGCCTTTATGCATCGCCCCGGTTCAAGTGCACATAGGGTCATTTTGAATTTTGACATTAACATGTTTTCGATGCTTCAGTTAGATAGATACGCCTGCCAGGATTACAGGAACATGTTGATGTGGAAAATTGGTTCAGAAATGGCTCAGCTACACCTGTTCAAACGGTCGTCCCCTTGCTGGGTAGGCAACCTGTCCGCATTAATGAAATCGCCATATCTCGGATACTAATTGATATTTATCGCTGAGAATTTGGGGGGCGTTTACTTCCACGTCCAAGCTGCTGCCCCTTAAATTTCAGATCAATTCGTTCAGCCGTTCACGAGTTATAGCAAAATCGTCAAGTTCGACTTTGAACTCAAAACTGGTTCGGACCCGGAGGAGGTTCGCACAGATGTACCCCGACCAGATCAGCAAACTCACGTCATTTCTTTTGTAGGCATTTTCGCGGCTTAGGAGTGGGCGTTGCTACTGGAATTGGCTTTCAGTGAAACCTTGAACTCTACCTATGATGTCCACCACCTTCATGTTGTGTTAAAAGCTGCTAATAAACGTGAAATCTTGTTTGTATTACGCGAGTTCGTCTACAAAACGGCTGGCCTTCCCGCCCTTTTTCTACCCTCTGATTGGTCGCCGCGCGGTAACCAGTCACCGCGCATGCGCGAAGTACGGGCGCGATGTCCGTCGGTTCGTTCCCATAA
The DNA here is from genome assembly GCA_026979955.1 of Megalurothrips usitatus. Lineage (NCBI taxonomy): Eukaryota > Metazoa > Arthropoda > Insecta > Thysanoptera > Thripidae > Megalurothrips > Megalurothrips usitatus. The sequence continues at coordinate 13,553,425 of CM049598.1, read as the reverse complement.
ATTCCCATAAATTCCCATAAATCATTATCGTGTACTGGGTAGATCCAGGTGTTATGTTAAATTTTTGAACAACACAGCCAACGGCAATAAAAAAAAAGCCGGTGTCGGTAGTTCCAATCAGATGGAAACAAAATCACCGCTTCGTGTGTAGCAGTTTTAAAAGTATGTGATGAGTGTAGGGAAGTCTAATGAAAGTTTTTCAAAAAATCAATAACAAACACATATTTGGCAAACATGCTTGGTGGAAGTTTTATTTACTTGTCATTACAAATAAAATTTTTAAATAACCAACATATGAAATTTACAAAGTATAAAATTATACCATAGAGATCCAATAAAAATATTCTTTTGACAAATGACAGAAACATAACATAAAAGTAAATTCCGATGTAACTACATAACTCATTAAAAGTAACTTGGCCTACTCTACTTCTAATCTGTTCACAGGAGCGGCTACATACATTTCATCATTTTCTTCAATGTAAAAGCAGAGTGCCATAATAGATTGGACATTAAGAGCTAAAAAATCATTTGTCCTCTGCACCTTGCTCATAAATGGTAACCTAACATCCCTCATGTCATGAACATACCAATGAGTATGCCTGTAAATCTGTACAATAGCATAAAATGAAGACGGACAATTCCTGCAGCCAACATCACATAGATTCGCACACTCAGAGTAGCGCACAAACCTGATTACTCTACCAAATGAAGGAATATTACGGTGAAAGAAAGAAACATAACTGGATTCATTCCGCACAGATTTTCGTTCATACTCAGCTGAAAAGTACATTGCCCCACTCTTTCTCAGTCTATAGAAAATGTCACATCTTCCAGTCACAATATTTAAAGTACTTTGAAGTACTTCCATTGAGTGATCCACTAGTTCCTGGTTCATAGTCCTGTACTTGCCAACAGCAATATGTAAGTCATCAATCACATCAGCAATTTTATAAGTCTTCAAACCATCTTTAAGGAAGTGACAAAACTTGCTGGTTTGAGTGTCACGGGGTAATTGAAACAATAGCTTTGGCATCTGCATCACCATACTCACAGTTGAGCAAATCTGAAATGCTACGTGTTGAGTTCCATGAAAACACTTATTGATTATCCCATTATAACTCTCTAAAAAAAACATGAATAAACAAAGCTTGGACCAAGGTCAAGAACCACATCAGACAGGTGAAGTAACTGATGAACATTAATGCCTAGAAACCTAAGGGAGTACAGCCTTGCAAAATCTGATACATATGAAGACAAGAGATCTGAAGCTGCTTGAATTTGGGGTAAAGAAATGCTGTCTTGACTCAGGAGTGCTATGGCTGACACTAGCAAACAGTGGTGTTTAAAATACTGCTGTTCCATGACTCCCTTGAGCACTGGTATAGAGTAATACAACAAAAATAACTTGTATTCAGATGCCTTCCAGAACTTCATTTCCTTTAGTTTTCGGGGGGCCCTTTGCACATTACTTGGTGGTTTAATTCTAGCAAGCTTTTCGTCAACTACTTGAGCCATGTGAGCCAAACTCCAGGGCATATTAGAGTACTTAGAGCTAAACCAGAGAGTCATTAATAGTTTACACACACCAAGATACACACCATGCATTATGTCAATGCCAGTGCACCTAATGACATCTGGAACTAATTTTGAAAGTAGTGTTGGTCCTTTCACCCCATGAACAGATGCATCCCTCTGTGTTCTCCTGGCATCTAGGGCCTGTTGAGCGTACTGTTGCGTCTCTTCGTGGGTTCTTCTGCGAACATTGGGCTCATACGGGTAAACTTGAACAGATGTAGTGTTAACAGCTTCCCGTGCTCCAACTGACATACATCTAGGACATCCATTGAATGCATTAAACTGTTTGAACTGCAGAAACTTACACTTAGCAGGCATATCGCAGGTGCCACATAATACCTTTCCCTTTACACGCACCACTGAGTCATCAGGTAGTTTAAATTCATGCCCCTCTCTCTCAAACTTTTGAATTGTTTTGTGCAATGGCCTTAAAAATATATTTGGGTGTGGTTTGGTTTTGCCAAACCACAAACCTATAAGCAAGACATTTTCTGGTTTAGTTCTCTTCTTATACGGCAACTCATTAATCACCATGCAAAGTGGCCAAATAGAGAAACTAGAAGATTTGAAAATACTGACACCATCCGAATACCACATAAAAGACACATTAGATGGGCTGCTAAGAAATCCTTCGCTAAGCTGTTCCATATAAATGCGTCCATCATATATATCTTCAATGTTATTAGGACAACGTTTCCTATCTGCCCTGAATCTAAACTGAAGGTCTTGGTAAAAACCATTCCTAAGAAATAAACTCTGAAGTTGCTGAAGCAATGGTAGTTCTATAAAGAAAGTTATATTGTTCCCACTTTTTCTGCAATGCTTGCACTCACTTGTTTTTGGTTTCACAGGATATATACAGTTAGAACAAAAGTAATGATATACTAAAAGTGCTTCACCAATATTTTTAAAATACTTCTTAAATGAATACAAAGTCTTCTTTACCAAACTTCCGTCTGGGCAATGGAGAGCAATAAGACCTAAAATTATGCCCAATAGTTTCCCACTAATATTTTCAGTCGTCATAAGAGTGAAAATTGAAAGCAAGCTCTCATGAAGAGATATTGGGGCCCCAGTATAGATTGGCTGATCTCCATTTTCATTCCCATTAGGATCCTCCTCTTCATTTTCATCAGAAAATTCGTTAATGTCAGGTTCAGAATCCGAAGTGTCATCTGATGCCTCATGTTCATCACTTGATTCACTATCTTCCACGGGCATTTCAACGTTACTTGCTTCACTGTTTGAATCTTGGGGCGGAGGCATTTCACCACCACTTGATAAACTGTCTAATTCATGAGCACTGTCACCCACTTCACTGATATGATCAGGTAAAGGCACTGGGACATTGTCTTCATCACCGTCACCTGAAAATCCAAGATGACCCTATCACATTGATTCACAACAATTACTTAAGTAAAATAAAGATGCATATTAGGCACTCAAAAAAAATTCATACCTTCATTCAGAACAATATTTTCATTTCCCGCAATGGCAGTTTCATCTTCATCTTGGTCACTGGACACATTGAGACCTTCCACTGAACTCCGGTCACTACTTTCCTTGTCAGTGCCACCATCATTTACACTTGTTGCTGCCAAAAACAAAATTGCTGTATTAACATAAGTGAAGGAATCTAGCAAACAATCCATGAAACAGATCAGCTTCTAAAGCTAGTTAAATATAGCTGAAAGTTACGTAAGGCCTATTTGAGTCATGGTATAAAAGCTAGACGAAGGCTAGGCAAGCCAAGCAAATCTAAGTGGAAGACAGAATTAGATTTCTATAAAAACGAACCTGACATACCCTCTGAGTCTTCTGAACTTGATATGATCACTTCAATCGATTTCCTCATCCTCTTCCTCCGCTTCCTAAATTTCTCTCTGCACCTTTTCATTGCTGCCCTGTGGTCACCAGAACCTTGGTCGTCATCTACAAAATTATGGAAACAGGTGTGGATCAACTTTGCAATAGAAAGTTCAAAGTCTGCAAACAAATCATATCAGTGGGGGCATTTACATTCAGTTGCACTGCACTAACCTGTCGTTGATGGTGCACTGTCCTCGCTAGATGCCATTCTTTAATCACCAGCTTTGAACACAGATCGTCAGGGTGTGCTGTGTGCAGAATGAAATGTAGAGGTTACAATTGGCTGCCCCGACGGAAAAGCGGTGACGGCGACCAGCAGCAGCGTCCGCGACGTCCACCGGCCAGTGGCCCCGACTGACGTGCCGAACGCGACAACGGGCAGCGAACGGCACGCAAACTACATCTCGCAGTCGGCGGTCACACCGTGGAGGTGATGCATGTTTGAGGTGCGCAACAGGTGGGCGCGGGCCGGAGGCGTAGTGGAAGGGTTGCCAGGTGAGGCCAGGTCGAGTAAATTGGCGCCCGACAGATTATTTGAGCGGTCTGCCAGCCGGGTAACTTCGGGTGCGCTCGGGTGCCCGACTCGGGCCGGTCGGACCTGGCGTGCGGGGACGCCTGGTCATCGGTAGGTAGGCAGCCAGTTCGGTTTTGGTATAGGCTGGGTTGCATATGCTTCACGACTGACAGTAGTTTAAGCAACCGTACAACTGAAATAATTTTGTGTTTGAACTTTTATTGAAGGTGGCCGGTGGCTACGTCATTCTTCGATCTTAAACATATTTGCAGAGTGCCCCCGCGGCAGCGTACTCATTGCATACCAGGACACCTTCAGAAGGCACACGATCTGAAAGGTCATTAGTCCACCCCCCAGGGTACAGAAAGCGCCCTTAGTCGCTTCGAGCCGCAGCGCCTCGTTCGTCCTACGGGAACTGATGGGGGTCTAGTACTCGACGAGCGGCTCAAAGGAGTACGAGTCAGTAGGAAGATCGTGCGAGCCACCGAGCCTCGCGCGTCCTCTGCGAACTGATGGAGGCCTGGTACCCGACAAACGCCCCTAAGGGGTACTAGTCAGTAGGGAGTTCGAGTACTGAATGCGGCCTGGGGCCGCAGGCGGCGTCGGTATCGCCAGAGGAGGGTACTGTTTGCGTACCGCAAAAGCACTAAAAGCGTACTTTCCGTTTTTGTATGGGGTAGTACGAATTATGACTGGTAATGCAAAGGAATACAATACATATGTGGAATGTATGTAGTATATTAGTGAAATGTATAAAGTACTCGTAATCCTTTTACAATATGTCATGCAGCAGTACATGTAGTATACGTAATTATTGTATGGCAAAAGTAATACATTATGTACACGTTGGTACAAATTTGTACAAGTTTTACCAGTGATACGAAGTAATACAGACAATGGCAAGTGATACAACTAATACGTGGAATGGTTATTGAATATAAGTGGAATACCTGAAATTGGAAGTACAAGACCTGGAGTCGAAGTAATAGACGAGTGCCAAAAACGTGGATGGTACAGAGCTTCGTAATCAACAAATAAAAGATAATGTGTGGGGGGGGGGGGGGGGTCCCATGTACACGGCGCCTTAGGGTGAAGTGTGAAGTGCAGTCGCGCTGAATGCATCCGTTGATGGAAGAATGAGTGCTGTCTGTAGCAGAGTGCGCCTGCATGTAAACTAGGGGTACGCTCCGATGTGCCGCGCGTAATGTGGCGAGCGAAGCGTAGAGATTTTTCAAACTTAACTAAAAGTGATAGCTTATCGCCATAGGCGATGGTCTAAAGCGCCTGCTATTTTGAGGGTAGGCCAGCCCGCAAGACACCCGGGAGCTCACTTGCCTATTCACACAAAAAACAGTTTCTTATGATAAAACTATTTGCATTGTAGTAAGACGGAAATATTCTCTATATTGGGACAAGTAGATTTGTTCTTATGTTAAGCTGTAAATATGCTTACGATTAATAACTGAAATATTCTTATCGTAAGAATATTCAATCTCGAATTATTAAACCACATTCTAACGTCCTCAGGAATAAGGGTAGCATAGCAGTGCAAAAAGGAACGAGGGACATAGTTTGGCATGGACTTTCAGGTCAAGCCTCATTTTAAAAATTCGCTTCCCTCTTGGACGGAATTAGACCGCCAACAGCGAGATTCAGCCGGAGACACGTCGAAAACGGTGGACAGGTCCATCGGATACCCTCGGGGTAACTTCACCGGGCACGAGCTGGGAGGGAGCGCCCCGTGAGCCTAGGGTAACTGCTGTAGGTATATCAGCAGCGCGAGCTAGGGAACGCCGTTGACGACTAGCGCCATCTCTCCACCCAGAAATATGACTTCTTGATTGAAGGTACGAAATCCTTGATTCAAAGAAAATTTGACTTTGAATCAAGGTTTTTGCTTTGACTCAAGTCTAATTTGACCTTGGCTGGCTTCAAGTCTATTTTAGACGATTCGAGGGAACGTTTTTCTCCGTGTGAAGTAAAAGTAGACTCGAAGCAAAGTTTTTTGTCTTGAATCAAGTCTCATTTGACCTTTACCGAAGCCAAAGTAGACTTCATCTTTTCAAGACTACGTTTTTCTGGGTGGATCGGATGGAGGCAGAGTCTGTCACACCGAAGTGTATTCTTACGATTAGCAAACCTATTCTGGCACGAAGAAAGATAATCTTATAGGAAGTATTCATTTCTTAGTACTAAAAATTATGGCGTGTTAAAGTTTGAGATTATTTTGGGCTTATCAAAAGACAAAGCACGGTCTAGCTCCACTAGCATGTCCCGCCCCCCTCTTCCTCTTCATGCCCTCTGATATTCCCTTGACCTAGGAAGGGCTTAAATTTTTAAATTGTGTTTAGGCTTCAATGGTGCCTGGGTAATTATTGTCCTCTTGTCCTTCCTGCCCCAAAAATTTATGTTGTAAAACTGTCACGCTCCTCATTTATAAATATTCTGCGCGAAATGTGGCGAGCGGAGCGTGGAGGCATTTAAAAGTAAAAAAGAAATGATGGTTAATAGCAATGAAGGCGCCTGCTATGTTGGGGGTAGGCCAGCCTACAATACAGGGCCAGCCGGGCGGGGCGGCGCCGCACATGGCACCGCACTCCCTCCTCACGCCCCCTTTCGGAGCCCCGATGCCACTGGGCGAATGCTCCTGACGAGCGCCGGGCGGGTAGGCAACCCATCCTGCTGATATTCGCAGCACCCTGGACAGCTTCGCTCTCTCGCACACCGAGCGCCGAGACCCGCCCGACCCGCCCAATGCGGATCTTTGGTGGTGGCACGGGCCAGACATACCCCTCGAGGGGAGGGGGGGGGGGGGGGTATGTAAGGGTGGGTGGGGTAGGTGGTGGGGAGGCCCCACTACGAGCGACTCAGAAAACAAGTGAAGGGCGTTGGTAAGAGCTGCTACCAACTGCCGGCATGCCGCGCACGCCAATTAATAAATATTTAAAACAAACATTTTCTGTGAACACATTATTTTTCTTGATCTGCGTACTTAGATGATTCATAAAATTTGTCACAACACTACCTCACAGCGAGGGACATTATCACGTGTTCGTCATAGTGTTTTAGTTATGTTGGCGGCAGTTTTCGAGCGCGTGTTTCATTTGCCTTCGCCCAACTGTCGCGGGGTTGTCCATTTGTTCTGTGACTGGTGACATCCAGCAAAGGTACGCAAAATTTTATACACCTGGGTGCGTTGGCACGTCGTGGTGGGCGAGATGTGCAGTTGAAGTAAGTAAAATAATATCCTGCTTCCAAACAGAATCGTGAACTCGAAGGTGATGGTGATGATGATGGAGACAAGCGCCCTCAAGTTGCTGCGGGGGCAGCTTCAGCCTGCTCGAGGCCGTGGCGGCCATGGCGGGCGCAGTGACAGCGGTGGCCGTGGTGGCCGAGGCGGCGGTGGCCGTGGCCAGCAAGGTGGTCGCCGGGTGGAGGGTGGCCGTGTTCATAAGCCCCAACCACGGCGCGGCTCGGAGAAGGACGAGTCTGTGGCCGTGAGTATACCATACCAGCATCACCTAACCCATCCATCGTCTCCGCTGCCCTATTTTCATAATTTCTCTTCTATCTTTCCTGCCTTACTCCATCAAACTCTTTAATCTTATTTTATTGGTTCGGGCAAATACAATCGCCTGTCGATTTTGGGGAAGAACTCATCCCCACCACCGCCGGACCCTCCGGGCCCGGGCCGGCCCGCGGTGGGATTAGGGAGGGACGCTTAAGAATCCGTCCAGCTAGCCAAATATTTTGACGACCGATTTCCGCTTAAAATTTTAGTAGTCGGTTGCGTTTAATGAGTAGCGGACAAATTAACAAACTGATTAGAAAAAAACGGCTAGTGGATGCATTTGAATATTGACACACACTTTGCTTCTCTGCTGCACAGGTCCCGCTGTGGAATGATTTCCAGCTGATAGGCGACAGCACAATGTCGCGACTCGCAGGGCGGTGCTGCCCTTCAAGTAGCCCAGTCTTCAATCCACAAAGTAAGCTACTTCTAACTATGTCCAGCGGGGCCATGCCTGAACTTCAAGGAGAGAACCGAGTTAGTCCAACCGGGGGAGGGGGGGGGGGGGTGTCATCCCCCCGCCCCTATCTATGATTCATATTTACTTTGCTATTTCAACTATCTCATGGCGTGGCTCTAAATATATTGTTGTCCTACTTAATAATTTTAGCCTTCCCCTCAGTCATCTTCAATCTCATGGAATCTAATTGTATGCGTCTTTTGCGTCATAGGCTACACTAGACAACTGGGGGCCATTGTCCATGGTTAGACCATCTCTCAGCTGGGACATGTGTTGTCGAAGCCCACACGCTACATGCTTCTGTACAATTTTGTGCAGAAGTGCGCACGAATTTGTGCATACGCAGCTTATGTACAAATTCGTACGTTGTTATGTTCAATATTGTACGCAGTTGTAAACAAATCTTCAAAATTGTACATAATTTCAGTACGAATTAGTACGTAAGCTGCGTATGCGTAAATTTGTACGCAATTCTGGACGAAATTGTACAGAAGAATTTAGTGTGCAAAGGACCCGCGCTCCACAACAAAGGCATCGTGCTCATTGGTACCAATGACCTCATCAAGGTAATGACGTTCAAATAATCTTGTAAAATTTTCCCAAAACCAGTTTTCTCACTCAAAATCATTTTATTATTATTTTATTCTTTTTTGCAGAAGGCGCCTCTAGAAGCCACGAAGCAAGGACTAAAAAAGGTGGTGAAAAATTTGTGCGCACAGATGGAGCAATTAGTGCTCATGACCGTGCCTCTGATACCGAGGCAGGCTGAGAAAGACACTAAGCATCTGGAGAGCTTGAGAGCCCTCAATGAATGCATTAAGTCTGTTGCTGCAGAAGCAAGTACGTTTTATTGAACCAATTATTTATGTTGATAATCGTTAACGTTCGTTCCGCGTCTTTAAGTCAATGACCTTTCCATTTCCAGACGACAAGCTGCAGCCAACACCAAAAGTCTTTGTTCTGGAAACTGAAGACTGCTTCATTGAACAGGACAAAATAAAAAATCATCTCTATGAAAGGTTTGTATATTTAAATCTTTATTATGAAACTTTGAAGATCTTCAATTTGAAAACAAATTTCTCAACAAGATTGAAAATGAAACTAAAATGACATTATGTATCTGAACAAACACATTTGATTTCAGGGTATTTCCAAGTGGGGATGTTGACAAGATCCATCCAAATGCCGATGGGATGCTGCCACAGAAGATGGATACTTAATTTTTGGCATTATTTTTGTTATTAGCAACTTTTCACTTGATTCATCATTTTTTCAATATTAAACAATGCCAAAGAACTTTTATATTTAATATTAGCATTTAGTTCCATATTAAACAGTTCCAAAGAACTTTTTTATTTGATATTAGCATTTAGTTCAACATTAAACAGTTGCAAGAATTTTTTTCCATCTGACTTACTTATACTTTGATTTCCCTTTTCTACCAATAGTAAGCATGATGACAATACACGAATGTCATGAAGTGTTGCTTATCTTGGATTCTTTCGCCATACATGTCACTAGAGGCACTCATATCTTGCCCCAAGGTGAATTTCAATAAATAGAAGCATTTTAAAGTTGAACTGTAAGAATGAGGAAAGAATGAAAGTTTCTCATCTGTCACAAGTTCAAAATCACAACTCTTAGTTGTACATACTTTTCAAATAAATCCTCATTTATGGTCTAAAATGAGTGATCAGAAAATGGTCTCCAACTATCTTCTTTATTTTCCCCGTCTGTAAAATAAATGGGAGTGAGGATGCCATATGTATAAAACCTAATGTAAAGGAAATTGTTGAACACTTTCTAACTTGCTTCAGAGGCAACTTCTTAGATCCACAACGTGGTGTTGACAACGTTTAAATGTGCTTTGAATCATTTCAGCTGGAATTGACGGCACTTTGAGAATGATAAGTTTCAATTTTTTCTTGTAGCTTACAGAGGAACATTCCGCCAGAATTACCAAAAGTTCAAACATATTTTTAAAAAATCATTTTGCGCTTGAAATAGTATTGTGTACTGACAAGATAAGAAATTACCTTCAGAATATCTCTAATGCCTATCAATAACACCCATACAAAACTAGTAAGTTAGCTAGATAAGCGCATGTTTGAATGCACAGTTGGTCCAGACTGTTTTCATTTCACTGTGAACAAAAATATAAGTTAGAGCAAAACAACGCACATAATACATGTATCTAAAGATAAATATAGCTTTCAAGTGATTTAGAATTGCATTAATAGATTATATTAATTTAAAATTTTAAACAGGGAGCAACTGAGTGCTTTGACGAGAATGCCATGGTAGCAATACTGGACAAGAACAGTCTACGATTTGCACATAGCTTATGTAGTGCTTCCTCTGGAGGCGCTAAGTATATCATGAAATTTAAAACCTGGTGTTAACTGCCCACACGTGATAGAACTTGTAGGAATGTCTGCAAAAGGCAGAACAAAATTATTTATACATCACACAGTTCAGTGATGAGGTCTGTTGATAAGTTAGTCTAAATACTCATATGAACAAAATCACAACAATTTTACAAATTCGCATGATGTTTCCTAGCAACTTACGTTTAGAACTTTAGCTTCTCAACCATTAAGATTCCAGACTCGAACATGTACAAGCATATGGCATGCCACTCATAAAGAATCATCGTTTAACATGTCCTGAAACAAAAACAAATAGAAATTAGTTGAACATCAAAAGCAGGGGCGTAGGAACGCATTTGGCTCATGGGGGGCACGCATTTTGGCGCCCCCTTATCATTTTTTTTTTTTGGGGGGGGGGGGGGGCAGGGGCCATGAAAATTACAAAATATAAGGTTTTGTTGGATTTTTCTGCAGACGCGTTCAGATGTATTTTCCACACATACCGGTCTAAGTCGCGAGCGAAGCGGGCGAAAAGTCCTGGGGCACCAATACAGTAAAACTCGGAAACTTAACCTGAAGTAAATTTTATACGATTAAGCTCCACAGTGAAAACTACGTGTGACGCAGTTAAAGAACAAAAACAAAATAACAAGTGCATTTTTACAGTACGATGCTCCCCGGAACCATCAAGTTATATGGAAGCACACAGTACCGTATTCATAGTATTGAACGGAAAAGAACTTGCGCGAGCGAAGCGAACGGCGAGCTCTGGATATCCAAAGATGCTCTACGCCGGAAGTTGAGAACAAGAATACTTCTACAGCGGAAATGGATAATGTAAGAATAACCACATCCAGAATGTACTATTAAAGGGGAGGGGTACCGCAGCCAAAAGTATATCCGCCACGGGCGTCAGCCCGAAAAATTAGTGAAGGCTAAGGTCTTGCTAACGACGAGTTACGACCTTTTGGTAGGACCAGTGCACCGCGGAGACACTCCGCGCTCGCGCGGCCCTCAGAGACGCTTCAGAGGCCGCGCGGTTGGGACTTTTGCCGTATAACCCAACCTCGGGATGCCATACCGCGCCCCCTTCCCCATCACCTCTTAGACCCCTACCGGTGTCTTTTTAAATACGATCAGGACAGGACAGCACGAGGGGACGGCCACCTGTGCAATAGTCGGGCCGCCCCGGCGTGGTATTACGCGTAATTGTAATGGACTTTGGATGATTTCGACCGAATATCAAACCACAAATCGATATTTTGGAGTGTAGTGGTCGCTTTGTGACTGCGTAATAAAGCGCGTACTAGGAAGTAGTCGGGTCACATTTTTCGAGAGTGGACGCCCCCTCGGAACCCTAGACCCTAGTTAACAACCGCATCAGCAGCCTTTAAGTAAAGACGGCCCTCACTCTATACCCCGAGGGGCGCCTCTCTGTGCCCCGGCGGACCATCAGCCCCCGAAGGGCGCCCCTAAGGTGCGCTACCGTGCATCCCTGCAGGACACTACATGCGCCCCTGCAGGGCGCGTTTTGGCGCCCCTCCGGGGCATGTTTTGGCGCCCCAGCGGGGCGCCAGGAGGGGGGGGGGGGGCGGTGCCCCTCCCCCCCCCCCCCCCCCCCGTTCCTACGCCCCTGATAATAGCTTGACTACAAACATGATTATCCATAATTACGTACAAAAAAATTGTACGCAACACGTTATTGTTGCGCTTCAGAATGTAGAAAGCGCCCCCCCCCCCCCCGGAGCAGCGCCTGCTCGTTGACCGTGCTTTTGCCGGCCCCTGCTTTGCCCTGGATGATGGCGCGTTTTACCACCGGCGGACCCTCGCCGCTCAGGAAGCGCAGCTGCTGGTCAACTAAGTTGACCACGGCCTGCTGCTCCGCGGTGTACACCAACTCGGGGGCCTGGAGGACCTCCTCCGCGCCTACATGCGTGGCCTTGCTGGTGGAGATGACCCTCCTCAGCATGGCGGTGTCGCCGCAGTCGCGCACCTCCGCGTGCCAGGCGAAGGCCAGGTCCACCACACGGCGGCCGACCTCGATCGTTATGGCGGTGCGGTTTGGCCCCATCCTAGCGTTGACCATCCACTCGTCAAGCTCCTGCTCGTCCGGCTCGAGCTCGCCAGCCTCGGCTCGCTCGGCGGCCACCTCAACGGCCGCTGCCGCCACTCCTGCGGACAACTGTAGACGGCTGCCAACATGTGTGGACGGGTATGACCATTTGTGGATGCTCCTGGTAGTTTGTGAACGGTTCCCAACAGTTGTGGACGGCTGCCAACATTTGTGGACGAGTATGACTACTTGTGCATGCTCCTGATACGTTATAGACGGTCCCTAACAGCTGTGGCCGGGTATGATCATTTGAGGACGAGTATGACCATTCGTGGATGCTCCTGATATTTTGTGGACGGTTCCCGACAGTTGTGGACGGCTGCCCACATTTGTGGACGTGTAAGACCATTTTTGGATGCTCCTGGTACTTTGTGGACGGTTCCCAACAGTTGTGGACGTCTGCAAACAATTGTGGACGGGTATGACCATTTGTGGATGTTCCTGGTACATTGCGGACGGTCCCCAACAGTTGTGGACGGCTGCCAACATTAGTGGACGGATATGACCATTTGTGGATGCTCCTGATACTTTGTGGACGGTCCCCAACAGTTGTGGGCGGGGTGTTTGTGGACGGGAACGACTATTTGTGGATGGTCCTAGTACTTTATGGACGGTCTCAAACATAAATGGACGGGAATGAGCAATTGTGGACAGGTATGACCATTTGTGGATGCTCCTGGTACTTTATGGACGGTTCCCAAAAGTTATGGACGGCTGCCCACAATTGTGGACGGGTATGACCATTTGTGGATGCTCCTGGTACTTTGTGGACGGTTCCCGACCGTTGTGGAGGGCTGCCAACATTTGTGGACGGGTAAGACCATTTGTGGACGGATATGACCATTTGTGGACGGGTATGACCATTTGTGGATGCTGCTGGTACTTTGTGGACGGTCGCCAACATTTGTGGACAGCCCCAAGTCCTTATAGATGAGTACGATCATTTGTGGACGGTCCCCAACCGTTGTGGACGGGTATGACCATTTGTGGATGCTCCTGGTACTTTGTGGACGGTTCCCAACAGTTGTGGACGTCTGCAAACAATTGTGGACGGGTATGACCATTTGTGGATGTTCCTGGTACTTTGTGGACGGTCCCCAACAGTTGTGGACGGCTGCCAACATTAGTGGACGGATATGACCATTTGTGGATACTCCTGGTACTTTGAGGACGGTTCCCGACAGTTGTGGACGGCTGCCCACATTTGTGGACAGCTATGACCACATGTGGATGCTCCTGATACTTTGTGGGCGGTCCCCAACACTGTGGACGGGTATAATCATTTGTGGACGGGTACGACCATTTGTTGATGCTCCTGATACTTTGTGGACGGTCCCAAACAGTTGTGGGCAGCCCGGGGTGTTTGTGGACGGGAACGACTAATTGTGGATGGTCCTAGTACTTTATGGACGGTCCCAAACATAAGTGGACGGGAATGAGCAATTGTGGACAGGTATGACCATTTGTGGATGCTCCTGGTACTTTATGGACGGTTCCCAAAAGTTATGGACGGCTGCCCACAATTGTGGACGGGTATGACCATTTGTGGATGCTCCTGGTACTTTGTGGACGGTTCCCGACCGTTGTGGACGGCTGCCAACATTTGTGGACGGGTATGACCATTTGTGGACGGGTATGACCATTTGTGAATGCTGCTGGTACTTTGTGGACGGTTCCCAACATTTGGGACAGCCCCGAGTCTTTGTGGATGAATACGACCATTTGTGGACGGTCCCCAACATTTGTGGACGGTCTCGAACATTTGTGGACGGTCCCCAACATTTGTTGACGGTCCCCAACATTTGTGGACAGCCCCGAGTCTTTGTGGATGGGTACGATCATTTATGGGCGGTCCCCAACATTAGTGGACGGTCCCCAACATTTGTGGACAGCCTCGAGTCTTTGTGGATGGGTACGACCATTTGTGGATGGTCCTGGGACTTTGTGGACGGTCCCTAACATTTGTGGACAGTCCCGAGTATCTGTCAGTGGGTACGATCATTTGTGGACGGTCCCCAACATTTGTGGACAGCCCCATGTCTTTGCGGATGGGTACGACCATTTGTGGACGGTCCCTAACATTTGTGGACGGTCCCCAACATTTGTGGACAGCCCCGTGGGTTTGTGGACGGCTGTGGGTATTTCTGGATGAGTGCTCGGCGACGTGTTGCCGTCGAGAGTCGGTCCGGATTAAGCTGAATTTGGGGAGTTGGTTTGTGGCCCACAAAGTGGTAGCCACAAACAGGGACATCGGGCGGCGCTCTTTTTGCGCGGTCATAACTGCGCACGTGTTCTGGCGGCCTCATAAGGTACCTTAAGATATCCTTCCTCTTTCATGCCGCCTAACCCGTCCTAACCTAACATCACATCACGAAATCTAATTTTACCAAGCCTTAGATAACCTAGCTAAGCGTAACCCACTCGAGTCACTGATCCGCTCCTCCACGCCTGGGTCACATCTGCCCCGCCCAACTGGCTGAATATAAACTTGAGACCATTTGTAAAAATTATTTTAGAAACCGCTTCGGCTGCGGTGCCCGGGAGGTTGACTCTAGTGTGATGCAAGGAAAATGTGGTCCAAATTCGAGATTTCTATGTCTAACCGTTCGCTAGAAATTGCGCGGACAAACAGACAAAACATTATAGGCCTAGTCAGTAAGAGCTTTGGTATCGCTCAGCCAATTAAAATATGTACGTCACTCGTACTTCGAGTGTTCAACAGTAGCACTATCCTGTTCGATGCAGTGTTGCAGTCCTTCAACCGTTGATCTGTGGACTCTGCGAAGCATACCGACATGAATAGTCCGAAACAGCTCGTCCAACGTTTCAGGTCGGGTGGCTTACATTGTTTACCGAGGGGTCCCTGTTCAGGAGACAGTCCGTGTACATGCCTCCACACAATTCGTGACATTCCACAATCCCTTTAACTGGCTGAAATCTTCCCAAAAGGCTCCTTTTGCAAGCACGCCCGCTGGAAGGTAGGCCAGGCTTCTAAAAAAAAAGGTCATTGCCGAAAAACTGGCGCAGTTATGGGACAATTTGACGACACAATCCTCAAGATATTGACCCACAATCTACGCAATCCTGTATACACTTTTTCTGGGAGTGAGGGACCCCTCGCTTTTGGCTTTACGTATCCCCACAGTAAAACTTCTAACGGTCTGAGATCTGTCGATCTCGGAGGCCACGCAACTGGACCGGCTCTCCCCATCCACGTGTTTGGATACACCTGTAATCGAGTAGTTCAGTCACAAACACAGCGTGTATTTTTGGGTGTAGACAAACTGGCCGAAGCGAAAAGTGGTGGTGGGATACCACGTGATCTCCGCTCGTGGCGCTATGTAGCCTCTGTACTGCGGTGAGAATCGATGCTCTTTTGTTGGCCAATTGTGACAACGGTGCAAGAAATGTGGCATACCTACGGGTGCAACCCATCCGGACAGTGAATTACTTGCACAGGTTTCGGGACAGGAAATGAAGACATTTTGATGGGTCCACTTTGCACTAATTGTTGTATCTGATCCCCGCACAAACCACAGATATCGGCATAAAACCTAAGAAACAACACATTTTAATATCGAATTCTGGAAAGGCCTTACAGTTTATAGTGTTATTTATGAGCGATAGCGAAGCCGTAGACCGACTGGCTCATAATTGTTTTGTCTGTCCGCGCGATTTACCGAGAACGGTTGGCCGTAGAACTCTCAAATTTGGACCACAGCTTTCTTGCATTATACCGTAATCAACCTCACGTCAGATGCGCCGCAGCGAAGCGGTTTCTGGGATAATTTTTACAAGTCGCAAATGGTCTGAAATTGAAATTCCGCCAGCTGAGCGAGGTCAGTATGCGCCATGTGCCAGACGTAGAGGAGTGGATCAAAGACTTGAGTGGGTTACGCTAGGTTAGGTTATTCAAGGCATGGGCAGGTTAGGCCCAGACAGGTAAGGGTAGGCGGACTCCCCCCACTCCTCCCCTCGAGCTGAGTCGCGCTTCAGTCGATGAAATCTCAGTTGCTTGTTCTTGGCTGGTTCGGTGGTCCTCCCCTAGGTCGTTTGCACCGATATTGCAAAAGTCTACGCCGAGGTCAATTTTGGGCGCCCTGGAGTACAACCATGCAAATATTTACTAACTATGAACTTTTTAACGTTGCCGGAGTGCCTATGGGATTTTTTGATGGTCTAGACGCGTTATTTCGCGCACTATTAGAGACAATAACGGATTCTTAACGGTGAACGTATAAATATTTTTCGTAACTGGACCGTCAATAGGACGGAATGTAGTACGGACAATTTTTCGGAACGGACTTGGAAAACTGCAGGTCAAATTTTTACGGAGGTTCCGTTAGTGTTACGTGCATGTCCCGTGAACCCCTCATGGCGCGGAGGTATCCGAGGATTTTTCACATTAACAATCATCAACTATACTACTGCATTAGAGGAAAGATGTCATGAAAGGTACCTGTACTTAAGCCGTGCTCTTCTTGGTACTGTAGCGGCATCTTTTAATGAGATCAACATCCTTTTAGGCCTCAAAAATAGATTGGCACAGCCGCTTGATGAATTTTTCCTAATTGAGCACAACAGAGATGTTGAGAAAATACAACAAGAATCGTTGACTATATTTACTGTCTCAAACTGTGCACGGAAGCAGAACAGGGACACTTTGAGAAAATATCAAACACAAATGATATTGCCACATGCAATAAGAGTCAAATATTACATGAACTATAACTTGTGAAAGGAAATCATTGCCACGAATTTTGAAATTGGTTCCTTGCAGATCAACAGCCTTTTTTCATTATTTTTTCCAAGTAAACCTGAAAAGTGTTCTGCAAAGGAACAATAGATGCATTAAGATGCTTGGTTAGCTCGCTAAAAAAAGCTACGCAACTAAAACTAAAAACATTAAAATGATATATGCATACCTTGTCATAGGTGTTCACACAACCGATGTTGACATCCAGGTATGGTGCAGGTGCAGGTCATTAAAGACATTTTCAAAAGGCCCCGTCGTTGGCAACTTTCGCCGAGTTGTTCGATGGGAAGTTTGCCTTTCGGAAGCACTTCACACCAGAGAAGGGGACACTGCAACGAAAGTAAGTCAGACATCAACACAGTGGCACAGTCCTCAGTGTGTTGGCACACGTAAAATAATTTTATCTTGGAAGCTTATTTTGTGTGGCAATATATTATTCTGGCAAATAGATTTCTTATTCACAGGGAAATTTAAATATAACAAGAAGACAATCCGGCATCAATGATGCTAAAAAGAAGCTCGTTCTTTACCCAAGTTGTGCTCAAAAATTTAGTTTTAACGGCGTGAAATTTATATGAAAGTCAAAATTAATTAAAGATAAACCCGCACGTAGAGTCAAAAAGAACGAATATTGCGCTGACCCGGGCTGTTGAGACGCACATTATCCTTAAAATCACCACATAACCATGGGACGTTCACTGATACAACTAATTTACAGTAGTGTCATAGACGATATCAGGCACTTACATTACTTTTAAATAAAGTATCATTCACCCTCATATTACATCTTAAACACTCAGAATAATAGGATACACTTTTCAAACAAGAAAAAAATGTTATTTGTGCATATTAATTTCTTGGATTTGAACTTTCGATCTTTGGTTTGTATTGCTTGTATCTTTTGTATTTTGGTATTTCTTTGTCTGCCGATTGAACACGTCGAGAGCCTCTCAAGACTCTCGAAGCCCTCCTGTGGCACCCTCTGCCTGCCACTTTTGCAACACCGCGGACGTAGTTCCAGTCACCCGCTTCACACGCTTGAAAGCGATTGGTTGTTGATGACCCACTGACGTCTTCTTGCATCATAACGGGCGGAGTCACCGCCTTGCAACAATGCACAGGAGCTAGGTCCCCAACAGCAGGGCATGCCTGCCAGCGCTCGCCAGCGCATACGAGAACTGACCCGCGTCTACCATTGTCATGGTGCTCTTCCCAGCCTTCCTAAACGTCAGAATCAGCACTGCCACGTTACTCGCGCTATTTTCGAAATTTACGCCAAGGACGTAGTGGCAACACAATCGCTGCTGAAGATAATTTGAGCTCACAACAGTTGGTGCTTTTGGTTCTAATAGAGTGACGCCTGGTGGCGCCTGCTCGCACTACGTCCACGCCCACCCATGGCCTTCCCCGTCATAGTTCAAACATCACCCGCTCGACGGTAGCGCCACGCCGGGACGCAGTTCCGATGCCATCCGTTTGGCGCTAGCCCTAAAATAGGTTTCTCGTTTTTTCACGAATAACTTACACTACACAAAACATTTCGTGATTCACATACACCAAAAAAATTAGAAAAAAAAATCTTTTTTTAAATGAATAGTTTGAAACAATACTTGAGGTACATTAATACTAAAACGAGCCTCATCAATTTACACCCAAATAGCCCTTTACTCGGCTCTGGACTTAAAATAAAAATTTAGTTTCAAAATTAAAGTTTATAGTTTTATGTCTTTCGTGATATTTTTGGATACATATTCAACCCTAATTCGAGTTGCAACATGCGATCCGCTTATTTTTAGTTTCCTTCGTGTACCATAACCTTTCAAAATTTTCAAATTCAAATTTCTTCTCAAAATGCATACATAACCGAAAAAAACCTGTATCATTTTTTTGTCACGTGAAGAAGACCTTTAACATGATACCCCACACTCCACTGTAACTGTCGTACTTTCGCAGATGAAAGCGGGGATCTAAACAACACATCTACCGGGTACAATACTCGTTCTTCTTACCCACATATGTATATATGTATGTGGTTAGGGGTAAAGAACGAGTAAAAAGGAGCATTGTATGAAAGTGTATTGTGTTATGTCAAAACAGCATTGTTAAAATTATTGTTACACTGCATACCTTGTATATCATGCCCCCACAGATTCTCATTGCAATCTGAAAACAGAAATTAAGAATTTACTGGGGGGCCATTGCAGTGCAGTGAAAATAAGCTATTTATAGTACGTATGACATATATCACTAAGCAGAACCTGTCAATGGAGTGGATGTAGTCACCACCAGTTCCGGTCAAGATGCGGGAAAAGGTTACTCAGGACCTCTAGCAAATTAGTGAGTAAGTATGGATCTGAAAATATAGAATTTTTTAAATGTAAGGCCTTGTCAAAATTTTAGACTCATATTCCAGAGCCTTATCAAGGTTTTTAATGGCTGTTACTTCTGTCAGATATCTTGCCGCTATTACATCATGCCAGCGGTATCAATAGAGCCCCTGTAAACAAGGTAGGCGTACGCCAGACCGCGTCGTGGCGTAACAGGCTTCGCTCATCGCGAATCACTGTTCCGCCACTCCACGCCTGGCGCACGCCTACCTTGGCCTGCCAGCGGCTGTCACCTGACCACTACGACCCTGCGGGGCCAATCAGTCAGTAGGACGCCCTGCGAGCGTCACTCTCTCCGCACGGTCGGAACCACGCTCATGTTCTGGCTTCCGAACGTTTCTTACATCATCCTTTCGTTATCAATGCCGCTCAACCAGCCCTAACCTACCCTTACCTGCCTGAACCTTACCTAACCAGGCCCCCACTAACCTAACCTAACCGAGGGTGATCCACTGGAGTCACTGATCCGCCCCTCCACGACAGGCGCATGGCGCGTACTGACCTCACCTAACTGGCGGATATTAAATTTTAGACCACTTGTGAAAATTATCTAAGAAACCGCTTGAGCTGCGGTGCCCCTGAGGGGAGGTTGACTCTGGTATGATGCAAGAAAGATATGGTCCAAATTTGAGTTTTGTACGTCTAACCGTTCTCGAGAAATCGCGCGGACAAACAAACAGACAGACAAAACATTTTTGACCCAGTCGGTCCAGGGCTTCGCTATCGCTCAGCCAATTGGTGTACATTGTGCACCGCACTGAACAGCACTACATATTCCTCCTCTGCAAAACAGAAATTAATAAATGAGTTTTCACGATAAGATGAAGTGGTTACAGTGACAAAATGCGAAAATATACACCGTTGTCATCCATTTCATCCATAATCTGCACCAATAATTTGACCGTATCATAACAACAGACAAATTTCCAGCTCATACAGTTTCAGGAAAACAGAATTAACGTGCTATATACGCATGAATAGAGTGACCTCATAAACGAAGGAAGCGAAATCAACACTCGCTGTCTTCTCGCGCGAAATCGAGGGGCGAGAACTTCAGTTGTCATTTGTTTTGCCGTTCGGTTGTTTACGATAGAAGCAGCAGCAGCGCCATCTCCACCGCCAATGCGAAATTCGTGCGAACGACTGACGGACGGACGAGACTGACACCCTTACTTTGATAGAGCCCTATTCCGCAAGTGCTTAGCGGGCTGACGTATACGGTTCGCAAGGCGCTCGATGGCATCAGACGGAGACGTCACGCAAATGGTGTCCACGCACCTGAAACGCCGCGACACACTGCACATCATTGTCAGAGTGAATGGACACATAGTGTATTTGTTCGGTGACAGACGTTTACATACCCTTATGGTTGTATTGCGCCCCACCCCTTCCCCACACCCATTTGCACACCACTTGGACCGGCCCGTACAGTTTCGTCCTGTGGAGGAAAGACGGATGTGGCGAAGTGTGTGGTTCCTCCGCTGCCCATGGCACTCATTCAAGCAACCGTTAACGCGCGTCCTGTAACACACCAAATGCTTACGTGTAATTGTGTGCATAGCTACGTTGTGTGTGGGTAGTTACGCACAATTGTGTGCTTAGCCGCACAGAAAATGTGTGTAAGCTTGTGCTTGTTCAGTTTCGTGCATAGCTATGCAATTGTACGTATAGGCATTACGTGTGCACCGAGAAAAATGATGCACGCAGTGTATTAGAACTTCGGGACCCCTGCTCCAAACGGCGTTTCATCCGCCACGCATTGACATCACATTCAGGGTGTTTGGTGACCAGATCGGAAGTAGCCCGTTGGGGGGATAGAAACTTGTCTGCACTCACCTCACCTCTATTCCTAATGCAAATGGTTTATCGAACGTTTCTGAATCCAGATTCCAAAAGTAGGCTTATCTTAGTTATTAATCGTGTTTGATGGTTGGCTTTGTTGGGCGTATGGTTGCCTTTATACTATATTCGTACAGTTCTTGAAAAGTTCGAGGGACCGCACCGAATTTTGTAACAGCGTACTAGCGCCGACTGCCACCTTGACTGCCATCACGGCGCACCTCAATGGTCTCGGTGGTTCAGTGGCTTCCATGCCCGACGGCTGGATAGTGAGGCGAGTTCAGACGGAGGTTCGATTTCCGTCCGGGGCTGAGCGGTTTTCGCAGTGAAGTATATCTATCCGCAACCGTTTTTAACACAAAGTCGAAAACATACGTATATATGTAGATATTTTCGACGTGAAATAAGACTTTTAGCCCTTGCAATAGACCATATGAATGTCACGGCGATTGAAGTTGTTTGAAACCACATTTTAAAAAAGGCGATGCCATGCACAGGGTAAGGCAACCAAACGGATTTAAGCGCCACAATCAAAATTTTGGTCAGCTCAAATATCATTTAACTGTTTGGTGCTCTTTTAACAGCCAAGGATGTCCTCCGAGTCTTCGGACAATACTCATGCTCAATGAAATCGGGACCATAAAAGGATGGCCCTCGGCGGTATTTTGGTCTCTCGATAAGTATCGCAATATTTATTCATTTTTATATAAATTTTAAAATATTGATTCACCGAACCGGTATAATAAATACCGGCATAGCGCGATACCGCGGCAGGGGGGGGGGGGGGGGGGGGGGGGGACGCAAGCGCAACGCACACATGATAAAAACTAAGGCGAACATACACCAGGCTTCACTTCGATGTCGGGCGCGCGCGGAGAGTTAAAAATAGTGGAGACCAGGCGTCGCTCTATGATGGGCGACGAATTTCTTCACGCTCCTTGATTTTCACCGTGGGACGGGATATCATTGACTCAATTGACCCCGTCGCCATTCTTGACGCATACACTGCATCGTCTGCGGAGCTGAGATACTGGCTCACTCTTTAATTTTAATGTCATATGTTGAATTTACATCATGAATAAACAGGACATGAGCGAGTTGCTCCGTGTGGCGGAGCGTCTGCTTTGTTGTGAGACGGCGCTACACTCCGCGCCACACGGGGCAACTCGGTCATCGCGACGATTTGGATGAAGAATCTCTGGAAGGTAGGCAAATCCGGGCCCCCTCTATCCATTTCGCCGCCGGGCCCCTTTGGGGCCAGTCCGCCTCCGCCGCGAATCGCGATAGCCGAAATGCAGCAGTTGTGTCTGCTTCTGCAGCGCGCTGCACCTTTATTGTACTGTCGGGACGCACAGGCGGGTGGGAATGTATCATGGTGGCAGGCACCAGGACATCGGCGGCCTTGCTCGCCCTGCTGCTGCGCGCTGCCCGGGGCCTGTCTCCGGAGGCGGCGTGCGCGCTGGCCCTGCTGCCGCGCTACCTGGTGCCGGACCCGGACGGCCGCGACCCCCTGCGGCTGCACATCGTCGCGCAGGCTGACTGGGTGGACGACGCCTTCATCGGCTCGCTGCCCCGCGGCGTGCTCCTCACCGTGTCGGACAGACTGCCGAACGAGACGGCCGCGGCGCTGGAGGACCTGTGGTGCACCAACAGCCACCTGCTCGCCGCCACCGCAAGCCCCGGCCAGGTATGAGCCCCTCACAAAAATGACGTCACGCTCGTGGAGGGGGGAGAAGGGCCGAGGCTCGCGTGACGGTCCTATCTATTTTTTGTGTGTGTTTTTGTAAACGGTATGAACCGAAGCATCATTTGAGATGTCGGCGTCATAACCTTTTGAAAGCTGTCGCCAAATGGGGCGCTCTGCGTGTAGATGAAGGCGGTGGCGGCGGCGCTGCGGGTGCCCGACCGCGTCCGCACCGTGCTGTGGACGACGGCGCCGACCCGCCTGACGCCCGCCGAGCTGCTGCGCTTCGTCGTTCGGCGGGGGGTCAGCTGCTTCAGCCAGCTCCGCCTGGCCGTCACCTCGCTCGACGACCGCCGGACTCGCCTGCACTTTGTTCCGTACGGTTGCGACGGCATCTTGGAGCCGGCCTCGGAGACGGACCAGTGCGCGCCGGCCGGGGGCTGGCTCCTGAACGCCACCGTGTTCCTCAAGCCGTGCTCGGCGTGGCGGCCCAGCTCCTCGCACCGATTCGAAGCCGCTGTGTTCGCGACGGGTGGTGAAGACCCGAGCTCACACGTCCTGCGGGAGGCCCTGGGGGCGCTGTCGCGCTACGGAGCGCTGCCCAAGCCGCTCGCGATTGTGTCGGCGCAGGACTTCCTAGCGCGATGGTGGGAATGTCGCATTGACGCGATGGGCTCCGACGGCATGCTGCTGTCCGACCAGCTCGGGGAGGCCGCCGCCTTCCCCTGGGGCCCCGAGCGCACCATGGTGGTGGTGCCGTCGGGGATGGGCTCGCAGCACGCGCACCTGCTCCGGCTGGGCGAGGCTTTCCGGCCGCCGCTGTGGTGCGCCACCGCCGCCTCCGCTCTGTCCGTGGCGACGGCGCTCTGGTTGCTGCGCGGCGCCCGCGGGGCGGTGCTGCAGACCCTGGCGCCGCTGCTGGCCCAGCCGCGGCCCGGCGTCCGGGACAGGCGGCTGCAGCCGCTGTTCGGCGCGTGGCTGCTGGCCAGCCTGGTGGTGAACGCCGCCTTCCAGGGGCAGCTGCTGAGCGTGCTGACCGTGCCCGGGCCGCGGGGCGAGATCGACAGCGTGGAGCAGCTGGAGGCCAGCAGCCTGACGCTGCTGGTGCGGCCCCTGCTGTACATGGTGCACGTGAGGATGCGGGTGCGCCGCGAGCCGCTCTCCACGACGGAGCTCCGCCTGGTGGAGAGCGTGGCGGCGCACCGCAACGCGGCCACGCTCATCGACGAGGACCTGCTGCGGGCGCTGCGGCCGGTGCTGGCCGGCCGCAGGCTCCACAGCTTCCCCATGCCGCTGCAGCGCACGCTCAGGGCCTTGTTCTTCACGTCCAGGGGCTCCCCGCTGGAGCGGCCGCTGCGGCGCTTGCTGGGGCGCCTGCACGCCGCCGGCCTCATGGACCACTGGAAGCGGCGCCACCGGCTGCTCCAATCCCACCGCCCGCCCGCCGAGCCCGCCGAGGTCCACGAGGGCTCGCTGAACCTGCGGCACGTCTGTCCCGCGTTTGCCGTCGTTGCTGTTGGCATTGGCGCCGCTATCGGCACCTTCGCACTCGAGTCCGTCTGGGCAAGGCACGGCCGGTGGACGTCATCATGCACACCCGAAAACCACTACAATTATGTTACTCGCGGCAAGAAAAAGTAGTGGAATCGAAGAGTACCTGAGCAACACGAAAGGTTCGAGGTCGAGGGCCGTCCCAGGGCGCTGCCTTGGAAATGGAGGGTGTTCGGCACCACCCGAGCAGAGGCGAGGGAGGGCTGACTCGCCTGACATGTGTACGAAGAATTATGTGAGGTATTATAAGTATTAGGGTAATATAGAGATTGTAAAGTATTATATACATTAACATGATGTATTATAAGGCAAATTTTACATTCGATTCGATAAATACAGTGCTTGTGGTGCATTGTTTGACTTTGGTTACAGTTCTTGGGTAAAAGTCTTCGGGAGGTGGTTGACGCATGGAATTCGAGGTTTCTGGTCCTCGTACAAATGCACTAAAAACCGAAATGTGTGTGCACACAAACCGAAACATAGGACCGCCCTGGAATGGGGCTCTGAAAAAGATTGCTTCGCACCTCTGGTACCTGTCTCCCAAGCTGCTGTTTCTCTTGATGACGACAATCTGAACATGGAGGAGAAGAGACCGATAGCATGTACATGACTCCGTCGATGCACAAAATGTGGATGACGTAGATTCGGGATGGTTGAATGGTTGACACTTCGTGTAATATGTCAACTTGTCCCATTTTTATTCGATGCTAAGTCAAAATACAGGACCTGCAACACCCCTGATATTTCGATCAGACAACGAGAAAAGGGTCCGCCGTGGCTGTAAAGTTTCGTATTTCGCAAAATCGGTTATATGCATGCCGCTTAAACGATCGTCTTCACAAGCTAACGTGTTTACCTCTCAAAATTTCATTGAACGAAAGCTGCTTGGCATCGTTGGCTGAGCGATAGCGAAACTCTCACCCGACTACGCCAAAAAATGTTTTTTTCTGTGTGCGTCCGCGCGATTTCTCGAGAAAGATTGGTCTTAGAAGACTCAAATTTTGACCACATCTATCTTGCAACATACCGGAGTCAGCTTCCCCTCAGGTTCACCGAGCCTAAGCGGTATCTTAGATAACTTTCATAAGGGGTGTGACATTTGAAATCCGCCGGTTGGGCGAGGTATGTGTACGCCAAGCGTGGAAGGCCGTTCGGTGACTCGAGTGGGTAGGTCAAGTAGTGTAATTTAGGTTACATAGGTCTTGAATAGGTTAGGCTAGCATGTACTAGGACAGGTAAAGTTAATCGACATTGAAAATGTTCGTGACGTAGGGTACATTCAGCCGTATAGTCGGGAGCGTTGTTGCGTTCGCGTTAAGAAGTGCGATGTCTGTGGGGTAACAGCCGCCCGGCACCCCAAGGTAAGCCCCGTGAAGTTGGCACAACCCATGTAAAATCGAAAGGGGAGAATTTTTTGTTTGTTAGTTCTCATATTGTTCAGTATTGTTCTATTGGAAATTATAATTTGTTCCAAATGTAATGTACTTAAAAAAATAAAGCTGGTATGACCAGAGTGGACGTTCAGGCACGTGCAACAATTGAGAACAAACATATGTAGAACAAACGTTCAAGAACGCGGAACAATAAAGAACAAACGCGGAACAAACGAGTACACACGGAGAACAATCACTTAAACAAATTTTTGAAATTATGACCTCTGTCAGATGCACAAAATATCCGAAACGTGTAAAAATAACGAGGAAAAGAGTAGGACAAACGAGAACAAACTAAGAACTGCAAGGAACTAATGTAAAACTAAAAGAATAAGTATTCTTTAAAAAATCCTATATTAACCGACGAGACTAAGCAGAACGTGCCAAGACAACACAGAACCGTGGAACATATGTAGAACAAACGTTCACGAACACGGAACAATAAAGAACAAACGCGGAACAAACGAGTACACACGACGAACAATCACTTAAACATATTTTTGAAATTACGACCACTGTCGGATGCACAAAATATCCGAAACGTGTGATAATAACGGGGAAAAAGGTTCAACAAAAATTGAACAAATGAGAACAAACTATGGACTACCAGGAACAAATGTAAAGCTAACAGAATAAGTATCTTTTAAAAAATCTCAGTTTTGCGAGTCGCCACGAACTGTGTTTCTACCGAACTGTCTTCCGGCCTCGCAAACGAACTGTTCCTGGGAGAAACACAGTCCGTTGGCGTATTTTCTTCTATTTTCTAACTAATTTTATTTTTATTTAATTTTATTTTTAATTAAATTTTATTTAATTTATTTTTCTCAAATTTCTTCTCTACTAGGTTAGGTTGGTTGGATTAGGTTAGGTCGCATTATCGTGAGTCGCCATAGAAGGCTTCCTTAAGATCAATTTGGTCGAAAGATGGAGCTGGAACCACCCATTGTGTGTTCCATTTTCCTTAGCTTGTTGCTTTAGGAACAAATGCCAATTTTTGGTGGAACAAAATAGAACTGATGGAGAACAATCGATATGTATCTTTTTAAAAATCGTATTTTGCACGGGTTGTCCCAGCTTCACGGACCTCCCAAGGTAGGCGTGCGCCAGGCGTTCAGTCGAGGAACAGTGATTCGTAATGAGCGAAGCCTGTTACGACGTGATCTGTTGTTCGCCTACCTTGTGAAATTGGTGATAATATTCCAGTGTCCTCATCCTTTTATCTTGACTTTGACACATGGCGCACAACTTGAAGTAAGAATTAAAGGGTTCAACCTCGTCCCATGAGGGAACGTTTATAAACTACATGACCGATTTTAGACCACTTATAGAACCCCTCCCCAACCCTCCCTTTTGTTACCGGGCTAACCTAACCTGCTCATGCATTAAGGATAGGATCGTGACCGACGGCCGAACCCTTCCGCCCTCTCCCCCCTAAGTTGGTCACGTAGTTTATGAACGCCCCCTTACCACCATGGCTTGCCGGTGTCACCAATTTACAATAGTGTTCAGAAAGGTAGGCGAACGCCAGACCGAGTCGTGGCGTAGCGGGCTTTGCTCATCGCGAAACACTGTTCCGCCACTCCATGCCTACCTCGACCTGACGAGAACCCCACAGGGTCCAACAACTATCCAGAGGATTGACGGAAAGTGACGACAAATATCTTTACTGGGTGGCTGAAGATTAAAACAGTGCCAGGAGTAAAGCCATCGCAAATTTGAAATGTTTTTGCCAGGGAAGAAGTAGAAGAAGCTCGGTCCGCCAAATTTGAAGGTTCTGTGTAAGATAGTCAACGAGCAGATGTCCAGATGTTCGACCAAACAGTCGTCCTTAAACTAAGCCCGGCTCCCGTCTGCTTTTAAACAAACGAGTTGGGCGGGACAAGCTCTAAAGGTTGTAAGGTGTTAGACCCCGAGGCTAGTAGATTGTTTGTGGGGATTTGGCGCGGCATTGGCGGCCAGTAAACGGAAGTTAGGGGGGTTGACGGCGAAATAGCGGCGGCGGCGGGGGACTGGCGATTACTTGGCTAAAGTGGATTTGTCTGCGTTTCCGTCGAGAAACACATGTTTGTTGGTTTGTAGGCCAGGGCCATGCATACCGCCAGTATCTGAGCGGCAGACAACGGCTCATTCAGGTGGTATCGCGGACAAATGTTGACTGGACCCGGTGTCGGTCTGCCTGCATGGCATGCCCCCCCGGGAGTCCCACTGCTGCAGTCATGCAGGACCGCTGGCGTCTGCTCTTTGCTTTGGCGTTGTGTCTGCTCCCGCGGAGCCGCGGGTGCGGCAACGCCAGCACCACCAACGGCACGATGCCAAGTGTGCAAGATGCGATGGCTGTCCCGTCTGCCACCGTCCCGAGCATTCCCGCCGTAAGTTGCAGACGTGGGATGAACTCAGAGACGTGGGAAGAACTGAGTTCTACACTGTCACAAGTGCGTCGTTGAATTAACAACCGCCCTTAAACAGCTTTATTTCGTAAGGACAACAACATATGTTGTCAGAACAACAGCATTCTGGTGCTTCAACGACAATTATCGTTATTGCTACATTGTAAAAATAGTTTTTGCCACTGCGATAAATTCGCTCTTCAATTTTGTTGAAGAATTTTCACAATATTTCACTCTAGCGCAGTAATTGTGAATCAGTGAGTCATATTTTAGAGAGGCATTGTATTGAAGAAATGTAGAAAAATAGGATTTTGCGAACACTGTAAAGAAAGTCGACAAAGAGTTCGGTTCTTCCCCGTTATGACCTTACACATATAGTCACACTACGTTACTTACATTCCACCAACACAACATGGATATTACGGTTATAGTCAGTGCCGAGGCGCAAAAACTCAGGCATTGGTTTGTGCGTACGGTTGAGGACTGCGCTTGAGTCACCTGATTTCACCTCATTTGTGTTTTAATATGGCGAAATTTCGCAAAGTGTAGCTTCATTTCTTTAAACTTCCAGATTACTAGAAAATTACAGAAAGCTACACGTATCCTCACGTAGTTTCGAATAATTGTGAGAGAACAAACTGCGGCAAACGCCTGTTCTGGGGGAAGCCCAGGTTTTTCATGCCGACGGGAAATTCTGTGGACGGAGCGGCGTCTGCGTGTTATGTTTATTCCATACTGTCAGGGGAAAAGGTACTGGACACTGGCCCCACTGAGATGATGTCACCAGATGGAGTCATGTCGGTGATCTCTCGTCTCGGATTGGGTGAGTGGGTCTTAAGTCTGTATGGATGTCATCGGCACTCCCGCTGGCTCTGACCCGAGTCTGGACAGGAAAAGCATGACGAGGGCAGCATAGGTCACTGACTGAGGCCACTGTCACGACAACGGGACCTTAATGACGAGACGGTCAAAGCACAACTCATACTACCCAGTCGATTTTGCAAGTCTGGCCTATTACAATTAACAAGTTAACTAGAAAATTCCAGAAAGTTGTGCTTATCCTGCCTTTCGAATAACTTCTACAGCCGGATTGCACTGCGAGATTAAGTGTTTTGAAATTATTTTCATGTGACCTTCGCCAGCCTTGTAAAGAGGACTTTGCCAGTGGTCCGCCCTCGTCTATTACACGAAAGATATCAGATATATTTCCCGCCATCCGTTAAAGTGCGTGCGGTGCGTGTGAATGCCGCTGCACCCCCGAAAACGAATTGTGACAAATTAGCTGCTGTAAAGTGCATCGCTCACCCGTCATCTAAACAGAACAGGCCATCGAGACATCCCCGACAAATTGTCGAGTAATGAAAAGTTCTCATTGTAGTTAGCGTTTAATTGCACATCTAACGTCCCCAACGGAAAAATTGAAAATTTAGATCAGTTGGTTGTGACATAACACAGCATGGATTGGTTGGTTATATCAACTCTCCGCTACATATATGTTCTAAATCTCCTCCTTCTAGAAAAAACGTGTTTATATATCAGACCTAACAGGTGACCCGACTACTCGCTGAGTGGTTTCCCACCTCGAACGCGGTGACGACAGAGTGAGATTCAGAGCAGTCCTTGTTTGTCCTAACACAACCCATAAAGAGGTCTTGGTGAAAGGAGC
The DNA here is from genome assembly GCA_026979955.1 of Megalurothrips usitatus. Classification (NCBI taxonomy): domain Eukaryota; kingdom Metazoa; phylum Arthropoda; class Insecta; order Thysanoptera; family Thripidae; genus Megalurothrips; species Megalurothrips usitatus. The sequence goes on along the minus strand of CM049598.1, from coordinate 13,523,248 downwards.
AAACCATAGTACAACACGATTGCATGCTTTGTATATTAATCAAGAGTTTCAAAGTCGGTGGCTATGCGGAATACAGCGTACTTACCACAGTTTGGCGAATTTAAGATTACGACCAACGAGGTCCTCCGGAATATAATGGCACCTTGTTTTTTTCCCCACGTCCAGATGACTGCCCTGAATCTGCTACGCAACGTCCCGGCATTGCGCAACGTGCTGGAAGGTTTATCCGGTCTGCCCGAGAACATTCCTGTGCTCGGTGGTGAGGGTGGCACCCCCGCCCTCGGCTCTACGTCCGGACTTGGAGACACGCCTGGCCTGGGCGGCATTCCAGGCCTTGGAAACTTGCCTGGCCTGGGTGACGCACCTGATCTCGACTTGCCAGAACTCGGCGACCTGCCGGGACTAGGAGGGTTTCCCGACCTGGGAAATTTTCCTAGTTTCCTCTCAGAACTCAGCTTCATGCCCGTGCTTGTTTCAATACTGCGCTTGTTCTTAGGACCAGTCTTTAATGTTGTAAGCTACGTGTTTCGATTACCCGTGAGCTCTCCTTTTGAATGACATCACACCCGTGTTAAGACCTTTCTTTCGTTTGTTTGACGGTCGGCATGTGGGAGTGTGTGTAGCTTTTGAAATTTGTCTGGTCAACTTTTCCTACACCAGCGTAACTTCGTGCGCTATTTTTCCAGAACTTCCTTAATTTTTTTTTTGAGGGGTGGGGGGGGGGCACATTGTAGCCCCGCCCCCTGCCCCAGGACACACTAGATATAGGAATTAAAATTACAAAGAATGTTTTGTCGGCTGTTTTATTCTGCGCACGCATTTGAAGATATTGTTCGAAAATTAAGTCGCGCAAGGAAAGCTCAGAAGCACAGAAATCTGTAAATCACCAAGGCCCCAAGGAAATTTGAACATTGACTCTTAACACTTATGTAAAATTACGTGTTTTTAAGTGTTTTACGTAAGATCAAAACTGAAGGAGGGCTTTAGATAAAACTCCTCTATAACACATTAATCTCTATTTCCGGCCCCAACTGGAAACGAGGAGTACATTGTAAAAATGTTTGTCATATTGTCACATTTGCAGGATAGACTCGTTTCCGGACCTGAAATCACATACGTTGGGAAAAATTTTCAATTTCAGCCGCAGCCGCATTTAGGACTTGGGCCTTGTCTCCCCTTTTGTTGGGTTCACGCGCGGTCGGTGCGCTTCGGCAGATCCTTCCTGCCGATGGCCTCGGCCTCCTGGACGGTGTCTGGGAGCGGGGAGCGCGCCGTCTCCGGCAGGATCAGCGACAGCAGCCCGCACAGGAAGCACGCGGCGCCGCTCACCAGCAGCGGCAGCGACTCCATGACGGCGCCCAGCAGCGGCATCTGCGGGCGGCCATTGTAAACATACAGGGCGAACACGTGGAGCCCGAGGTTCATGCCTAGCCGTACAATACTGCACCGGGTGGGCAGTTTAGCCAGAATAGACTCAAAAGTAGCCCAAACACACGTGTCAAAGTTGTGCCTACCTCCGCCACCCTACTACGCAACATCGCGGCTGCCAATAGAGTGCCCCTGCTGCCCAGTAGGCAGGAAAAGGTAGGCACAATCTTTCTTGACAGTTGTGTTTGTGCTACTTTTTACGTACTTTTGTGGCAACACTGCGGGTGGGTTCTTTGTTTGAGCTAGTGAGCGGGGGCGAGACCGAGCGAGACGACAGGTTACCGAGAGGTTGGCAACACTGTACATACGTTACTACCGAGTGGTCCGCGCTGATCACAAGCGATAACCGGGGTTTAATCATCAATTACTTCTGATTGCCGTTTGATTACGAGTAATTACTATATTTATTCTTGCTCAAAATCGCCTAGAACCCTGCTCAGGAAATATCAACGAAAAAACTCCCAAGTTACGGCATTTTGTTAATCGACGACTTCGACTCAAGAAAGACAGCCGGAACGTTTTTCCACAGCCCCCACCCCAACAAAAAAAAGAAAAAAAATGGTACAAACAAAATCTTTGATTTCTCATCAGTTTAAAAAAAAATAAGAGCAGTACGATTAGTGATGCTACGGTAGCAAGAATCCCTGTTTAAGATGAAGAGCCGACGGTTCTGTCAAAGCACTAACAAAATGCTAACAGTACCGCTCTGTAAAAAAAAAAGATCGGATATTTCCGATACATGGTGTACGGGAAAAATCCGAAGAATGTATGGGAGTTTACTATTACGTACAATGTATGGGCATATTCCTACGCTATCTCGAAGTTTTACTGTAAGGTGTGGTAAATTTCCCAACTGAGTACAGGAAAAATCCGACACACCGATTTTCCTTTACATATATAGGATTTTTACCATGTCCTGATGGGACATTTCCGACAGACCACGCCCGGCACGGCTGAACAAGTAGACGGCTATGGGGCGGGGCTCACCCAGCAATGCGTGCGTAGCCGCGTCGTCTAAGAGGTGTGGCGTAACCCACTCGATCCGCCCCTTCCTGACAGGCGCATACTGACCTCACCCAACCGGCGGATTTTAAATTTTAGACCACTTGTAAAAATTATCTTAGAAACCGCTTGAGCTGCGGTGCCCCTGAGGGGAGGTTGACTCTGGTATGATGCAAGACAGATGTGGTCCAAATTTGAGCTTTCTACGTCTAACCGTTCTCGAGATATCGCGCGGACAGCCAGACAAACAGACAGACAAAACATTTATGACCCACTCGGTCCAGGGCTTCGCTATCGCTCAGCCAAAAATGCAGTCTTTGGAAATCACATAAAATTTTAGTAACATGGTAAAAATCCCATACGTGTATGGTAAATATCCTATACGAGTATGAAATAAAAATAACATAAATGTTTGGGATAAAAATAACATACAGCTGTAAAGTAAAAACATCCCATACCCTTACGCTGAATGCTTCTGCACTTTTTTGTGCACAAGTGCGTACGAATTTGTGCATACGCAGCGTACGTATAAATTCGTACGTTGTTATGTACATTATTGTACGCAATTCTGAACGAATCTTCAAAACTGTACATAATTTACGTACGAATTAGTACGTAATCTGCGTAAATTCTACGCACTACACACGAAATTGAACAGAAAAGTTTAGTATGCAATTTGGAAATTTGCTTCACATACATTTATCGGAATTTTACCATAGAAATTTTTCACAGTGTGTTGTGCGCACAGCCCAGCCTCCCCGACCCGAGACTTGCCTGCGGTGAGAGAGCCGAGCCGAACAGGCGGCCGCACGTGGCGCACAGGGAGTAGAGCGTGTGGCGCACCCGCGTGGGGAACAGCTCAGCCGACAGGACGTAGGTGCACGTGAAGGCCAGCGTGACGAACAGCTTGGCCAGCATCACGGCGGCCGTGCGCGCCCAGGGTGTGTCTGTGAGCCGCGACACACAAAATAACTAGTAACCTTTTTAGGCCTTAGGTGACACAGCAAATGTACTGTTCAAGTACAATGCAGTAAGCATACAATGTGATGTACAGTTTTCTACATTTCACCACAAAATGATTCATTGCGTTCACCATAATCGTGCCGATTACAGTGCGTAAGAGTGTACCAATTAAAAAGATAACTTGTACAAAATGTAAATTGACTTGTACAAAATGTAAATTGACTTTTTTTTTGTGCAAGCACGGGCTTTTCCCGATGGGCCCGACATAATATCGTACACGAATTCGGCCAAATACTATCACTATTACTAACACGGTGAAAAATAATCCTTTTTTTCGAAGGGTCGTTATGGGGGCTTTACATGCACCATCCCTCTAAAAAAGGGTTTTCTTTTGCCGTGAATACCACGTGTGAGTAGCCCGGTCAATTTATGTGTGACTGTCCCTTCGCTGTAACTTTCCTAAAAATATTTAAGTTTTGAGCAGAAAAACTAAATAATTTTTCTGGCTGTCTACACACTAAACGTCAGGGTAAAATTTTGGTCAATTTTTTACTTTGCAGTAAAGACCCGAGCATACGTTACATCACGGCAATCAATATTGTACGTTAAAATGCATAAATTTACACATTAAATTGCACAAGGTTTATAGAACTGAAGTGTACAAGAATCGCACGGTGAAAGTAGTAATTTACAATTTGTGCATTGATACGGGCAATGCTGTGCACTGTTATGTACAACATTGTACTTTAATGCATTCTGCACATTGCAATGCTCAAGGACAGATGACATTCACATTTACTGTGAACACTCGTACATGAAAGGGACCCATGAGCAAGATTGAAACAGCTGTATCATGCATTGAAAAAAATTAAATGCAGTCGGCCTGAATGTTGAGCTCATGCATGCACGTGTGAGAGTGCGGCCCATTCTCCCTGGCTGATGGGGTACCATGCCATACCGCGGCAACGTACCGGCGGCGTCCGTGGCGGCGGGCAGGAAGTGATATGCCACGCAGCACGCGGCGGCCAGGATGAGCGAGCCGACGAGGGTGCGGCGGCGGCCGGCCGCCGACATGAGCCACCAGGTGAGCAGCGCCGCCGGCACCTCCACCAGCTCCACGAGGACGAAGTTGAGGTAGCGGCTGCCCGCCAGCGACACGGAGTACACAGCCAGGCCGTCGTACACGAACATGATGGCTACCCTGCCGAAAGCCGCAAGGCCATGACGGTCAGCACCCCACCCTCAGGCACACTGAACTCCACACACTGATGGACCATATACTGTAGGATCTCTCACTTAGGAGAAATTTACAGACAATTGCGTTAAATTTGTACAAATGCCGTATATAAATTCCACTTCATTCAAAGTTACGACTGCACTAAAATGCATGCAGTTTACGTGTGCACTAGGTTCACTACTCTCACTCAAACAATGACAAACATCAGTTTCATCCACGTTCCACTAAAAATAACTTGCAGCAGTCTGCAAATCTACTGACGCCAATGACCCGATCAGGTAATGATTCTTCCGCGTGGCCACGCCTCCGCCACGCCCTTTCCTTTTACCAGCTGAAGCAGCTCACGATCAGCCGCAGCATGAGGGTGCGCGAGCGGGCGAAGTCCCTCATGTCCTCCGCGAAGCTGGCTGGTCTTGGAGAGTCTCGACGGTCCTGAGTGATCACAGAGATTTCAGCTATCGGTTCTGAACACTTCCCAATTAATCAAACAATCTTCGTTCTAAAGCGGCTGAAAACCGTACCAGAATAAAAACGCGCCGCAAACAAACGATATTAACGCCTTCAGCTTACAATCTAAATCCACCCTACGAGTTCTTTGTAGAACTTGTCTGTGACGCCGTTGAGCCTCTTGACCCCGGTCCCGGGTTAGGGGTCGTACCAATACTACCGGTTCGGGGAGAGGGGGGTTCGGCCAAATACCACGCCTGGTCACGGGGGGGGGGGGGGGGGGGGGGTTGAGCAACGTGTGACGTGACATCGGCCAACACTTCGACGTAGAAAAAACAAACATTTTCGCTGCGCTGCGACTCGCCCGTGCGCCCTACCGCGCGGTGTGGGGTATTCCTTCGCTCACCCGGCGCTCCGTCCGCCGCTGCGCCGCTGCCGTGCCGCCCGCCCGCCCGGCCCGGCTGCTACGCCTTGCCGCAGGACGACAGACAGGCACGCTCCTGCCCGGCTGCGGCATTGTTGCTGTGACTCGACTTAGTCTTGTTATATCACGGGCCTTCTGGATGTCATACACTACACATGGGCACTAAAACACGAGATCCGAAGGGAAAAAGCTCGCAAAAACGCTATATCATTGTAATGTAGCAATTTCCGATCGAATTGTGGACAAAATCGTAAATACTACGTGAAACAGGGGGGGGGGGGGAAGGCGGGGGTAGACATATACTACGCTCGGTCACAGGGGAGGGGGGAGGGGGGGGGGCAAAAAGTGGCCTAAAATCGGTCACGTAGTATTGGCACGGCCCCTTACTACCGGTTACCTGTTCTGCTGGCGACAGGCCGTCGCCCCAGCCAACGTGCCCTGTGCCATCCTTGGTTTGCTGTTTCGTCGAGACTAGCGGCAGACGGTTCATCTTGGCGGCCTTGTTAATGACGCGGAAGGCCTCCTCGGTGCGCCCCTTGGAGGCCAGCCAGCGGACCGACTCAGGGACGAACCTGTGCGGCACAGAGAGCTGAGGCGATAGGATCGATAGCAGCACGGTCTCTCCAACTTGCCACAGGTTATACACTGTTGGGATGTGGATAATGTTGTACATGACTGCATGTGCGATTTCGCACGTTGAATGTGACATATATGTGACAACCTTAACACAATAATACATTCAATTCGTACAATACCATGTGAAATTAACTATGTGCTTAGCTATGAGTGAATGCACAGGAATGCGTGTAATTCTTTGGTATCTGAGTTCGAAGTTGTACAAGGGCGAAATTTTTGCGTAACTGAGTAAATAAATCGTCGTAGTTGTAGATAATTTAGGTACGGCCGCAGTTTTGCACAAGACACTCCTCCACATCGCTTCGTACGGTGACTCAGTGTTCCCTTCCGCACCAGCGGGCTATTCATTCCGAGGGGTCAATCACTCGGCCAAAACGTTACAGGATTTCAAGGGATTTCCCGGGATATTTTGCATAAATTGTGAACTTTTCTTGTCGTTTTTGGCCGAATGACAGCCCGCAAAGACTTAAGCACACCTGGGAGTCTGGTCAGAACAAAGAATTGTGTGCATTTTTGTGACCTCTATGATAGTGTTTCACAAAATTTGTACACAGGGTTTCACGAGTGGTTGCCCCCTCGACTCATCCCGACTGACCAGAGCGCGGCGAGGCAGAGCAGCGCAGACCCGTACACGACCCGGAGCAGCAGCCGCCAGCGGGGCAGCAGCCAGGCCACGACCCCCAGCAGCGCCAGGCCCAGGGCGAAGATGACGTGGCTAATGGCGGACCAGGCGCCGCGCGATGCCGTGGGGACCAGCTCCATACCTGCCACACAAGTTTTACACAGACCCGGCATTGTCCGCTTGCAATGTCATATATATGGATGCCCGATTCATAAATAAAAATGTAACCGAACACGGAGACGACGTTTGCCGTAGGTCACTTTATCTGTCAGAAATTCAAATTTGTCTCTCGTGGGGTGTGTAACCAATTTTTGAGTCAGTTATCGAGCATCAGACGAGACAAGCGGCAAGTGTTGTCCCTCGTGCGGGGGAGGAAAACCTTCCGTTTGCTCTGCTACATTTCGGTGGCCGTCACGGCTCACGGCCTCCAACGTGCAGCGATGCTTTTCGCAAGTGAGGCCACCGCGATGCCCGGTGACCCAAGGGCGTTACCACTAGGGGTTTAAAGGCCGGTAATATTACCGGCAAGATTCGGTAATATACCGTTACTTACGGTAATATCACTCAACCTCGGAAAATGTGGTTTTTCGGTAATTTTCAGACCCAAAAAACTCAGTAAGTCAGCTGTGTTGGTTGTTCAAAGTGATGAAAAGTTTACTTTTTCTCGTTACTACTAATTCTATGAACTAAATTCACCCTAAATCGAAAGAGTTGTTTTGCGAATTTAATCACTTTGAAACATTTATTTAGCTTTCAGCCGGAGGGCCGCCCTAGGGAGGTACAATCCATAACATTGTAACAATCGTTTTTTTTCTTTTCATGAATCGTTTAAACAGTGTTTTAGCACTTCAAGTTTTGCTGGGAATGACCACTTGCCACGTCGAGAAGGTATTAATACGTACTATTTTGATATAAACCCGCTGTAAATCAATCTTTCCCATCATTAACAAAAATACCGGTAACTTACCAATCTTTCCGTAACTTATCGTCAGATTGAATCTGACCGGTATTTTGAAATCCCTAGTTTCCACGCGGTTTACAGACGGACTATCGCAAAACCTGTGAACATTAACAACGGCTCCATCCGTGACCGTACAAAGCTCGGATGTGGTTTGAAAGTTAGGCTCCGAAATTCTAGTAGGTGAGGGTGCACAGGAGAAGTTAAAATTTTATCTTGGACCCCTGTCATATGCAGCGCTGTAACAGGTAATTGGAGACACATAAATGCATTCTGTGAGTCGTGTCCGATAAAGAATGGTCCAAGAATTCCGAATCAATCCTCATTGCTCATGTTCTCCCTGTTCTCCACTACCGGATAAGTGGCGTTACGGACGGACGTTACGAACGGACGTTACCGAAGCACGAAAGTGACCGACCCCTTTCGAGAGCGGTTTTAAGGTCTTTATTGTATAAATATCGTACTTTTCTTGGTTTAAGGTCATGGACAAGGGGTGGTACTCGGCGAGCCGGTGTAGAGGGTACTGCAGTTGTACCAAGTATTACGGCGTTATGTTTCGGCAACTACGGTTGCTCCACGAGTACTACAGGTATTACAGCGGTTTAACACGCTCAAAAACTCGTGTCCTTGGGTGGCCGCTACTACTGGACAGTGTTACTACGAGGTAATATAGAATTACTACAGGGAGGGGTGTGCAGGGTACTACACAAGTGAACCACCCCTCGCTCATTGAGGACATCCACTACCCAGTGTGGCTCCGTGAACATTTTTCCCCAAAAAATGTTCAACCGTCAACATTTTTAGGGTAGCCGTGTAAGGGCTTTGCTATGGCGTAGACAAAAAGGAATCAGGGTACTATGAACTCCGTTCTTCTCGGTAACAGTAGACAAACTTTTAAATTAAAAATTGTATCATTCGTTACCCATGATGAAGGCAGCGCCGCCGATGCCGTCGTAGAAGATGGGGTCTACGAACTCGAGGCTGATGAAGGCGATGTAGTTGGGGGCAAAAGAACGTGCCAGGCCCAGGACACACGACACCGCGAGCCCGGTGAGAAGCGCCATCCGCCGGCCCAGCGCGTCCGACACGAGGCCGAACAGCGGCAGCCCCAGCGCGCGGCCCATGTTGCTGAGGGTCCCAACCAGCGTCAGCTGCCACTCGGCCGACGGCGAGCACACCATGTCCCACTGGCACAGTCAGATATAGTTAAATTCAATCTTATCTCCTTGAACAAAGTCCACTCTCCTTCGCATTTTTCGTCGTACTTTTCGAAATTGTGCGGTTGCAAAAAAAAAAATTCCACCGCCAAAACCGCTGAGTTGTCCTCGGGGGCCAGGATTTCAATGTTCAAAGCAGGTTAACGATTTTATGAACGTAAAAATAAGAAAGTATTCGGTTCAAACTGGGGTCTATCTGTCCGGCAATTCGACGCTTTACACAGCGCGACTACACCGACATTGTAGGAAAAGGCCGTCCGTATGACTGTCACAAGCTGCGGCGCCGGCCTGCGGGCCACGGGACGCCGAACTGGGAAGCCGAGGCAACAATAACAGAATATTAAAATTTATTGAAACGATATTTAAACGCGATACAACTAACCTTGGTAATGCATTGATGCAGATCACAAATTTGCAATTTTTTAGGAGTTATGAACCTTCTGATATTTTAACCGACGACAGCACATTTGGTTTTCACAAGACAATGACGGCCGCAGCCAGCCGCGGCTCGTGGGGCCCGCGGGGCCTGCTAACTTGCCAACAATGATTTGAGAAGGGAACGCAGAGGGGAGAAACTGATGTTTTTTTTATTATGATTTTAACACTGGTACCTGATGTAATTGTAAGGTGGCATATGAAATAAATATATTTTTGATAGTTTTTAGTTCATACAGATACAGTGATGGTAATGTGGGTACGGAGAAGTAAAAATATGCAGAGGCGACACTGTAAGGGATTGTCGTTTTTAAACGACTTTTTAAGGAAACTAAATTAATCAAGGAAACTTCGTAAAATAACGAAATTTTCTTGCGAACGATATCCAGTCATCAGGCATGTATGTGTGGCTAAATTGACTTCCTCATAGTTATGATGAAATGAAGAAAACATAACGCGGCGTTATCCTCTAAAATTGAGGCTATTTGCCCTCTGTACTACGGAAGGGACCTGCAAAGTCCTCATGTTTTTCGTTAAAAAACGAAGAAATCTTCGTAAAAATATTCGTTTAAAAACGAAGGTCTTCAGTTCCCAATTAATCAAACAATCTTCGTTTTTAAACGACTGAATTTTTCTACAGTGGAGGGATGTAGAAGCTAGAGAGCTATAGAGAGGCTTGAGAGTGGGAACCCCTTGAAATTTAAACTTTGCATTTTTGGATCTGAGCTAATAGGATTTTTTGAATGAGAGTTTGTAATTTATTTGATGAAAATATATTATTTTAAAAAGTATGCAATAGCGAATGGAAAAAAATAGAAACCTAGGGATAGTTATAATGGGAAGCGAACTCATAGACTATGAGCGGCAACAATGGTTGGGAGGAGGAGAGAAAAAGCGTAAAAGCCGCTGCAAAGGGCTCCTCGCTCCGCTCGGACCCAAAAAAAGAAGGCTGCGGTTCTCTCACCGTTATGCCAAACGTACTCCGTCGGCAGCCGTTTAAAAACGCCTTAGAAAATGTGCGGTGGACAATGAACTATCGGCGTAGCCTAGTATGACTGAATACACTTGATAAAGGTATCTTACGTTCTAGAGATGTGAAAACTTCGTCATTCATTGCAGGGAGGGGGGGGGGGGGGGGGAAGCCGCTTGATGAAAAGGAGGAGGTGCAATAGGAAGAATACGGAAGACAGCGACCATTGCCAATTTTTGGTAATAAACCACGTGTTATCAGTGCGCTCGTAAACCAGTTTTTGGGCCCGAGCGGAGCGAGGACCCTTTCGAAACCGGCTTGTCGCTGCGGCCGCGGTCTGCCAGGGCTTCACTGTAAAAAATTCAGTCGTTTAAAAACGAAGATTGTTTGATTAATTGGGAACTGAAGACCTTCGTTTTTAAACGAATATTTTTACGAAGCGTTCTTCGTTTTTTAATGAAAAATATAATGAATTTGCAGGTCCCTACCATAATTCAGAGGGCAAATAGCCTTCATTTTAGAGGATAACGCTGCTATATGTTTTCTTCATTTCATTCCGTCTGTGAGGAAGTCAATTTAGCTTATCACACATGTCTGATGACTAGATATCGTACGTAAGAAAATATTGTTATTTTACGAAGTTTTCTTGATTAATTTAGTTTCTTCAAAAAGTCGTTTAAAAACGACAATCCCTTACAGTGTTGTGATAGTCGTTCGTGGGAGGCCTATCAAAAGTGTCGCCGTGGACGCGCGGTCCGAGAGGCCGAGTCGGCATACGGTGGGCCGCAGGTTCTAATACGAAATGGTTTCTTATTTTTATTTTTATACAATAAATACGAAAACTCGTGTTCCGGTTAACGAGGGCCACTCAGTACTGTGCGCTGGAATTTTTATGATTTACTTTGAAGTGACAGAAGTGACTTGTAAAAGTTGATTGATAAAGTTTACTTATAAGGTACAGAGCACTCATAAATGACTTATTAGTTATACGAAGGCGTTTTTATTAAGACAGCAATTATATCAGGTATTCTTGTAAATGTCCCTTTTTAGTGCGCACACTTTTATAAATATTTCTTGGTAGTGTGACATTCATGTACGGGATTTCTTTTACAACAGCAATTAAAAACGTCTAATAAGTTTCTTATAAATTTGCAAGATTTTATATAGAGCTTATAGATTTCTTATGTCATTTTTAAGTTGCCTATAAGAATCACATCGCGAGGGTGCCCTCACCTCAGTCATGATAGATAGGTCCTTGTTGGGGTACACCCAGCGGTCACACGCCACCGTCATATTGGACCAGCCCTGCCCGTCGCACCGTGCCTGCCCGCCAGACGACAGCGGCGCGTACCGACGGCATGTGTCCTCTCGAGGTCCGGCCGGCACGGCCGAAGGCAGCCAGGGAGGGTCCATGTCCGCGAGAGAGTCGGCTGTCTCGCACTCCGGGATCAAGCACCTTCAGCATTGCAATGTGGTCCAGATTCAAAAGTCAGTGGCGCTCGGCGGGGACCTGGGGACCGTGTTCTCGGACAGGGACGATAAGGGCCGATGTTGATATTTCATGGAAAAGTTGGCTCGCGGCTCGCATAATGCATTTTCGTTCTGTCAAAGAGTTCCAAAGATTTCCACTTACTGAAACCTTGCCGACCAGACCCTATCGCAGCCTACCCTAGAAAAGTACCGTTGCCTCAATTTATTGCCATAAGCGCCGGCACTTTGAGGTTTGCCGGACGCTCATTACATTCATAACAAGGTGTGTCTCTACCACTAGGAGCTGTCCAAAAGTTCCTGTCCATGGAGAAAAATCCTAAGGTCATCTGACTTATGTTTTCATTAGACTATCAGACAAGTGACAGAGTCGAATGTTCCAACTCACTCATCAGTTGTAGTGACGAAAGGTTTGGTTAGAAGCATTGAAGGACATGAAAAAGTTGCACCGGTCGGTCTCGAACCACGGTCGTCCGCCACCGAGTGCGCCACTGACCACTCGGTTGCACTGTTAATCGTAGGGTGAGGTTCCTCACCCTTAGAAGGACGAGCAATTTGACTCAAATTTCTATACTTTTTAAGAGCGAGGTTCAAAACGATCACCCCAATCGGATGATGATACTAGAGTTTTCGCCCTAGAAGCGCAATGTTTGAGTGACGTTTCCCTTTAAGGGCGAGGTTCATTTCCCTAATAGAGTGATGGAAAGTGCATCGCCCTTAACAGGTGACGCACACCTGCATCGCCCAAATCACGTGATAGACCTCACCCTTCGGTTTTCAGTGTACCGACGGTTACCGAGACTACTTAGCAAGAGGTGGAGCAGGTCACCCTGACGAGTTGTCAGGGAAGCGCGCAGCTTTGAATCTGGCGCGCTGCGCCTTCCCGAAGCCGCGATGCAAAATCACGCGCGTCAGCGGATTCCCCTCGGCCGGCCTCACCGACCGAGCGGGAGCGACACGCAGGCAGACGTGTCCCGGCTCCCGACCCGGCAGCTTCGGCTAAAAGTAAGTGCTTGGTGGTCGACCTATCTTTGATCTAAAGAGTTCTTGGTCCTTCCTTCTTTTCCCTTAATATCTTTGCACACAAGAGAAAGGTGAATGGTGGCCACAGAGCACCATTACAGAATTTACACCCCTTGTAAAAACACAAAATATTATTTGGTGGAGGTTGCGTGGCCTTAGCGCTATGAATTTACGCTAAGGGATCACTAGTACTACGACCGTCTCCCTACTTCGTTTCTATTTTATAGGCTTAAGTAGGTAAAAACTCGCTAGGAGTTAATTGCTCTACAATAGCGTGTTTTCGTGCGCGGATATTCTGTTCGTGCAAGGTTGGGAGTCGAAATTGCAAAAGTTTCTAAGTTCTAATTGTCTTGCCGACCAGACGAAAGTCACGGGCAACACGTTAGTATTCTTTTTGACATTATTTTTGCAATTTGTGTGAATGTGTTTTTTGTGTAACCGCGGTTAGGCTAGGTTAGGCTAAGTTAGTCTAAGTTGGATTAAGGTAGTTTTAAGACGATGATTTTTTTCACCGTGTTTTTTTTAATTCCTCTTCTACATGGGAAAAGAAAATAGTTTTAAGCTAGGCTAGGAGACACAAAGTCGCGCTCGCCGCCGCGGCGAGGCGGACGTTTGGTGTCGAGTCAGCGATCGCGTCGGGTTCGCCTGGAGCTCGCTGAACAGCGCCGAGTGGGAGTGTTGCCGCACTCTACTCTGTTAAGATCAGTTTCAAATTTGTAAGTTCTAAATTCTGTAAAAAAAAAATACATATATTTTTCAATATGGAAAGTGCCAATCCCACTAAACCTCAGATTTTATTGTCTGTTTACAAAAATGGTGAAAATGTTGAAAATATTCTGGACTTATTAAATTACAGATTAGATATTTTTAGGTGTACGGATTGCGAGAAAGCAATATATTTGGAGGATGCGGTCAGAGGATCTGACCTGGAAAAATTAGTTCAACCTTTATGTCGTACGTATCCCTATAACTCCTCCTGGTTTAGACTCAGAGAAGGCCTCTTAGATGTAATTGAACAGCAGAGAGCCGCACAGAGAGCAGAGCAAGAATTACAGCAGTACCGAGAGTTAGTAGAGAAAGCACAAGATCAAGTTGAGGACTTCTTTCGGGCCAATAGGTATTTACTCGGAAAAAGAAAAGACAAAGAAAAAAAAAGAAAAAAGAAAAGAAAATTAGAGACGATTGGATGGCTCGCTGTGTTCATTAGAAATTTCAACAAAATAAAATTTTCTCTCTTTTGTTACATTTGACAGGCAATAAATTCATTTTGGATTGTTACGATGGCAATATTTTAGGCGTCATACATATGAAAGAGAGACAAAAGGCGCTTCAGGGCAGGAAAGATTTTGCCAATCGTCAGTAGTATACTAAACCTAGATGTAAGACCATTTTAAATTACGATTAGTCTAAGACGTTTTAGTGTAGTTGTAGTCTAAGAAATTTAAGGTTTAGTCACAAACTTTGCTTAGGGATTAAGTTTAAAACTTTAAGAGTATGTTTAGAAGTAGGGTAGAATTCAAAATCATGACGTGTCTATTCCATTTTTCCTCCTTGTTTCTCTTATTTTTCATTTTTCCGTCTTCACTTGACCACCAAGTGCTTCGTTGGGACCGGACCGTCCGGAGTATCCTGGCTCGCTGAGTGACGGGCTCTGCTCTAGTCCGACATTTTGGCACTGACTGTATCTAGTGCCCTTCGTGCCGATCGGTGTGTACTTAGCTGCCGAGCCGCCCACGCCAAGGGTTGACAAGTCCTTTTGGAGGCGTCACAGCTGCTACGTCCCAGCGACATGCAAGACCGCAGCTGCCCCGTATCCGAGTCTTTCGAGAGGAGGTGCGGCGGAGTATGGCTCGTCCAACTCCCCCGCGGGGACCCCAGAAGAAGACCGAGTTGGAGGCGGCAACCCGTACTACAGCTATCTACGTACGGCCAGCGCTCGTCAACACAGCGCGACCTACAGACGGCACGCCCACCTGCGCCATCTGCAGCCATCTGTAGCCACAGTTATTGGCTTTCAAGTGCAAGTTTGTGCATCTGCTCATTCTCTTCGGTCATCGTCGCCGTGGTGACAAAGGATTGCTGAGTCCTTCGGGAGGAAGCACGGTTGTAGCAACCTGGAGCACAACCGCCCCAAGCCGAGCCCGCCATGGGGGAGGCCAGCTGGCTCAGGCCACCTGAGGGGACCTTCACCCACCAGACACCTCAGCCTGAGTCGCTTTGCGAGGAAGGGCTGAGCGTGGGGACGCGTCGGAAGGTGTTAGGCGCGCCGACCCGTCCTGCCTCAATGTGGCCAGTGGTCGCTTGCAGGCACTGGCTGTAATTTCACAGAAGATCACTCGGGATGAAGAATCAGCCCCGAGGCGGCGGCGCAGCCGACACTTGGAGACCTTGTTCGAGGACCGCCAAGGACACACCGTCGGACCATCGACAGTCAACGGCGTCGTCACACTCAAGATTCACCACTGACCGGATATATGAACTTTTTCTCGTCTATGCAGTTCAAATTGCATTTTTAAATTTAAAACGTGGACGTTTTCTTTTCAAAGGGGGAAAAAGCGGTAGTCATAAGTAATTAGCATTAAGTTTTTAAGTTAAGCATTCGTGTAGGTTAGAATTAAGAACGTCAAAAAAAAAAGAAGAAGAAAAGGTATCACCCGAATCAATCATCGATTTTGTAATAAAATCAATAAATACCTACATGACCACTAAGCACTGAAGAAGTCAGATTAACAAAATTATTTTGTCTGCTCAAAATTAATTTTCAAAATTCTTAAAGATGAGGACATCTTCTTTCTAAAGGGGGAGGATGTCAGGGAGGCGCGCAGCTTTGAATCTGGCGCGCTGCGCCTTCCCGAAGCCGCGATGCAAAATCACGCGCGTCAGCGGATTCCCCTCGGCCGGCCTCACCGACCGAGCGGGAGCGACACGCAGGCAGACGTGTCCCGGCTCCCGACCCGGCAGCTTCGGCTAAAAGTAAGTGCTTGGTGGTCGACCTATCTTTGATCTAAAGAGTTCTTGGTCCTTCCTTCTTTTCCCTTAATATCTTTGCACACAAGAGAAAGGTGAATGGTGGCCACAGAGCACCATTACAGAATTTACACCCCTTGTAAAAACACAAAATATTATTCGAGTGAAAGTTATTTCCAACCTGACCAATCCGTTGATCCAATGAACGCTGTCGTTCATCACAGTCGAGCATCTTTTCTTCCAGCAGCGATCTTGACACGGTAGCAGCAACTATGTAACTCAAGTTCTACCCAAATATCCAGTTCCCTTGAACTAAAATTAGTTGAACGAACTGAATTTGTTTGCTTGTTTGAAAGCCTACTGAAACATTAGTTGATGTAACTAATTTTCGTTTGATCCAACGAAACATCACTTGGATCTAATAAAAAAATTTCTTCTTGCCTCAGAAAATATTGTAGAGCACCTCGTAAAGCGGGGCGACTTCTCTGTTATGCGGAACTGCTCGGAATTTCGACAGCGAACTGCCCACGACCGCCCCTGCAATGGGACCGGGACCTACCTGTGTTCTGACCGCATCGTAGTGAAAACGAACGACATGTTGAACAGAGCCTGGTAGACGTACGCGGAGCACAGCAGGGAGCACACGACCCAGTGGAAGCGGCCCAGGCGGGCCGTGACGGCCTCGAGCGCGGTCTCCACGTGCATGGCGGCGGCTTGGTGTCGTGTCCTGCTGCGCCTTTCCCAGTCCTGTGCGGCTCCGGCCCCTCGGAAAGCCTGCCAACGTCCTTTCGCCGCATGTATTGACATGATCGTACGCAAAAAGTGCCTCCAAACGAACAACATCGTCACTATGCTATGGACACGTGGAAACTTTGTGTACGGCAGGTACCAAAAATGTCCATCTGCAGTCAATTTTGTTTCTATCCATGAACATGCAGAAATTTTCAGTGCGGAAAGTTCTACGTAATGTCAGATTTTAACGTCCATGCGATTTTCACCGAAAGTAACCGTTGCACGGCACAACCTGTTCCCTCCAGAAGACAAGCTGACCGACCCTCATTTAAGTGTGATTAACTAATAACACATAACTGTGATTAGTAGAAAACACTACAGCTGTGTCTAACAGGATTTTTTCACAGCGGACGTGTGATGTACATTACACTTTTTTTTATGGGATAACAGTGTTCGCTGCGCTGAAGTTCAGTCGAAATTCTTACAATAGCTCGCAACTTTCCACAGAGACAGCCCCACGTGTGTACGTGGCTGCTGCCAAAAATATTCGGAATACCGCCTAGTCTTGTGGCACAATGAAGCTGAACGCGGCTGTCGCACCTCAGTTCTGTTGGGAGTGCAGGCGCCGGCTGGGACCACTCGGGAAGCCGTCGTGCCGATGCCGCTCTGCCTCGGCACTGCTGTTGCCGCAACGCGAACGTGCCACCGTAATCAGACTCGGGGATCTGTGATCTGCTTACACATCCCCCCACCGCACCTTCCGCACGCCGCCCGCCTTCTGTTTGCTTGGGCATGTTGGTTGTCAACCGAAGATGACAAAAATGAAGTGCTTTCTCCCGGAAAATTTCTAAACATAACAATATATGGGGTGATGGGAAGTGGGGTAAAACCCTGGGCGCATTGGCTTTGCCAAGGCCAACAGTAGAAGACAAGAATGATGGCAAGAGCATCAGTGCTAAGCGAGCGCACCTAGGAAGTTTCTTCGTTAACATATTCATTCACAGTCTCGGTTCGTCGAACCTCGGTGCCGGTTCCGCATTCTGCTACACCAGCACCCCGGTTCGACACACGCCCTGACACTGCCTTAAGGATGCCGACCACAACACCACCCCCATCCAGTTGTGATTCAATCACAACAACGAATCCGATTAACAGGGTGGTTTATTTTCAAATTTCCGCGTGAGTATAAATTTAAACAAGGTAGGCGTGCGCCAGACCGTGTCGTGGAGTAACAGACTTCGCTCACCGCGAATCACTGTTCCGCCACTCCACGCCTGGAGCACGCCTTCCCAGGCCTGCCGGCGGCTGTCTCTTGACGAGCCGGACCCTGCGAGGCCGTCAGTAGGACGCCCTGGCGGCCGAACGAATCTCACACTGTCATTACATTAAATGTAAATGTACAAATACGACCGATTTACGTACAGAATTACACTGTTTCCGAGGCAAACCCGTCCCAAAATTGATTAGTAATCCAATGCAGTTGGCTTCGTAATGCAAAGAGCCCAACTTCTTCGCAACCTTACGAAGAGTTTGCTTCGCAAACTTCTAATAGTGCATCGCTATCGCTCAGCCGATAATGTTAAAATAGTTTTCTCTAAATTTCTAGTTTAAACAAGGTAGGTGTACGCCAGACCGCGTCGTGGCGTAAAAGGCTTCGCTCATCGCGAATCACTGCTCCGCCACTCCACGCCTGGCGCACGCCTACCTTGGCCTGCTGGCGGCTGTCATCTGAAGAGTAGGACCCTGCGGGGCCAGTCAGTAGGACGCCCTGCGGGCGTCACTTTTTCCGCACGGTCGCAACCGCGCTCATGTTTTAACTTCCAAACGTATCTTACATCACCCTTTCGTGATCAATGCCACTCAACCAGTCCCAACATACCCTTACCTGCCTGAGCCTAACCTACCAAGGCCTTCACTAACCTAACCCCAGTTTTCTTTTGTTTTCGAAGAAAAGATAACGTTGCGCTACAGGGGGCGGGGCCAAGGCGCGGTCGAGACTGGGGTTTAGCCCGTGACGGGATGGCTTATCGTTTCACTGTATTTTCCCGGTTGTCCCATGAATCCGGTGGCTTAAAATACCACCGGAAAAGCACACTGAAAACCGAAGGGTGAGGTTTATCGCGTAATTTGGGCGATGCAGGTGTGCGTCACCTGTTTAGGGCGATGGACTTTCCATTACTCTATTAGGGAAATGAACCTCGCCCTAAAGGGGAAACGTCCCTAAAACATCGCCCTTCTAGGGCGAAAACTCTAGTAACATCACCAAATTGGGGTGATCATTTTGAACCTCTCTCTTAAAAAGTATAGAAATTTGAGTCAAATTGCTCGCCCTTCTAAGGGTGAGGAACCTCACCCTACGATTTACCGTGCAGGCACGAAAAGATGGGTTTAAACAACCTACCCACCAATCATTTAAAACCTTCTCACATGCACGCAGAGTCATTCTCAGTCGAGGCAGCGGCGGACCAACACCGATCTTACAAAGTAAGCACCTCCGCGGAGTCCACAGCACTTACGAAACGCTTACACTGATTGTGGCGATTGTACTAATTGTGAAGTGCAAGTTGAGAAAAAGGTAATTTTGGCCATAAACCCAGAAATTACAATAAAGCAGCAGCTTTACTACAGTTTGTAATCCATGGTTGTGAATGATCTCGAATAGTTTACACTGTCTCGAGTTTTCTTGGATATTACAGTTGTATGTGCACTCACTTCGGTACTGTTAAAAACTTTTGAGGAAAATCCCAAACAATTGCCAGGAAATTTTGTATCCCTATTATTTTGGAAATCTTTGGAACAATCCAAAACAGGTTTTATTACGTTTTATTTGATTAACGTACCAAAATTAACCATTCTATGCATACAAATTCAATTTCCAATTCTTGGAAAAATCCCATTTTTTTGTGAAATTTCCAAATGGTCAGGACAATTTGTATCCCCGATTTTTTGGAAATTTCCAATGAAGTTTCCAACAGTAACAGTGGGGGGTTGCGCACACAGAGGCATTGGGAACCATATCGGTTTTCCAGGCCTGCAAAGCGAAAAAAAAATTCTGACTAGAACATTTTTCTGGCCAGAATTACATCGGTGCAGAACTCGTGTTCTTTACGGGCCCCCTACGCTCTAAACGTCTGTGGGACAGTTTTGTCCAGTGAAGTATCACGTTTTTAAACAAAACACCACATTGGGGCGACTTGTAACGTAATGGTGGAACACATCGTAACACACAGATAGAGTTTGTCCCAGAATTATGCAACAAATTGTATTTGAGTTATGTTTTGCCTAAAAACGGAACGTATAGTCGGTAAAATGGGCTCCAGACGTGTGTACTCCTCTATTTTATGACAAAAATAGGGTGGGTAATTTTTGTAACGCCCTAGAAAAACGTCGTTTTTGGTGCATTCATCGTTTTAGGTTAGTGTGTCGGTGCGATCAGGAAACAAAGGGCGGAGATCAGAGTCAAAACCAGTACGTTGGAAGAGAGAAGAGACGACGAGGCCGCCGACGGCATTCGGAACGCGATCTTGGGCACACGGCGCTTTTCTCCAATGTACTGGAAGAACCATGCCGACTTCTTGAGCGAGCGCTTGTATGTGCCGTTCTTGAAGTCCACGTACGCCAATCCGAATTTCCGCCTGCAGTTAGGAGACAGAAAGTTACAAGTGCCATCACAGAAGTTGCTTATGTAAAGGACAGAACTTGTGTGAAACTGCTTTTGTACTTCAACCTCATGTAACAAAATTATCTGTACCCGCGAAAGTTTATAAATTGAGGTATGCACAAATTTATTGGCTGAGCGTCAGCGAAGCCCTAGACCAAATAGCCCAAAAATGTTTTGTCTGTCTACTGTCACTGTCTGTGCACTCTTAATGTCCATGGGACAGTTTTTTAAATCGAAATGTTACGTTTTTAAACTAAACACAACGTTGGGACAATTGGTAACGTAAAGGAGGGACAAATTGTAACATCCGACATATAATTCGTCCCATAACTATGCTACACATTGTATCTCAGTTATGTTTTGTTTAAAAACGAATCATATAACAGGCCCAAAATGTCCCATGATATTTAGTGTGCCTGTGTGTTCGCGCGATTATTCGCGCGGTCTGCCTAAACGACACGAACAGACAGAATATTTTCGGGCCAGTTGTTCCACGACTCCTCTGTCGCTCAACTAACCATCAAAAACAAAGCAAAACACTTACGTGAATCCAGCCGTAAATTCGTACGAATCGATCAGACTCCACGCCATGTAGCCCATCACATCCACATTGTCTTCTCGCATTACGCGTAGCAACTGATGCAGGTACTCCTGTAAATGATAAGGGCAAAAACTCGTTAAAAATTAAAACGAGTTGCACGGGTCGCTTTGGATACGACATGTCTGGTCTACACCTTCCGCGCCTTCCCTTCGCATCGACTATTCATCTTCTTTTCTCCCACTAGGGGTGTTACACTCTCAATTCTGAATGCTGGTTTCAAACGTATTTCAAAGCTACATGGGTTTTCTTGGTCATTCTGCTTGCGCTGTGAGTTCAATTTTTGTTGCGAGTATACTCCTCGCGAACTCAGGCGAATTGAATACTTGTCGTAAGTATTCAATACTCGATGCTTGATTCAAGCATTGTTCTAAATGCGCATGCTTGATTCAAGAAACCGACGGCAAGAATCTCAAATATGCTAAATTCAAAAAGATTTTTTTGAGAGTGAGGCTTGTATGCTTGGCCTAAAACCGAGAATATGGGATACTCTCCTCAAGTATTTACGCTTCACTGTAAGCTTTTGGAATTGAGGGTATTATGAAGAATTTGTTCGTGACTTACAAAGAAAATACTTCGTAAGCTTACGAACCATTCCTTCGTGTGCTTACGAAGTATTCTCTTCGTATGTTCATAAAAGAAACGATAGCTGCTCAGTGCTGTGAGCGCCGGAGGTGTCATTCTCCCACTACAGGTGTCATTGTTGGTGGTGTGGTATACCTGCACGGCCCCTCCCCGCGCCCAGTTTGGCGCTCCACCACGTCATCATACAGGCGCTCCCTCCGAGAGGCAGGGAGTGAAACGGAGTTGCCTTATCGTCTGACCGATTGTACTTTTTTTTCCTTTTAAGCATTGCCCTTATGGCCCTCTATACGAATTTTCTGAAACTATGCCCTGGCGAAAATCGAAGGCGGAGTAAACGCTCTTGCACACACTCTGGAAAGGCGTTTGGCTCAAACGCCCTGAAAACGACCACGGAAGACGTGTTTGTCACGCTTTGGGCGTTTACGCTAAACGCCTTCGGAGAGCGTAAAGGGCGTTTGAAGGGCGTTTTGTAAACGCTTTTGGAGGGAACACTCAGGGCGGATGCACAACGCTCTTAGACGCCCTGCCGCAGTGCGGGAGTGGGGGGACGGCGGGAGGAGGGAGTGGGGAGGGGAGGGCGGCGCACCGGGCAAAAGCAATAAATAACTGTCAGGGTCGAAGGGTCTCCTCAGTACTGTCTCTCTCACACTCGTTATAGTGGCATAGGCAACGTTCGTGGACAGGAAGAAGTGAATACACACACAAGTAGTAAAACACAGGAAACTTAAAGTTGGTCCGGGAAAGGATGGCGCACCGACTCGCCTTGATGTTCGTTCCTATTGAGAAAGGCAATAATTGTGCGGGCGGCGGGGGCGCGTCCGGCTCGCTGCCGTAGCCGCGCGGGCCCCGCCAGCAGGTACGTGGGTCTAGTTCCGCAGCCCCATAAATGAGCGTGTATAATTGTTTACACAAAGACCCGATGCATTGTCCCCCACAGACTTTGACGCCGCAGCGCCATCCTTCCCCGAACCGACTATACCTTCTCGACGTTGCACGCTGCCCACTGCGCCACGGAGAAACACTGTATGGTCTGTGCAGCCAGAGTTGAGACACCGGTATCAGAGGTTTTAGAGACAAAGAGTCGGGATTCTTTGTGTAAACTATTAGTGACGGTCGTCGCGGTCCATCCCAGGGGTTTATTGCTCTGATGGGGCTGCCGAGATGGCAACCCTTACTTTCACATACGGAAACTATCGGTGAAGGCCGCCGTGCGTGTCCTCCTCCGTCTTCGACAACCCTTTTTATATTGTCCTGTCCCTCGCGGGGGAGCATCCCAACCCTCATTATCACACCCACAATGGTCCAAGGGTTCAAAACGCACCGGTGTCTCAATTCTGGCTGCACAGACTATAGGGGAACCCGAGGAGATCCCTCCTTAGCGCTAGCCTCCCGTGGCTGCAGAGCAGCGCGCGCGCCGCCGCCGCTAGCCGTGGGCGGTAGGGTGGGGGCATAGGACGCGTCGCCGCGCTGCTAAGTGCGAGCGGAAGGGAAATATGGGGCGGTCAAAGGTTTCCTACATGAGGATGGCGCGGCGGAGAGGGACGCGACGATTCGTGCATCGGAGTAGCGTGCCGGCACTGACACGGTCCGTAAATCCGCACGTTCTCGAGACGAACAGAACGACATCAAACTCAATCCGTGATCGGACCTCAATGCGTGCACGTATTTTAAAATCCATATCTTTGCATAGTAGACCAACGGTTTGGCAACATTTTCTGGTATATATGAACTGAATCAACATACAAACTCAGTGTATGAAAGCAGACGAATAATTAAATCCGCCATCAAAATACCGACAAACTCGTAGTTATATACAAATCCTTTTGAGGCGGAAGAGCGTATCCGATACACCCAGCAAACGTCTTCGGAAGGCGGAGTGAGAGCGTTTTCAGTCCGCCCAGACTTACCTCCGCGCAGAGCGTATTCAGAACGCCTAAAATACGCCGTCGGAAGGCGGAGTGAGAACGTTTTCGACCCGCCCGGGCTCCCCGCCACGTACAGCGTATTCGAGACGCCCAGCGGACCGCCTTCCAAGGGCGGAGTGAGGGCGTTTTCAATACGCTCAAATCCGCCCTCCGCGCATAGCGTTTTCGCAACGCCCAGCAAACACCTTGCAATGGCGGAGTGTCCCGTCGCGTGTCGGGACGGGCTGAGGTTAGCGATTTTAATCGTTACAAAAATATGTACCATCGGACACATCCTGAGTGACTTGAGGTGGGGGGCCGTAGGCCCCCGCAAACGCCGCCTGCAGTCCTAGCTGCCCTAGTCCCCCTGTCAGCTTGTTACTTTCTAATATCTTTTGCTTGCGTCATTTCACAACATCTGAAGGACAGATTGCATTGACAATATAAGCGTCATTGCTGAGCAGAGCGCCAAAGAAAATGTATTCTATACTCTGATGCAACTGCTTGTTGTGCGACTCTGATGCAACTGCTGTAACGATTTAGTAATACCATGTGTCACAAAAACCAAGTTTATCAGCAGACAAAGTTATTTAGTGCAATGTGGCGATCCGGGGCGAAAACATTCCGAGACAATCATAGCGCCACCCTAACACAACAATAGAGAGTATAGGAAATATGTACTTACGCTGCAATAACCCACTCTGGGACCATCGTCTCTCGGGTCCACCGTGTCAAACGAGCGCTCGTCTCCCCAACCGTTTTCCGTTATAAGTATGGGCTTCTTGTATTGCCGGTAGATCCACCTCGGCGCTTCTCTCAGGACATGGGAGTCGCTCTGTGTGAAGAGGTTCGTATACATAACATTGCAAGTTTGGTTCAAGTAGGATCTCCTTATTTCTTCTATTAATATGGTATTGCGGAGGAGTCTGAATCAGAAGTGGAGAAGATGACAATAAGAACATAACCGGATCCACTTCGCGGTATCAAGAAGGGTTACCGCTGCAGAGGGAATCTTCACCACGGGGGTCAGACGCGGGCTGACTGAAAAATTTGCGAGCGTTAGCGTTCGCAAGTGAAAATGTGATTTTTAACCACTTTTAAAAGGTGAAAAAAGTCAGGTTTTCATTTGCTTGAACCCCTTAGGCGCTGGCAACCCTAGGTTTCCCTGATTCTCGCTTATCACCACGGATTAACCGTCAATTACGTCTGATGACCGTTTGATTACGGCCAATTTCGATTTTAAATCTTAATGAGAATCGCCAAGATCCCTGCTTGATTACGGCATGATCACCAGGCCGATGTACACGCGGTTACCGTAACTCTCCACCCCTCGCTCGTGGGTTTCTCGCTGGAGCCGGACTCACTCGCATGAACTCGCCCTGAAAGTGGCCGGGGACTGTGCCGATGCCCACTGCCGCAGCATCGCGGTCCGATGTGATGGTGCCGTTCTCGGGCCTCTCGTCGTAGGTCGCATCCCTCATAAAGGTGCCCATGTAGGCATTGAAGCACAGGAAGTCAGCCGATCCTACGCCAAAAAATCATTTGCCATCTTCTGATAAAAGTTGCCGCTTTGTCGGGCCGTCGCAGCGAGTTGCCCTTGTTCTTACGAGTCACTGCGAGTTGCCGCTCTTTCGCTTGCGCCCGCCGTAATGTGTTTGCTTCTGCCCCGCATCGCGCTCTTTCTTTAACACTCTAATAGGCATTACCAAAGACGCTCTGCGCCGGAAGTAGAAGAACATGAATACTTACAGGGCGGAAACAAATAACCGGAACCAGTGTTATGAGGGTTACCGCAGAGAGTATCTCCGCCGCGGGCGTCAGCCACCAGCCGACTTTTGCCGAAATAGCGTAGCTCTCGCTGACGATGTGTCACGACTCAAGCGTTCTCGCCAAGAAACAGAAGATACTTGTCTCAAGTATACATGCTCCTAAGGCTATACTTGAGACAAGTATCGATATTTAAAGAGATTCTTGCTTCAAGAATCGCTATGTTCTTGGCAAGACTGCTTGATTTAAGTATACAGAATTGGGGGTGTAAGGTCGAGGGGTCCACAACTTCGGTATTCCTCGTACACCCTACAACTACGTTCTGGATCCGGTTATTCTCACCCTATCCGTTCCCGCTCTGGAAGAATTCTTGTTCTTCTACCTCCATTTGGAAATGCCTATATTTCCCTTCCGCAGCAATTTCGATCAGACGAGGCAGGTTTCAGAAATGCATTGTAGGAATGTTTGGTTTGAAGTCATTATAAAACTTATGAAAAACCAGTGTTTCGCTAGAACTGACGGTAAAGAAAGTCGTGTAACCGTTTCATCCTTCCCCGTAATGACCCTTAATGCTGTCGTCCCTACGTACTAAAAACAGCATCGTCTTATGAAGCTTATCGTCGTACCTTTGAGGTCCTCCTTCTGCTTGGGCGTAAACTCCGGCAGCCTCGACACGCCCCCTTTGCTGTATTTGCGGACGCGCTCCTTGACCATGTCCGGGTAGTCCCCGAACACCACCGGGTGGAATATGGAGCCCAGCCCGAATACGTTGGCGCGCTCCGCGGCTTCCACGTCGTCCCACGAGGTGCTGTTGGGGCGGGCCCACATGGCGAGGGCGGCAGCACCGATCTTCCCTGCATCAGCGGGAAAATATGAACACCCCGACGATAGTCACCTTGCACAGTTAAAATTACGGCGCTCAAATGCTGCACTGTAGTTGGCGCGGTCCTCTCTTAACCCTATAAACGTTTGTCCACGCACTGGGACACTATTGTGCTTGAGGCACGCATATTATGCGGTTTGATAGCGGAACGGGCCGGCGCCAAATTACATCCCCGGAGCCCGGTTGGTGCACTTACCGCCCTGCTTGGCACGGTACTTTCTCTCGTAGAGGCGGTAGACGGCCGCATGCGCGAGGTTCGAGTTGTGTATGCACTTCCAGTCGTCCCCCGGCTGCCTCGTGTACACACCGGCGAACTCCACGAGGGCGAAGTTCATGCAGTAGTAGTTGGGCTCGTTGATCGTCGTCCATAACTTCACCTGACATAACGAGATGAAAAATAAACGGCTTCGCACGCTGTACGTCAACGGGGCCCATTGACGGGATAGTGTGAGGGGTTCGAGTCTCTAAGTTTGAGTGTACACATGATTTCCAAGTGTTAGTAGTTACCGGTGACAAACAACGATAAATGTCACCGTTATTTACCACGATAACTAGAGACTATTAATGGTTCTTGCCGATCACCATTGACTACCAGGATTGTAATTGTCAATTACGACCAATTACTTCCTCAAATCATTATCTTAATCGCCGGAGTTGTCTCCCCTCGGGTTAGCGCCGTCAACGTTAATCGTACTTTACCATGATGGAAGATATGGCTAAATATGATCATTGCACTAGTGAATGTTGCCTTAACTGACAAATACTTAGATTGAAGTCGAGATGCACCTTTTACCACTGCAATCTTAACGAGATGACACTGAACCAAAGAGCACCGTCCGTCGACCAATTTGGACGACGGCCTTTAAGAGCGACATTCCCTACACGTCGCCTTTAAGGTCATTATAAAAAATGATACCCTTTTAGAACGAGTGTTATATTTGTTACCCTCTGGAGGACGATGAAATTATAGTCAAAATATCGCCCGTTAAAGGTTAAGTGTAACAGTGCTCTGCGGCTTGCCTTCGTGAGTCCTTAACGGTACTCTTGCGACTTGCCTTGTCGCCGTACTCTTTGAAGAGGAAGTCTGCGTAGGCGACAAATGGCTCGACGATGGACTCATTCGACCACGAGCCCACCTCCAACATAATGGCCCGCGGGTAGTCAAGGTGGTGCATTGTCACCTGCAGAAGACACGCGTTCTGTCACTGAGCTCCACCACCAACTAAAACTAGCAATACTAGGTGAGGATCCTGTTGAATTTACCAGCGGTTGAATGTGATTCTCGAGGAGCAGGTCGATGAGCTTGTGATAGTAATCGGTTCCATTTTTATTCACATTGGTTACGTGGCCATCGGGGAGGACTCGGGGCCACGAGATGGAAAACCTGTAAACCTGCAGCTGTGTCGGGCATAG
This sequence comes from Megalurothrips usitatus, assembly GCA_026979955.1. Classification (NCBI taxonomy): domain Eukaryota; kingdom Metazoa; phylum Arthropoda; class Insecta; order Thysanoptera; family Thripidae; genus Megalurothrips; species Megalurothrips usitatus. Next base: position 13,495,888 of record CM049598.1, on the reverse strand, counting down.
AACACGGCGTTAAATAAAGTGCACGGTGTCCAAATATTGCGCCTGATGTATTTAGGCTGCCAGTTATCACATCATTAGAGAGCCGGTCGAAGCAACCCATACTGAACAAATATTTATCATCGCTTTCACGAAAAAAAATAAATAAATGACTTTAGATTCGAGCGGCTAACACCTCATTTACTCGCCGCGAACCACAACCCAAAGCGGAATGAAGGGTCGATTCACTCACTCAGAGAACCTGTGTGTGGACAGGGCGTACTGCGGCTGAAGTAGCCGGGTCACTAGCGAAGGGATTCCCTAATCATTTTCGAGTTATTTCACGCAATTCTTCAAATTTAAGTCACGTGTTATCCAAAAAACGCACGGGTGGGCTGTAAGACATCTTTTGCACACTTGATAAGCACCACGGCGCAGGCTGAGGCTGTAGATTGTGGCGGCGCAACTACGAGGGGTGTTTCGAGGCACCATCTTCGTATGCGTGGGTTGCCGTTCCCCGGAGCAAACGAGCATAATATACGGGATAAGGAACATGTAACTCACCTTAAGCTGCTTTGCCATTTCCACGTCTTCGGCATATTTTTCATACGACTTTGCTGCATCGCCCGGCGGTATAAGGGTGAAACCCAAATTGGTAGCATTCCCGAAAAGATCGAAAATGGCGTCTATCGCAGAAGGTCCCTTTCCTGTGCGGCAAGGTTAACGAGCAGACTGTTACCCTCTCAGAAGCTGGTTCATATTACCATTGTAATTTACGTTTAACCAGGAAATGGGCATTTCGAATTCTTTAAACTAAAAATCACTAGGGAAAAGGCCTACTTTAGGTGGCATGACCAATAGGCCCCAAGAAGGCGCAGTACGCCATTCGAGACATCTCATTTTAAAAAGTATACAGGGGCGAAATGTTCAGCACCGACATCTCCACACACAGCACATACATGGACCGTTATTCTTCGGTTTTGATCTTGTTGTCAGACCGGGCCATTTTATTCTCTAAGAAGCCGATGAAATGTGTAGTGTGGGGGTACAGCAGCAGGGAGTAGCTCATCGGCCGGCCGAGATATGTGCGCGGCTTAGCTCGTACGGATTACGTTTTATCGGTGTAGGAAAGGTGGTGGCACCAGACGTCCTTGAGAATAGGTTAAGAACGCCTTTCTCGACCCTCGTAGTGGGCAAGGGGTTTCATTTTTTCAAAAAGGTTGAAATTAGAGTGGGAGGGGAGGACTCGGAATCCGGTTCTAATGCCCATAAAAAATAGCTGATAAAAATTTCAGACCGATTAGGCAACTTTTACTGCTGGCGCAAGGGGCCTAAATGCTCACGTTTAACATTTAAAAAAATCAACATTTTCAGAGAATTCTCTACTTTAAGTTGACGAAAGTAGCGCCCGCGAGGACTAAAAATTTAATATAAAGGCTTTATCTACATTCTGTATCTCTCACGATATCGGAGTTATCAGTGCTAAAATTCGTCAAGTACGCAATGTACTTGAGTTTGCTTCGCAATGGTAATTTATGCTAATCGCTTTTGAGTGGAGACATAATTTGTTCAACCAAATGCAGGGTCTGATACAGTGCACTCTGATTTTCAATTGAATGTTGCTTTTGGGAGCCAACCACAACTTTCAGACAGTTTGTGACGTAAAGGAGGTACAAATTTTAACATGCAAGGTACAGTACCATAAATATGCTGCGAGTGGTCCAAAGTGACGTTTTTCTCAAAACGCAACATTTTAGAGGGCAATGTTGTTAAGGATTACGTTTCCGAGTCGCTAGTCACTCAGGGCACGTACCGTCTGCGTGCTCGGCGCCTTCCACTTGGAGGGACGCGGTGCCTGCTCCGAAGAGGAAGCCCTCGGGGATTATGGCGTCTTCTGACTCGTTGAAGGGCGGCCTGTCGCTGCCTGCCGGCGAGACGTGGACTGCGAGCCCCGCCGACAACACGGCGAGGACCAACACCACGAACTGCAGCGCGTGCTGGCGTTGCGACATGGTGCTCGGACGGGACTGACACTGCCCAAGAGCCGCATCCTCAGTTATACCACGCGCAACTCTGCACTTCACTTGACACTCTACTTCACTACACATCAGGACGATGGCGTAAAGAACGTAATCTCAGCCATATCGCTTCCTCAGGATACAGGTGTGCCTTTAGAGTAAGAAGCACTCGGACTTTCGCACTTAAACCGCCAATATCTTGACCGCCGTGGCAGATCCCTGTTTCTGAATTAGTCCGGTGATCCCACGCCAATCGTACTTGGTGTCATACTGAAAGGTGCGTCCATGCCGCCTCCAATATGGTGTGTGTCTCTAGCACAGGGCGCTGGACGTAGCTGGGATCGGTATTAGGCTGTCATAAAGGGTCGAAAGGGTATTTCGATCGGGTGTCTAAGCGATCGACAAAACATAGGCCATAAACACGTACATCCGTTCCCCCAGAAAAGAAACTTCTCGAATCATGTCTTTTTTTTTTCCGTGGTTCAAGCAAATTTCTGCATTAGCGAAACCAAGTTAGGCTCGGGGTTGATTCAAGTAAAAGCTGATATTGTTTGTACCAGTGCATTCGCCTGGTTAGCTGAACGATAGCGAAGCCCTGGAAAGCGAAGCCCTGGACCGACTGGGTTAAAAAGTGTATTGTCTGTCTGTCCGCGCGATTTCTCTAGAACGGTTAGTCGTAGAAGGCTGAAATTTGGACCATATCTTGCTACCAGCATATCGGAGTCAAACTCAGATTTAGGGCACCGTATCTTAGGAAGTTTTTAGAAAAATTTTACAATGGTTATAAAATGCCAGAAATATACAAGGTAGGAGTCGGCTGAATTGCATGGGCTCTTATGGGACCTGCGCTCCGAGAGGGGGGAAATCCGGAATTAACTGCGAAAATAGTTTTGAAAAGTATGAAAAGAAGTATTTGAGGGATTCCTCTCTTCTTACTGAATTGACTGATGTGCAGAAAAGCACATGTTCATGATAGAATAAGCAAGTAATCGCTAAAAAACTGCCCCCAGACGTGGTCAGGATGGCCAAGATGGCCACCGGGCCAGGTGGTGGAAAGTCACTATGGTGACTTTTTAGTCACCAGCGCTAGTGGCGCGAAATTTAAATGGCTGGAATGGGACACCGGTGGACCTCAGGCCAGAAGTTCCAGTTCACAGTTTATTTCTGGAACTTTGTCAGGATGAAATTAATTACTACTTCTATTCTTACTACTATTGCAAGTTTAGCAATGCATGCGGTAATCTGCTTTCAATTATGCTCTGTTCCCAAATTTTATCTTTTTTTTTAATTTAGAACTGTGGCTGTATTTGACCTGTGAATTGGCATCATATTTAAGACATTTCTTATAGTGATAATCGAAGTGAAGTGATAAATGTGTGTTTATAAGGGGTATATAATGGACGATGAAAGTGCAAAGAAAAGGCTGTTTAAAAAAATATACTCAAGTAGGATTTAATGAAATTGAGTACACAAAGTATTAACAGACATCATTCGTAAAATCATAATGCAGCAGACACATGAGCACTAGGACCTCGAAGAGGCAGTCGACTCGTTGTGGGTACTAAGTTTGGTTGCGAAGTTCGGTCGATGAGTGCCAAGAGGTTGGGGCTCACTGAAGGTCTAGGAGTACTTGTAGGTCTACGAACACGGGAGGGTCTAGGAGTACTTGAAGTTCTAGGAGTACTCTTAGCCACAGGAGCAGCAGGGGACAGAGACTGAGGCACGTCGGAGTCCAGGCAACCTATGTAAACAGTGGAAAAGTAGGGTTATGGACACACTCAGAACAACATTTCGACGTGGGCAGAGTCCTGGAAAACCCAGGAACTCAGAACACGTGCGCGCGAGGAAACCAACAAGAAAATTTACCTAGGGCAGCTTTGCAATTCACAGAATACAGGCTCCGGCCGTCTCCAGAGGGGCACGGCACAGTCTTGCTGGTGAAGAACTTCTTGAGATCCAGGCAGGTTGGACAACGCACGCTGAACTCGGAGGCAAGGCCGTACTGCTTCTCCTCCTCAAGAAACTTGAGACTGAGTGCCGCGTCGCAGTTCGTACACCACAGATTTGAAGTTAACATGGCCAAATCAACAACACGGTGGCCTACAGACACTGGAATGTAGTCTGCTTGCTCTCTTGCCGCTTTCAAAACCCGATTCTTCGCATGACGTTCGACGCTCGCTTTCCCAACCTTCTCTCTTCTAGCACGCTCCTTGGCCTTCATGAAAGGCATTTTAAAACACGATAAATACTCGCGATGTTTACTCGTCGACGACACCAAACAGAAAGACCGAACCGTGTGGTACCGTATTTTGGGCAACGCTCCGCGCCTGGCGGACGAATGACCCACTCAGCTGGCCAGGGGTGTCAAGTGTCGTCTGCGGGCGGCCACCTGGGAGAAGTACGGGGTTGGTCCGCCAGAGCGCAGCACCGACCGGGGGCGCGTCGAGGGGAACGTGGCCGGAAGGTGAGGTGGAAAAAAAGGGGGATGGATGGTGGAAAGTGAGAAGAAGGTGGGTGATGTGTGAATAGTGTTGGTGCAACGAAGAGACGAAAAGTGAAGTGGACTGAAGAGTGGAAATCAGTAGAGGAACGATAAGAGAATGAAGGGTGAGTGGGACAATCGGAGGGAGGGTGCCACCCTTTAATTGTAATGTAGATGATATAAGGTTAGACAGGTAGAAAGTAGGCTTAGGTTAAGTGTACACGTATCGGAAAATAAAAGGGACTAAAAATTGAAAGATCGTACCGACACATTTAAAATACCCTACCTCCCAGAATGACTTGGACCAGCGGGCGAGCAGCATGCAACCGAGAACGAAGGTAGAGGCAGGAGACAGGTACGTTTATAACAAAGCGAAATAAGAGCGATTGAAAGTGGACATGTACGGCCGCCGGCGAGGTGATGTACAACAAACAATATTTTGAACCACGCATCGGATCGCAGAACCGAGCATTCAAAAAATAGGTCTTGCAGTGCTGATCAGTTCAGCCGTTTCTGAACATTTTTGTCAACAATTCTTTTTCTGGAAAAATGCGTGCTAAACTAAAAATTCACAAAAGCTCTGACTATCCTTATCAGTCTACGTAACGTGTATCAAAAAATTTGTCAACTCACAAGCATGTGTTGTAAAAAGAATGGGGATGGTAATATTTTCTGTTGCCGAGAAATCTCCTACTTCGTTCCCTTTTCGGCTCGCGGCGCCGTCTGCTGCTGCGATCGCCATGTTCCGCGCGCGGCGGCCGGGAGAGCGGCCTCTCGCGAGGTTAGGAATGCTGTTGTGTTTACGTCTTTAGCTGGCCTGTTGGTTTTAGGGCGAAAAGTATTCGTCGCCGACCGAACAGTTCTGGACGGAGGACTTTCTATTAATGTGCCAAAAATGATGTGCACTGTTAACAGAAATCGTAATTTTACGAAAAAGTTCATCACGATAAGTATCGTAATTTGACGAACACGTAAAAATACGAAAAGTGTCGTAAAGTTACAAACCTGCCACGTATAAACACAAAAACAGTTGTATATTTACGACAGATGTCGTAAAATTTACGAAGCTTTTCTCGTAATTACACAGTGTAGCGCGAAGATTTAATTGATTATATTCCGTTTAACGAACTTTTTCGTTAATATACGACAAAAAGTCTGTTAATTTTTTAACACGAAATGTTCGTGAAATTACGAACTTTTTGGTAAAAAAATTGAAGTTTTCTGATCTTTTACCGTAGATGTCCCCTTTTCGACTGTCGTGAGCAGAAGAGTAGAACGTATACAGAGCTGTGCATGAAAAATTTACGACCCATATCGTAATTTTACGGCCCAATTCGTAACTTTTTTCGTAATTTCACGCCTTTTTTGTAATTTCACGGAAAGTTCGTGTTAAAAATTTAACAGAACATCTGTCGTAAAATTACGATAATTTTTTTAACAGTGTGGAGCTGACGGACAAATTGCAGTGAGGTTATGTTCAAGCCTCGCGCGAGGCCGCTCTCCCCTCTTGCAATGAATCAAACCCTTGTTAAAATCAGAAAATGCGATTTTTTTATAATTTAGAATTTGGTGCAAAAATTGGTTTTAACACAGAGGCCGTTACGAGGCGCATCTGAAAATGCCCCGCTCATACGTTTCCAAGCATTTTTGTGCACAATAATGCGATTGTTTAAATTTCACCTATTGAAAATGGCGTGCAGTGGTCTCGAAAACCGCGGCGTACATGTAAAATTTCGTGAGATATCGATTTCCTGGTTTGTCCCATGATTATTAAAGGTTTGGGTCACCAGAAATCGTTGCGCACAATTTTCTACCCCTACTTGTTGATAACGAAAATTTTCGGTTGTTATTGGTTGATGGCACTATAAAGGGATCGGTATTCGCCGCGGCGGACATTTTCGGAACCACAGAGGCCTATGAACCCATGCCAATCCTTTGTCGAACCCTTCCACCCCCTGTTTAAGAACTAACCCCTACGTTGACGAGCCAAACTCCTTGTGACGGCCCCTGTCCAAGAGTCAAGCCCCTACGTCAACCTGGGACAAAATAGCGGGCCCTCAAGAAAGTGGACCGCTTAAAAGACCACCAGTGTAGAATTGATAGACACGCCAAATAAAGTTATTCGAAGTATTTCTATGCTTTTGTGTCTAGAATTTTTTCCTGGCCAAATTCCGGCCGGTAAGCAGACAGCACTTTTAAACGCTTACGAAGGACAGGCGCGGATTTATAGGGGGGGGGGGGGGGCAACGGGGGCGAGGGAAGAGAGGGGAAAGGGGGGGGGAGAGTGAGATGCTGAAGAACGTAGAAAAGAAAAATACTAGTAACGGGCCTGCGTCCGCTTCAAAAATTCACATTTCAATTGGCTGAGCGACAGCGAAGCCCTGGACCGACTGGGTCTAAAATGTTTTGTATGTTTGTTTGTTTGTCCGCGCGATTTCTCGAGAACGGTTCGACGTAGAAAGCTCAAATTTGGACCACATCTTTCTTGCATCGTACTAGAGTCCTCCCTTCAGGGGCACCGCATCTCAAGCGGTTTCTAAGATAATTTTTACAAGTGCTCTAAAATTTAAAATCCGCCGGTTGGGTGAGGTCAGTATGCGCCATGCGCCTGTCAGGGAGGTGCGGATCCGCGCTATTTGAACGAGCGCCGAACGGCGGAGCCCTCGGCCTATATATTTACCGGGACACACCAATGGAGCAATCGTTCTAATAGACAAGGTAGGCGGACGCCAGACCGCGTCGTGGCGTAACAGGCTTCGTTCATCGCGAATCACTGTTCCGCCACTCCACGCCCGGGGCACGCCTACCTTGGCCTGCCGGCGGCTGTCACCTGACGACTAAGACCCTGCGGGGCCAATCAGTCAGTAGGACGCCCTGCGGGCGTCACTCTCTCCGCACGGTCGCAACCACTGGCTTCCGAACGTATCATACGTCATCCTTTCGTTATTAATGCCGCTCAACCAGTCCTAGCCTACCCTTACCTGCCTGAGCCTAACCTACTTAAACCTCCACTAACCTAACCGAGCCTAACATACTCAAGTCACCGCCCCTCCACCACAGGCGCATGGCGCGTACTGACCTCACGTAACCGGCGGATATTAAATTTTAGACCACTTGTGAAAACTATCGAAGAAACCGCTTCGGCTGCGGTGCCCCTGAGGGGAGGTTGACTCTGGTATGATGCAAGAAAGATGTGGTCCAAATTTGAGCTTTCTACGTCTAACCGTTCTCGAGAAATCGCGCGGACAGACAGACAAAACATTTTTGACCTAGTCGGGTAAGGGCTTCGCTATCGCTCAGCCAAAAAGGAGTTGGGCACGATTTTGGTTTTTACTGCAAGCAGGCACCACGAGCTAGACATCCTGCCTAAAACTTTGTTCGATAAATTGATCGAGTGCTCGTCCTCCCCCGACATTGGCTCACTGTGTAAAGGATTCAAAAAGTGTTGGCATAACTTGAATGAGGCTGCATTCATGCCATGGATGCAGGACCCTCTTTGTAAGGAGATGTTGACCGAGCAAAGAATGGGTAAAATTTTAGATTTTGCCACAATAACATTGCAGGTATGTAAAATATTTCGCATTCGTTTGTCTTAAATCAAAACCATTGTTATTTGTCACTTATTACAATTTTTCTTCACAGGCCTATGATTCGATGTGACTATAAAAACTTGCTTGAGCTGGTTTTTATTTAAAGTGCCCTTTACCCTGAAAAATAGAATAGTGCTCCACCCTCCAATAGCTTTATCTTCTGCAAGGTTTATGGGCAGAATAATATATTCGCTTATTGTTCATATGTTTGCTTTCACAGGTAATGGAATTTTGTTTAAGCGTTTATTTCATGCGATTATAAATTAAATTTTGTGTTTTTAATTTTAGGTGAGTACAAAGTGGCAAAAAACACATTGAACAGTATTCGAAGGTTCGACATTCTCCACCTGCTAAATTATTTCAAGCCTTGGTACACTGCCACTGAGGGCATAACAGCACCGTTGACGGATTTATATCTGCTCCACGGAATCATTGACTATAGTAATAACGATGAAGAAGTGTCCCAGCTGGCGTTAGGTACTTTTCGAAATCACCCGTGGTACTTGTCTCCACACTGTGTCTCTCGCCCTTTTTGACGACGATGTATCATTCAAAACAAAAAGGGCCATGGTACAGAATTTAAGTCGCCAAGGGCAGAAGGCAGACCGCCGTTGCGGTATATAGTTCATGAAAAAGATTCAGCTGACGAACTGCGCGGTCTGAAATTAGAGGACTGCGTAAATTCCCAGTCTTTATTTTTTGAAGCCTATGCCCTTGAAAGAGATTCCTAGGGCCTTCTGTCTGGCCACATAACGCTGGGTACCTCAAGAACATCAGTGTTAAAGCAGTGCCAATTCGTGAATGACACGGCAGAGCGTGGTGTCTCATTTTTAAAATATTATAACTCAAGCATCACTGAAGATGAGGATTTTCAAAATCTCTTGCTGGTAAGAAAAATTTTCAATACCATGATTGCAATACTCATAACATTAATGGCCGTAATAATTTTCAGGTTCAGCGAAATTTAAAGCCAATAAAGCAGGAAAATGATTTTCTGGTTTCATTCGATTATCCAAAAGTGGAGCAGGAACCATAACTATGCAAAATGTGCAGATTTTTCTCTAGAAGTCTTTCTTTTATGATTTGACATTTGTTGTCACTTTAATCAAACGACAATGACTAATATTGATCAATATTCCCGCAAGTAAAATAATCTGGGAAGTACTTATTATCCGTCTGATGTTTTTTCCTTTCTTTGTTCCCCAATTTCCAAAAAGAAAACGCGAAAACACCATATCGTAGCCGCTAATGGCTACGCAAATCGGCAATACGTTACGCAACGCGTACACCGATCCGCTCGTTCAAATCACCGCGCGTGCCCGGCGGAAGTAGGGAGCCGGGTCGTGTCGAGCCGCGCCGGGCCGCGCCGAGCCGCACGTCTTTCAAACCGGGCGGGGAGACGCGCGGCATCGGCGCCGTCGTACACGGCGCCCCGGTGGCAGGACGACGGGTCCGCTTAGTGTTTAGAGGGTCTCAAGGGCCCATCTTACGCGGTAAGACGTCAAAAATCCCTAATTATTGTGGCAGTCCCTGTGCACCGGGTAAATGCAGTCCAATTCCACTAAAATTTGGTGTTAGGACTTTTCATATCTAGATGATTCATAAAACCAACTATTCTCAAAAAAAAATGAACCACCCCACCGTTGGGCTCATGGCTAATACCTAGAAACCCCACTTGCGGTGTCGGTGTCGCTTGATACGAGCGACCGGGCTTTTCCAGCCTTTCATCTGCGGTTTTCACTTGAGAGCCTTGCAAGCACTTGGGCCCCACGGTACAAGCCTATCTCAGGAGGCTGCGGTTCTGAGGGTACCTTCGTTTCGAAACGCCGGACGTGGCTCCCCGGGCGTGATCAACCTAACGAAGAGGAACCGTTTTTCCAACGCCGAGTGTCATGGTGCTGCAGTCTGAAAACGAGGTTAAACTAAACCATACCCTTTAGTTACAGCCTTGATACCTCGAAACTCAAAATCAGAGTTGGAGAATGGGATACCCTGACCATTAAGGAAAGGTTCCCCACCAAGAAAAGCGCGTGACCCAGGTCATATTGCACCTTTTGTTGAACACCAATAACCTGCATAATGACATTGCCCTGCTGATCCTCGATGGTGACGTCGATATTAGTGGTCACATCGGTCTTGCATGTCTGCCGGAGTGGGACCAGACATTTGACATGTTGACGGAGTGTTTGACAACTGGCTGGGGAAAGGATGATTTTGCAGGTAGGTGGTAAATTCTCCTTATTAGGATTTGCTCACACTATCAAGGAATTGTTAATACCACCCGCCTTGAAGCGTTCGAATCTTTTCAACTTTTTCTGTGCAATTGTTTTCCGTGCATTGTTGCCAAACCAGAATTCCACAACTGCGATCAACGACTCTTTAATACGTTCCATTGTTCTTTTCTTCCTTAAAACTGTGGCAATGGCAAAACCTTGGAGTTAAGACTTCCACTGGAATCCTAAGTAATGGCGAGATTCCGTTCAGACAGATTTTTGATAGGGTTTTCATAATGTTTTAAAAATTTTGAAGCAGCGAAAGTTCCTTGTTTCAAGACTGCGAAACGAATACGCATTATAACAAGCTGCCCTAACACAGTGATATTAAATAATAAGATCTATCTTTTTTTCAGCCTATGGAAAGTATCAGGCCATAGTAGTGAAATCGAATCTCCCAATCGTTCCAAACGCACGATGTCAAAAACTGCTTCGCAAAACACGCCTTTGAAAACACTTCCCTCTGGATCCTAGCTTCATTTGTGCTGGCGGTGAGGCTGGATAGGACGCATGCGAGGTGCGTCTGCTCACCAACTGTAACGTTTTCTCTGAATGTTTATCGGCACATATTGAGTCTGCAAGTGGCTTGTTTTCAGGGAGACGGAGGGAGCTCACTTGTCTGGCGCGGAGGATCGTTACTACCAAGTCGGTATTGTGGCTTGGGGTATTGGCTGTGGGGAAGCAGGCATACCTGGTGTGTACGGTTCTGTTGCCCGCTTTCGTGATTGGATTAACAATGAACTCATTAACTTGAAGATAAACACAAGTGTTTATCAAGTCTCGTTAGAAAATTATGTCCGTGACCCGTAAGGAGCTCCAGCGGGTTAGCCCGGCAGAGGTCAAAGTCACATATTCACTTTTTGTACAAACTGGGATGAAATAAAGGCACTTGACATATTATTTCCTTCTTTGTATACCATTTTACACTGAAGTAGCAGTCATATAATTTTGAGGGCTGGCGGACGTGTTGTTCGCTATCTCCGTCGCCAAATCGCTAATCGTGCCGCTGCGGTCGATAGCAAACTAGTCTGTTGGTGATAGGAGCAGAGTAGGTGCGGCCCGCCTCTGACAGTGAGTCAGAAACACTGGCCCTGTCCACCGGGACCCACTGACAGCAGTGCGTCTTCGGCAGGCGAATAGTCATGTACCCATACCCATCACCCCCAGGCGTTGCCGGGGGGGCGCCACCTCCACCGCCGCCGTTTGGACGTGACCATCCCCCACCGCCGCCGTTTGGTGGTCACCATCCTCCCCAGCCGCCGTTTGGTCACCGTCCTCCCCAGCCCCCCTTTGGCGGTCACTATCCGCAGCCTCCGTTCAGTGATCAACACCCGCCGCCCGGACCCCCTGGAGGGCCCCACCGCCCGCCTCACGGACCGCCCCCACCACCTCATCACGGTGAGGTTCCGCATTAAAGTGAGGACTAACTAGGAAATGCGTAAATGTGTAAATTTGCAATTTGGCAAAAACTTTTGGATTTTTGGCTGAGCGATAGCGAAGCTCTGGACCGGCCGGCTCAAAAATGTTTTTTCTGTCTGTCTGTCGGTGTGTCTGTCCGCGCGATTTCTCGAGAACGGTTAGTGGTAAAAGGCTGAAATTTGGACCATATCTTCCTACCCGCATATCGAAGTCAACCTCATATTTGGGTTACTGTAGCTCTAGTAGTTTCTTAAATAACTTTTACAATTAATATTAACTTTTAAAAAATTGATTTGAAAGATGGACTGCGGAGGCGCGGCCCTCTACTTTCCCCTATCACGGCCAAACGGCGGTCCCTATGAAAATTTTCTACAGGACCGACCCCCCCTGGAATGGGATAAGGTATACCAACGCGTGCATGGTAGCCCCTCGAAATTCAAGATAGCGGCCATATGGAGCAAACTTTTGGGAATATAGGGAGAACCGAGCCACTTAAAGAGTTACGGTTTGCGGCGCTGGCCATCGTAGTGGTAGGGTATTGCGATCGATTGGAAATGACACCGGGATTCAGACCACGCACCCCGTCCTCGAGAGCCAGTTTTCATTTTTTAAACGGTACGGCCCAGCGACCTGCGGTTGCGACCGCGCGGAGAGTGACGCCCGCAGGGCGTCCTTCCGTCTGGCCCCGCAGGGTCCTACTCGTCAGGTGACAGCCGCCGGCAGGGCAAGGTAGGCGGGCGCCAGGCGTGCGGTGGCGGAACAGTGATTCGCGGTGAGCGAAGCCTGTTACGCCGCGACGCGGTCTGGCGTACGCCTACCTTGTACTAGTGTCGAAATGAATAGATTTCATACATCTTTGAGATTTATTTGTTTTCTTCGCAGTTATTAGGAGTATAATGCTATTATGTTTTTAAAAAAATCGATTTTAACGAAATTTTTTAATGGAATTTGTAGTTTTTGCGAGGGAAAAAATTCTTCACTGAGTTGTGACTAATGATACTGATAAAATTTTAAGAAAAAAAAACTGCAGAAAAGAAACGTGGTTGAAAGAGATGAAAATAGAGGTTTAAGAATTTCGAGAATATTTTCTCACGGTTCGAAGGAGCCCTTTGCAGCGACTTTTCGATTCTCTCTTCCTCCCGGCCGCCGTTGCTACTGGCAAGAATTAGTCGGCTCAGTCGCGGCGCTTCCCACTCTTCTCTAACTTTTTTAATATGCTGTATCCTAGTCCGCCTTCACTTTTAAACGGGTCTATCCTAGAACGCCCTCCTCCATTTTACTTAATTTTTGTTTATAGAATGAAAGAGAGTAGATAACTGAACTGAACTGCTCTAATACATTATTTAAAATAAATTTAATAAAAGACAATAAAATGATATTTAAATACACTTACGAAAACATCATATTTTAATTGGTTAGGTTAGGTCCTAAGCTAACCTAATCTAAAATAACCTAACCCTTTGATAAAGTATATTATTTTTATTGTATTTAGAACAAAAATATAAATTTTCATTCTCTTTTATATAATATATTTTATAGAATTTATTGGAGCAGTTTTTTCTTGGAGCAGCTCCTTAAAATTAAATAAAGTGGAGGAGGGCGTTCCAGGAGGGGGGCGTTCTAGTTGTTTCCCTTTTAAACTACACAGAAATGGCTGGATTTTTTGAAAACTTGACTTGAAAAAAACTTCCGGTCACAATTTTATAAGTAAAGAATTTTTTTTTACAATTTAATAAGTAATGAATTTTTTTCGCAAAAACTACAAATTTAACCATTTCTTGTCGTTCTATGACATGAAGTTTTTCTATGCCGGATGAGTGCACGTTGGATTCTATGAACTTAACTAGCCACAGAGTTCATGGTTGAAATTTATGAAATCAGAAAATAACTCGCCTCATACACATATTTAGGGAGTTTTAGAAATCCCCACTGCACTTGGACCCCCCTTATGTGTTGAATGTTTCATCTTTGATAGCAGTTTTTGGCCTAATTACAGTCTTCAAATCCGTACTTTGATCTAGCAGTCTGGCCAGAACGTAGGTTTGGCTGCGTTGCTGTGACCATGGAAAAGATTTCAGTAAATTTATTAACAGGATTCCCAAAGGCTTCCCTCTCGCTGCATTCCTGAATTGCTTCCTTCGTTAACAGGTCACCACCATCACCCGTATTGATGTTTCACCCAAGCGCGTTTGCAGAAAGTGTGCGTTACCTACAGCCGCTTATGAAGAAATTGCATCCGGCATTAAAAGCAAATAAATCGTGACCGGAAAGTCTCATACTGTACATACTAAAGAAGCCCTGTTTGCACATACAATGTTATGCTCGCGGTTGCGAAAGTACAACAGCTTACGTGTCCATTAAAAGATGTTTTTAATTCACTTTAAATTCTGTTATTATTATTTTCCTCACCCAGGACCTTCCACTCTATAATTCTGTAAATACGCATCTTACGGAGTAACATCAGCATCAACTGTCAACAATTTAAAATATTACAAAATACGCCACCGTCACGCACTCTGAACACGAGCACTAGCGTGAAGGAGAATATGTTTGACTTTATGCACTCATTACGCTTAAAAGGCAATTTGTTCGCCGAACACAATATGTTTATAACAAGGACTTTTTCATAGAATATCGTTGGTTGGATTTATGCTCCTAGGTATTATCGTGCGTGTCCTTTGCATCACCTATTCCACTTATTGGGCCCGAGCGGAGCGAGGCCCCCTTTGCACCGACTATTCCACTTTTTTTTCTCCCACTGGGGGTGTAATTGTAGCCGCACTCGCGCGGCTACATTTCAGTTCCGCGCCGGGAGATGGCGCCACAGAACTGGGGCAGGAAGAGAGAAGGCGCCACAAAAGTGAGGCAAGAAGGGGAATACCGGTACTCCAATACAGCCAACTTCATAATTAAATATTACTTACCGCCTTAATTAATTTGAAAATACAAAATTACGTAAGACGTTTCACTGCACATCCAGCATACAATCGACCCAGATTTCAATATTTTTCAAATGGCTGTTTTACCCTTTATTCCCAAGACGTATTGTTGTCAACTTGGCTAGCCGTGCTGTGCGATCTGGCCGGCTCCTCGCGGCCGCGGTGTGCCAGGGCTTGTAATAGTCGTTCGCTCGAGCCCTATAAACAATGTCTGATTACGTCTGTTTGATGACTTATCGTTTACCCAGCAACTCCAAATTTGGAGGATAGACTCCTTTTATGACTTATATAAACGTACGGTGGCAACAATTTTCAAATTTTGTCGCGTTCCTGTTTTATGAGAATTGTTTGATTTGTTAGGTTAGGGTTGGCCGCTGCGTACGGTGCGCCTGCAAGGCGCACTCCGCCGCGAGTCGGGACGGGCTGAGGTTAGCGATTTTAATCGTTACAAAAATATGTACCAGGGGACACATCTCTAGTGACGAACGCCGCCGGCAGGCCAAGCTGACCCGTCCCCCTGTGGGACCGAGGTGCCGGTGGAGCGGAGCGGAACCAGCACCGAGATTCACTGCAGAGGCGGGCCAGCTTGTTTTTGTTTATGAAACGCCCGTCACGTCGGTGCCATCGCAAAGCAATCCTTTGAGCCGAAACAGCGACGTACGCGGATAGTGTGTGTGCTGAGTGTGCGGGTGTATTGGGACGACAGTAGTGCCCATCTTTGTCTCTTTATTCAGACAAACCTCCGCGTAACGTGCCGCAGTAGCGTCACCATTTTGCCAGCTTGGAGACCCAGTCGGCGTACTGGGAGACATCGGTGAGAGCGAAGATGTCATCCTTGTCGGCGCCCTGCAGCCGCACGGACACCACGCCGGCCAGGTACCACGAGCCGTCCCGCTTGACAAGCGCGCCGCCGCCGCTGTCGCCTTGGAGCAGGCCCACCTGGCGCAAGTCTGCAGAGGAGAAAACACCGAGGACCGAGAGGTTAGCAACTGCGTGTGCACGGGCGTACTGGTCTTGGTTCGTGGAGCCAGCTTTGTGGATCAGAGCCTATGGTTGCCGTGCGCAGCGCGACAGTCACAATGACCGTCCAGTGGTCCCCGCCGACTTACGATAGCGATTATCGATGGCAATCACCGATAATCACCAAGGCTCGTCGGCGCTTTTAGCCAATATTTCAGGTGGAAATCGGTGGTAATCAAAAGGTTATCAGCCGTGTTAGACGATTAATCAGTGGTAATCACTGGTGATCAGCAGGGGCAATTCCAAATGCAAGAGTAAAAAGAAGCGGCGCACAATATTGATGTCTGTCACCGATTTAGTTCATATTCGCAGGGTAGACTGAGATGGAGGCGTAGCATAGTGGTGTAGTTTACCGGTGTCAACCGGTTTTGCGGTCAAAATATTAGTTTCGGAGATAATACGGTGAATTAAGGGTGTGACGTTTGAACCAAACATAGTCTCAAAACACGTTTTTAAGGTTTCACAGTCCTGAGCGAACACGCAAACATTGAAAAACTGTAGCAAAAACTGAAGCGGACTTTAGAAAAAGGAAGAACACTGTACTATTGCCGCCTTGGAGTTCTGCATCAGAAAACCGCCATAACTTGGGAGTGTAAGGGAAAGGACACACTAAATAGATTTCTGGCTCGTTCTTCCTAAAAAACATACATGTTTTGCAAAAATGTTGAATGTTTTTTTAAGCTTATTTCATGGTATTTTGTTACTTGAAAATTCTTGCATCGTTCGAACGAAATCGTAGACTAAAACCGTGTCATCCCCCATTGTCGGAGCAGTCCGTGAACTCACCTTCAGGGCGTCTCGCACAGAACTTGTCGTGGGTTATAAACCCGACCTGCAGGCTGTTGTCCTCCATAGCTTTGAAGCACTCATCGAAGTCCATCTGCGACAGGCGCACCGACTCGAGCTCCGTCAGCACCGTCGATTCGTTCCCCCACCCGGCCACCTGACGATGAGGGAGTAACAAATAGATTGAAGAGAGAAATACAGGGAAGCTGTAAAGGAGCCACCCAAACTATCCAAGGGATTTTTCAAGAAATTACCCCCCCCCCCCCTCAATGTCTGGCTCCTAAAACCCTTTACCCGCAGGTTCTTAATAAACAAGGTAGCAGAGCCGTATGAATCCAATAGTCAAATGGTGCAGCACATTGCAGGAAATTGTGCGGTATTAAGAGGGGTAGGGGTGCACCATACTAAAGATTATGACCGCCGCGGGCGCCAGCCACCCGAAGCGACAGAAACATGCAAGGGCCGGGGTGAGAGAAATGTAGTAGCATACACAAGGCATAGTACAAGGTAGGCGTACGCCAGACCGCGTCGTGGCGTAACAGGCTTCGCTCACCGCGAATCACTGTTCCGCCACTCCACGCCTGGCGCACGCCTACCTTGGTCTGCCGGCGGCCGTCACCTGACGAGTAGGACCCTGCGGGGCCAGTCAGTAGGACGCCCTGCGGGCGTCACTCTTTCCGCACGGTCGCAACCGCGCTCATGTTCTAATTTCCGAACGTATCTTGCATCACCCTTTCGTTATCAATGCCACTTAACCAGTTCTAACCTAACCTTACCTGCCCGAGCCAAACCTACCCAGGCGCACACTGACCTAACCTAACCGAGCGTAACCCACTCGAGTCACTGACCCGCCCCTTCCTGACGGGCGCATAGCGCGTACAGACCTCACCCAACCAGCGGATTTTAGACCACTTGTAAAAATTATCTTAGAAACCTCTTGAGCTGCGGTACCCCTGAGGGGAGGTTGACTCTGGTATGATGCAAGAAAGATGTGGTCCAAATTCGAGCTTTCCACGTCAAACCGTTCTCAAGAAATCGCTCGGACAGACAGACAAAACACTTTTGGCCTAGTCGGGTAAGGGCTTTGCTATCGCTCAGCCAAAAATATCGAGAAAAACGTTGTATTACGTTGTGTTAGAGATGGTATGACACAAATCGGGGGCAGAGTAATACACGGGTCGGTAACCCCTTGAAATGATCTGCGAGGCTTAGGTTGGGCTCTCGCTGGCGGTGTACCACGGCCATTTGTGGGGCTAGGATCAGTGCAGCCAATAACAGCACACTGGGCAAGTGGATAAGCAAATCACTATTTTGCATATCTTTTATCTTAACTGCCAAGGAACCTGGACAAAACTTTACGCTGCTAAAATATCTCGTACATCATGAACAACAGTTCAAGGATGGATTTAAGAGACAGGCTGGGCTCACCAGCGTCAAAAGTTCGTCGTTTGTTTCTCGTCTGCACGTGTTATCTTTTTACCTTCGACAAAACAGCTGGCTGGCCTGGGGGGGGGGGGGGGGGGTCTTGGCTGCATTGACAGCAATCGTTTAATAGGGATTCCCTCCTATGTTTTAAAGTATTTCGCGTTGACGACGTGTTCAAGAGCGTAATGATGCACCATACTTTCACTTAAAATCCCCAACAAACGGGACGTGTAATAGAAACAGGTCTAAAAGAGGTGAAAAACCAAAGTCACGAAAACGTGATTTTGTCGGCTGCACTGCCTCCGGGCCGCCCGGTAGCGCCCAGGACCGTCTGCCTAAATTATACCCACACCGATGTCACCCAGCCTGTACGTGACTGACCTTGATTGGGGCCGCCGACGACGGCCTCACGCTGCTGTCGATGCAGACAGGGAACACCCGGTCGTGCAGCTGCGCGCACTTCTCCAGCTCCAGGATGGCGATGTCGTACACCAGCTTGGTCGAGAAGCCCTTGTAGTACGGGTGGCGGATGGTCCTCTTGACCTGCGCAGATGTGGCATGTCACACCCCGGCACGGCAGCAGCGGCAGCTGCACCGCCCCGGTGCCTACTGGACGCACCTTGGACTTGTGGACGCCCTTCTCTTCTTCGGAGTCCCACGCACTTAGCGTCTTTCCCAGCGCGACGAACATGTTGCCCTCACTGGGGATGCAGTGGGCAGCTGGAGAGAGGACAGTTAACGTCAATAGAGGGCGGCCGGCTGGGGCCATGTAGGCGGCCGATCGTTACAGTGCCCTGCACACGGCTAAAAATGCCTTGACAATCCATCTCGAAAAACAATAATACCAATAATTATTCTACATTACACTGTGAGAAACTCCTTTGAAAATTTCCAAAAATGAGTTAGGATTTTTTCAAAAAAAAAAAAAGAAAAGAATTTTTGTAGCTAGAACAGTTGGTTAAGGTACGGAAATCAAATAATTTTTCCGAAAAAATGTTAAAAAATTCCAAAAAACGTGAGATAAAAATTTTCCTTGCGATTGTTTGGAATTTTCCAAACTTTCTTTCAGTGATCCCAATAGCACTTTATACCAAAAGTACCTATACCGATATACGATACTTTGTGCTTTTTTAGTGTCGCAACAGCAAATGATACGTTCAGCGCATATGGCAGAGCAGCGGTCGCTGCGGTGCCGCCGAGCCTCACCCGTGACTACGGCGCAGGGGGCGACGAGGCTGCCGCCGCAGACGTAGTCCAGCTGGCCGCCGCGCTCCGCGTACAGGGCGGCGTGCCACGGCACGGACTCGATGGCCGTGGGGTCGCCGCTCAGCACCAGCTGGGCGGGGCCGGCGCGCGCCTTCCCGCACGCTGCGACAGAAAAACACAACCGCAGAGTTATTGCAGCCTAGTGCCCCTAGATGGGACAGTTTTTACCTGTGCGGGAAATTCTGAAAAAAAAAAAAACTCCCTTGAATTGTCAGACGTCTTTAAAGAGATTGGTCGTAATGTTAAACATATTAGTGGGGAGGTTAATGCGCAATATCACAACCAACCTTGCGTTTAGAGCTAGAGGCTTGAAATTTGGCACAGTTGTACTTTAGACCATGGTGAACAATTCTAGATGTCTTGCCAACATGGCAAGACCCCCCGGGGCCCCCATACCCCCCTCCCAAAAGCCACCCACCCCCCTCGAACAGCCTTCATCGAAGCTAGGTTATTACCGCAGGTAGAGGTGCGCTTTATTTTCTTTTTCGGTTCAGGTGACTTGACTTGCCCCTAGAAGACCCTCAGAGGCCTCCCCGCCACACTAGTGGGGCCGGGGGGCCCTCCCAAGGGCCCCAAATGGGGCAAAAACAGAAAAAAAACGTGAAGTAGGTGTCAGACACGTCGAGAGCCATTAAAAAGTGTCTATGATCAAAACGAGATCAAATATTCTATTAGGGTCACCCCACGAAGGGGCTCTGCACCACAGGGGCCCCAAAAGGGTGTCCCAAAAGGGTCTTCTAGGGGCAAGTCAAGTCACCTGAACCGAAAAAGAAAATAAAGCGCACCTCTACCTGCGGTAATAACCTAGCTTCGATGAAGGCTGTTCGAGGGGGGTGGGTGGCTTTTGGGAGGGGGGTATGGGGGCCCCGGGGGGTCTTGCCATGTTGGCAAGACATCTAGAATTGTTCACCATGGTCTAAAGTACAACTGTGCCAAATTTCAAGCCTCTAGCTCAAAACGCAAGGTTGGTTCCACTAACCTCCCTACTGTATACAGGCTGCCAGTGATCGTTGTAAGGATTATCTTCAAGGAAGTTCGCGGAAGCATATGCCATTTTGCAGAGACACTAGTGTTCCCTTTTTGCATTGTGATGGTTAAGACCCTGATAAAGCAAACGGCGAATCGACACACCTCGTATTGTCAGAGTTTTTGCTGCCAGTTGGAGGAACACTCAACGATCAGCTGAAAAGTTATCAAGGCATTGTGACCAAGCTCGGCGGAGCCGTGGAGCTCTGTCGCGGCGCCTACCGTTCAGGAACTCGACGAGCACCGACTCCCGCCAAGGGTCCTTGACGAACAGCCGGTCCTGGCCGGGCCGCACGGGCACAGTGGCCACCCTCTCCGGCCGAGCGGCCAGCCACACAGCCAGCTCCCTCTCGGAGCGCCGCTCCGCCACAAACTCGTGGGCGCCGGACGGGAACGGCACGAACAGGTCGCCCTGTGCAGAAAGTGGGGGCATTATGCTTGAAATGATTCGCGGCTCGGACGTTCACACAACCGAGTTTTTGCGACTGCAAGGAACACTGCAGGCTGGCACTTTTTCGGCACCACACTGGCCATCCAAGAACGTGGTATCACGGTCCAACGAACGTGACGAGTAGAGGACAAGTGTGTCATTCCCGCGAACGTTGTGTCACACTCGTTGGAGTGTGGCGGCACAGTCGCTTTAAGGTGACTCGAAAGAAAAACGCCCATTCCACGCTCAAGCGAGTGTGACACCACAAATACCGATGAATTTGACACTTGCCCTATGAGTCGTTACGTGACGACATATTCCTAGATTACCAGTGCTGAATATTAACATCCAGACCCGCCTCAGGTGCCTTTACCTGGACTAGGGGTTATCGACAAAAACGATTCTTTGAAAATGATAGCAGCACACCTGAAAAACGGTCTCTTCTGCGTCTTAAACCTCCGCGTACCAAAACGCAATAATACCAAAGATTATTAATGGGCCGCCACTAAGCGAAAGAAAGTTCACATAACAAAAAGTAAAACTGCGGAAAACTGTTCAAAATCATCTCGTAAACCACAGGTTATATTGAAATTGTGTGAAGTGCTTTCAACAGGAGGTGCAGTGCGATTAAAATGAGCTAGTCATAAACTGCGCGACAAAATTAGGAATACACTGTAAAAACTCTGCTGTAAAATAACAACGAAAAAATTAATCAACAGTTTCCTGTTATTTGACGACTTTCCTTGTAATTTTACAAATATTTTACAGGACATTTCTCGTTTTTTTACGACTGTTCCTGTTATTTTACGGGTATTCCTGTTAATTTACAGGTGAAGTCCTGTTAAAGAGAACAAATCGACCTCGCGTTTTTTAAACTAACGGGAATGTTCCTGTGAAAGTACAAAACACGACGCTGTGATTTAACGGTGACCCGTAGTAAAAAAATTAATCAAGGATTTCATGTTTTTTTACAAGAATATTTTTAACAGTGTAATGGCGATTTCGGTAAATAAGATTAATTTCGTAGTTTATCTAGGTTAAGTCGCACAGAGCCTATGATTTGCTTATTTTTATCGCACTGTACCCCTCTATGTCGATAGAACTTAACAGAATTCCAATATTACCTCGAACGTAATGTAAGCACGCCACCTAACGCGGAGCGTGTGGCAGTGTTGCTTTGTTCGTTGCATACGTACGCCGGGGCCGAACCTGCCGCGGTAGCCCTCTGCGTCGGCCTCCGTCTGCGTCCAGTAGCTGATCCGCTTGTCCGGCGTTATGCCCAGGACGTCCACCAGGCTGCACTGCTTGTCGTCGCACAGCATGAAGCGCGCGAACGCGTCCCCCTCGGCCGTGACGCGGACGCGTGCGGAGTCACCAACGCCGAGACGGTCGCCCTGGAGTCGGCTGGCGGTGGCCCCTGGCACACGACGCCACAAAGTTAGCAATCTCTTGCGAAACAATTGCACTCACCGTATGTGATTTTTAAGTACAAATGACACTAAATTTTGCTTTATTTTCTTTGGCAATTCCCAAGAAGTATTGCAATGTCCCTGTAATGCGTATTGCACAGAGTTCTGAAAGTACACAGTAATTGCTTCAGACTGAAGCCAGGGTGTATGGCTGCTGCAGGCCGTTGCTCACCGATGAACTCTGCCTGCACGGTGCCGGACCAGCGGCGGCGGACGATGAGGCTCTTGAACTCCGGCGACACTCGCACCGAGGCGGCGCCGTCGGGCCTCCCGTCCGGCCACACGGACAGCTCCCGCGCTGAGACCCGCCGCACCACGAACAGCTGGGCGCCGTCCGGCGTGCCGTTGCCCACCCACACCTGTGGTCGGGCCGCAGGGGGTTCACAATGGTCACTGTTCTTAGCAGTAATACCCTGGGGTTTCCCCGCGTGTTGTTTTACGTACGGTAAGAAACCTTTGGGTCCGGGTGATGCTGTACATTGAGAAATGTATGCACGCCAAGTTTCGTTCAATTTACTGTAATACTATGTCGTGATGTGACAATAAATACGTAGTTGCGCCTAAAACACGCAATACAATGACTAACGCATCACGACAGCTTACTTCGTGAATCTTGAGAGGCAGCGTTTTAGTCGCGAGAACTACGATTTCGGTGGGGTGACCAACTCTCAGTCGACTTAGTTAGAAGTTAACTTTTGGTAAGTTTTCAGGGCGCAACTGACAGAAGTTACCCCAACTAATTCCTACCGCGACTTGTGCTGCTTGTGTCAAAATCAACAAACTAGTTGTTTGTAACATCCAATCAATATTCGTCCCTTGAAAAACGAAACATACATGAACCGTGAGAGATACATTCATGGACCGCGGTACACACGTTATAACGTATTAACGTATAGCACCAGCCAATGATTTGGTTCAAGCTTAGTAAGGACTGATCTTGTCGACGGATTTAGCAGTCTGTTCCGTGGTCGTTGTCTGCGGTATTTTTTTATTTTTGGACGGTGTGAAAGCTTTACCTCGAAATGAAATTGTACTCTTTTGACCAGAGAAGGTGACAGCGCATATTCGCAGCAATTACCCATTTTTCGAGACCAGGCAAACACGTTTTAAGTGATTTTATGATTGAGGTGGAAGAACGATTCCTGATACTCTTGATTAATTTCAGTTATGTCAATGTCCGGCGCAAATGTTATTAAAAAATTCAGTTGAATTCCAAAACAAAAAAATTATCGGGTATTGCCCTTCTTGGTCCCCATTCTACTTACGTCCGCACTCAGCTGGCCGCCGTTGCCGAAGAGGTCCGCGTCGGTCCACGCCCCGTAACTCATGCGGCCGTCCGCGGTGACCCCGCGGACCTGGAGGAGAAGGGGTGGTTACCGTGGGGCCGCGGTTTTAATACCGAAATAGACATTTCTCTTAAGATAATCCGTGGTAATCGGATTATTCGGTGTACGCAATTTTTCATACAGCAATATATATGTAGGCCGATCATATATATATATTTGATCCTTTCATAGGGGATAGTAACAGCGACTCACCACGATGACGCCGCAGTTGGCGCTGCCACACAGCAGGAAGCGCACGTCGGGGCTGCCGTGCGTCCGCACGCGCACACGCAGCGTCTCGCCCACCGACAGGGCGTCGCCCTGGACTCGGGCGGTCGTGCTCAGCGAGGAGCCCGCGGGGTCGCCGCCATCACCTAGGCGAGGACCCGGGGCATGAGCACAGACAGGACCTCACACGGCCCCTCACCGAGAGGGAAATGATACCGTGTACTCTGAGAGAGGATAACTGCGGGATCACACGTTCCCTCTACGGATTACCTTGGATTGAGCCGAATTACTCCCGAATTTCCCGTTTAGTTCTAATCTAACCACCGATTCTAAGACTGCAATAAATACTGCCCGACATTGTGAGACACCGGTAGGCCAGGCCCGCACTGCAAAGCCAAATGCATGACTTCACGCATTACTTACTTATGGTCTCAGACCATGCATTTCCTAGTGCATGGTTTCCCACCACGGTTTAGGAAATGTGTGGTAGAAGGACCATGCATTAGGAAATGTGTGGTAGCAGCACCACGCATTACCTACTGTGTGGTGTCAGACCATGCATTAGGAAATGTTTGGTGTCCCCCCCCCCCCAACACCACACATTAGCTACAGCCAGGTAGGGACCACACATTAGCTAGTGCATGGTATGCGACCACACATAAGCTACAGCGTGGTCTACAACCGTGCATCAGCTAATGTGTGGTCCCAGACCACGCTGTAAGTAATGCGTAAAGCCATGCATTTGGATTTGTAGTGCGGAGTCTCGGACGAGTTCGCTTAAGTTACCGTTTACTTATGTTGTATGTATTTTCATATTTTTGTTTTTAGGATATGTTTTCATGTTTTTGTGTATTGGTTGTACTAGCAACGCTCTTTGATGGGACGGCCAGTTTTAAAATTGAAGTTTGAAGGTAACGACCAGGGCACCTAAATGGTTCGTAACCTTTCGAAGTATTTTCTTCGTAAGTTGCGGAGTAATTCTGGGTAATACCAACCAGATATTTCGTAAGAAAGTTCGTAATACGTATCTGCAGTTTTCTTTGCAAGCTTTTTACAGTGCAGCATTGTGAGTAGTAGACGGTACCATAGGTACTTTGTTATATTATGAGGCAATTTTAAGCCCAGGAAACGCTCCATATAGGCTGGAGAATGTATTTTCAGTTCATGGTATGAAAAGGTCAGTAGTGGACCCAAGGAGTTAAACCTGGACGTAGTCCGTCGTCTCCCGGACTTTCAAGTGCACTGTCCTAACTACAGTTCCCAAAACTGCAATTTACGACAGTTTGAATACAGTTACTTAGCTCGAAAAATAACAGTACGTTCGAAAAAAAACACTACTTTTTGTACATTTTTACTACACTTTTCTGCCCAAAACCCTTCACCTTCATTCCTCCCCCTCGCCTAAACTCTTCCTCTTCTATCTCATTAACATTTAGGTGTAAAACTAAAATTTATCATAAAATCCAGGAAAACGTAGAACACCAAAACAGTATGAATATGCGATTTACCTGTCAGTAAGACTGGGGCCGAGTAGGCGGTCTCACCCCACATGACTTTGCTTTCAGTTCTCGGCTGTATGAATGGGTGGCCGCATCAGGAATCGACTGTCTTCAATACCACGGTCCGCCGATCGCGGATCCTTTAACCACAATACGAGGGCGTATGCTTCCCTTGACGACACTCTCGGTTCAACGGACTTAGACCTAGGTCAGTTCAGGCCGTTTTAACGACACGGATCGTGCGTGTGTGTGTGCGTCTGCTTGTGTGAGAGGCATCACAATTCGCTAAGAGGGAGGGCGGAAGAGTGAGGACTGGAATTAGGCACGACAAAAAAAAATAATTTTCTTGTTACCAGTGCATGTTCCGTCTTCTACATAAAATTGAGTATCGACTTATTTACAAAACATGTCTGAGAGTGGGCCGATTGCGTACGAGTGTTGTGTACTTTCTGAGAACGCAATGGTACGCAGTGCCAGACACCATCTGCGACATCCCGGTTCAGTGCCCCCCCCCCCCCCCCCCCTCCGAGGCAGCGGCGTGTGCTGCGGTTGGCAGGTACGCTGCCTAGACGCCCCTTCACTCGCTAGTGTTGCAGGTCAGGGCCGAGGGGGTATTCACTCGAAGTATTCTGTGTACATGCCTCGGATATTCGTATTCATATCACGGAAAAAAACACCTTAGCTGTATTGCTAAATCATTAGCAGCATACAAACAGCTAATTTTATTAGTTGTAGTAGCTAAGTTTTAGCTGTCTAGGTGAGGTGTTAGCAAAACCAGCTAATCACTTTTGCCATGCAGCAAACAATTAGTTGCACTAGCTAAGAAAATTAGGTGTCCATATTGTTAAGGTGCGGGTACGCCGGAATGAGAGACGTATCAGAGAGCACAGAATGTATTCGGCAGAGCGGCTAGTGTACAGGAGACGGCCAGCGGTTGCTATGGTCACGGGTAACAGCTGACGGTCGGCGGAGGCGCAGGGGCGCTCCGTAACAATATGCTGCTAATGTTTCTTCTGCGTATTCGTCAATAATTATAACTTCGTGTAATTAGAATAAATTCAAAAACTCATTGATATTCATACATATTCTGCCGATATTCATACATACTCTGCTGATATTCAACAGCATTCATTAGTATTCACAAATTCTCTGCGTTTGTTATAACTCGGTTTGTAATTGGTTTGGCGCTGTGCGTGCAGTATTTAAAAGTATTCCTGAAGTATTCACTATTTGCAAGTGTTAACGAGTACTCTCCCGTATTCGCTGGTATTTAATTAATATTCTCTATGATTTACTAGTATTACAACACATTCATTCATATTCGAGGTGAATCAAGATATTCAGCACTATTCATGATGTCCTTAATTTCCATTAGTATTCACGAGTATTCAATTGTATTCAGAATTCTGTGTACGCCCATATTGGGAGTGAGTACCCCCTCGGGCAAGGTGGCCCTCGGGCCTGCAGCGGCCTGCCGTGCCTGCAGCATCTCCACGAACACTGCCGCGGCCGCCAGCAGCTCCGCGGCCAGCAGCAGGAAGGCGGGCAGCACGTGTCGCAGGGTGAGCGCGTGCACCCCGCCGTCGGCGCCCCGTACTCCACCGCCGTCCCAGGCCGCCGGGCTGCGCAGGACCGCGCCGGCGCGCAGACGGCCCAGGAGCCTCCGCACGGGCAGCTCCAGCGCAGACCCCGCCGACGTAAACAGGATTGAGCGCAGCGAGCGCACCTAAGCCAGGCGAAACAAGTGAAGTTTGCTTGCGGTGTCCGCCGACATGGCGGGGATGCGCTGGCTGTCGAAGATGGCCGCCGCGTTCCGGTGCTCCGCAATGGAGCGAGCGGTGGCCGCCAGGTCCAAGCCGGTGCGGTAGTGCAAGTTATCCTGCAGCGCTGCCCCCAAAAAGGTCTCCGGCAGCAAGATATCGTACTGCGTGAGAACGGGCAGGCCGCTTGCGTTGAGTTCCTCCAGGCTGTTGATCTGGGCGGCGGGGTCCGGCACGGTGAGCACGCTCAGCACCCGGCCCTGGTAGGCGGCGGCCAGCACCACGGTCACCAGCAGCCAGACCCCCATGACGCACCGCGGCCGCCCGGAGACCTCGGCAGGTGGCGGCTGAGCCAGCAGCGGCGCCAACGCCTGCAGCGCCGCAGCGCGGGGCCGAGGCTTGTAGAGCCACAGCAAGAACGCCGTTGCCGCCGTCGCCGCAGCGGTCGCCATCCACATCGGCAGAGCGAAGGCGTCCGTCAGCCGGTACAGGGGGCTGCGGCCGCGGCCCATGCCGGCGGGAACGTCCACCACGAAGCACGACGACTCCCACGGGTACACGGCAACGACGTGCAGGCCGCTGTCGGACCACGAGGGTCCGACATCAATGGGAAACGGTGAGACGCAGAGGCCGGTTCTGCACTCTATCAACGAGTCTGCCAGATCTGGCCAAAAGCCTCCGTTAACGGATCTCGATTTGATCGTGAATCGGTGTCTCCGCTGACAAATGCCAAGTAATAGCCGCACATCGCTGGTCCACGACTGAAGCTCGGGCACCACGTAGACGTACCCCTCCAGCGCCGCGCTCCCGTCGGCAGGCGGCCGCCAGGACAGGCAGGGCGGCCGGTGTAGGACGATAATCTTACTCCCGCGATGATTGTACTGGGGGGTAACATTATCGCACGATAATCATACTCCCCCAGCCGGTCCACCACTGGGGAGTAGTATTATCGCACGATAATACTACTCCCCTGCTGGGGGAGTAAGATTATCGCACGGTAATCTTACTCCCCCGAAAATATTTTATTTTGACAGCACTAGCACACGGCTGGCTGCGAATAACGCAACCAGATGACTGTGAATAGCGCGGCACGCGGTTAGGGGCCGTCAGTAAATTCCCCTGACATGCATAACACAGTCCATTATCGCATGGTGCATCTACTCCCCTGCCTTGGCAGTGCGCAGGGGGAGTAAGATTATCGCACGGTGATTCTACTCCCCTGCCTTAACACTGCCCAGGGGGAGTAGTATTATCGCACGGAGTATACGTTCTTTTGTAAAGCCAATATTAAGAGCATCATGTGGTATATATGATATGATCACAGTGTAATTATGAAAATTTGTAGGTCCTCTTCAGGTGCCCAGCCGTAGCAGCATGGCTGCACGGTGATGTGAAACACACATCGAAATGCAAGTTGGAAACGTGCGTGACATGTGCACTTGCAAAAGTTTACATGGATATGTCATGCAGCGGGCAAGGTGATGCGTCTCCTCTCCTGCGGGTGCACAAAGGTAAGACTGTACAAGGGGCTTTTTTTTGTCATCTTAGTGTACAAATACACTGTAAATTATGATGCCGGAACCAGCAACGTTTCAATGTAGTGTCACGTGCAAATAGACGATAAATGTTTGTTGTGTGATAGGTCTTTTTTAAATCCTGAGTTAAAAACAAGTGAACACCCCCTCCTTTTTTTCAGAATTCTGTCCAGCAGTGCAGGCAGGGCAACAAGCCGATGCTCATGAATTCCTTGTACTACATCTGGAAAAGCTTGAGAGCGAATACCTCAATAGGTTTGGGTCGGAGTTGTGCAGGTGAATATTTATGCCAGAACCAGTATTAAACTTTTTGTAGATTTCAGTTAAGGCCTCATCAGGTAGGTTTACAGGGGGGGGGGACCTGTCAAGTGGTTTTTTCACGTTTGAAAGATAAGTGCCACTTCTTTGGTTACCGAGTGTGATGGTAATAAAACAATTCAATCCTTGTATTTTCGCTGTGGCGTGTCGTTCTGACTGTAATTATTGATTATAGCATGGATCCTAGCACAAGACAGACCACTCCACTTCACTATTCATTTGAAGGCCGCCTAAGAACTCAGGGTAATTGCATTTCTGTGCGATTAACGTAGCACCGCTTGCAGTGTCAGTGCTGATTTTTGAAATTTTCTATTGCAGTTGAGTGCCAAGACTGCTGCACAACTTCAACCACTTCCCATGCATTCACCATGCTGGACTTAGAAGTTCGCCACTCCAAAGACGTCGTGCAAGCGCTTCATCGCTTTTCGCAGTGTGACACGGTCGAATTTTTTTATGGCACTTGCAAACGGTCAGCAACCGCTGAAAAGCGCGTCACAATAGAAAAACTGCCGCTGAACCTCTTGGTGCGACTGGAAAGGTAAACTTGTTACATTTTCTTTCTCCATTCTTACTCTACCCTAATGAGTCCTTGACTCTCCTCAAGGAGAGTGCGCGTTAACGTTAATGGCGTTGAACGTTAAAGACCAGTGTAAACGCTCCGCGTTAGTGTTACCAATTGAATTAAATTTAAAAAAATAACGATAAAATACCGCCTCGTGTAAATTCCGTTAATTGTAAAATTAACTTTAGCAAACCTCAATTACCATTTGCAGTTTTACAGGTTTGCAGAAGACGGCTGCAAAATAGAGTCAAATTTTAACCTCGTGGACAAGCTGGATGTCTCCTTCTGCACCACAGGACGTATAAGTAGTCAGATGTCCCTCAATGCTGTGATATTTCACGCTGGCGAATCGACACGAAGTGGCCACTACTACGCCACAGTGCGGAATGGCAATAAATTTATGAAGTTTGATGACGACAAGGTAAAGGTTCTGCTTACTAGCACATCGGATACATATTTGCATTTCATCATTTTTACCCTTCTGCATTTTACCATTAGGTCACTGCTATGTCGTGGTCCCAAGTGAAAAGATTGAGAGACACATCATATGTATTGGTATATGCCCAGTAACAATTATGTGGTCTAGTTTACTTTTTGCAATGTGTGATATGTAAGCACAAACTAATGTGGCTGCTTAAGTAATTAATGTTTAAGTTTGGTTTACTTTTTGCAATGTGTGATATGTTAGCAGAAACTAATTTGGCTGATTAAGTCATTAATGTTTAAGTTACCATTAGGTCACTGCTATGTCGTGGTCCCAAGTGAAAAGATTGAGAGACACATCATATGTATTGGTATATGCCCAGTGACAATTATGTGGTCTAGTTTACTTTTTGCAATGTGTGATATGTAAGCACAAACTAATGTGGCTGATTAAGTCATTAATGTTTAAGTTATTCATGTAGATGTCCTTTTATCTCCCTTGTTCTGCTACATTTTTTAGAATGTTTCCGTTTTAGAATGTTTTTTCGTATTTTATGACTATATGACAATATATTTTGAGAGAAAATCAATTTGCTACGTTATTTTATACTTGCTCATCCTGTCGATGAGATGCAGACACCATTTAGTTCTAAACTATCCCCCAGAATAATATTTTTGTTGGTCTCTTCTATGGAGGCAGGGGAGTAGAATCACCGTGCGATAATACTACTCCCCCTGACCATATAGGCGGAGGCAGGGGAGTAGAATCACCGTGCGATAATACTACTCCCCCTGGGCAGTGTGAAGGCAGGGGAGTAGAATCACCGTGCGATAATCTTACTCCCCCTGCGCACTGCCAAGGCAGGGGAGTAGATGCACCGTGCGATAATGCTACTCCCCTGTAATGGACTGTGTTATGCATGTCAGGGGAATTTACTGACGGCCCCTAACCGCGTGCCGCGCTATTCACAGTCATCTGGTTGCGTTATTCGCAGCCAGCCGTGTGCTAGTGCTGTCAAAATAAAATATTTTCGGGGGAGTAAGATTATCGTGCGATAATCTTACTCCCCCAGCAGGGGAGTAGCATTATCGCACGATAATCCTACTCCCCAGTGGTAGGCGTGCTGGGGGAGTAGTATTATCGTGCGATAATACTACTCCCCAGTGGTGGACCGGCAGGGGAGTATGATTATCGTGCGATAATGTTACCCCCCAGTACAATCATCGCGGGAGTAAGATTATCGTCCCACACCGGAACAGGGCGGGGACCGGCCGCAGCCCCCGGCCGCGGCCTCGGCAGCCGACCAGCGGCCCAGCTCCGCGGCCGCCATCTTGCGGCCGCGCGCCGGCCCGTACAACCCTGTCTCCCCCGTGGCTAATGACGTCACGGCCACGCGGGTTCTTCTCGGCCACGCGTGACTGCCATCGTGACTCTTAGCTCTGGGCAGAAGTCTCTCAGGGAGGGTCGACAAAGGCTCGGGAACGGTGAACCAAAAGACTGTGCGAACGGGCCTCCATTTCTGAGCGACGGTCATTGCAATCGGGGACTGAGCCGCGGCGAAGATGAAGTCCTGCACGAAGTTGACGAGAAACCTCCTCTGCACCACGTACTGGGCCAGCACTCGGTCCGAGACGACGCTGAAGGTTACGTTAGCGGCCAGCCCCGCAACGAGGGCATTGTCCACCCAGTCCTCCAGCGCCACCATGTGCAGCCGGCTGGTCGTGCTCCCCGCGTCCTGCAGGTACGGCCGCAGCAGTGCCAGCGCGCAGGCGGCTTGGGGCGGCCGTCGGGGCGCTAGCGGCAGCAGGGCCACGGCCAGCGCCGGCAGGGCGACGCACAGGAAGGCGCGGTACATCGCAGTCGCCCACTGCATTCTACTGGCGGTCCCTGTCAACGCGCGTGGCTGTGCCCCCCCCCCTCTCCATCCACCACTCCCCGATACGAACACCACTCCCACCTTACAAAGCAACGCCTAATTCCATACTCCCCTCACCGACACTGACAAAAGGCCCCGTGCGACATGCACCTTTTTGCTCGCCACATTTATCGTGTCTCGTCGGCTGTTAAGCGCGGCAGTTTTGGAGCGACGTCCTGCGAGCGTGGCGGAAGCTTCACGGGCGCGCCGAAGGCGGCGCGGAATCACAAGTTGCGGTCCTTTCAGGAAAACCCGTTTATGGTGTCATTAGGGTCATTATACAGGGACCCGGGAGGGGGGGGGGTGCAACACATTGTCGACTTGCTTTACGGTAAGGTAGGCAAGGTTCCTCAAGTTGTTTTCTGTCCTTCTACCAAAAGTCGAACCTGCCTCATCCATTCGAAACTGCCGCGAAACTGTGAAATATTGAAATAATTGGCTAAGCGAAAAAAAAATCAATTTTTGGCATGTACTTAAACAATTAATTTGGTGAGCGCATCTTGGGGATTTGTAAGAGGATACAGATCTTAGATCCAGCCCCCCCCCCCCCCCCCCCGGTCCAAAGGGCAACTGATGTACCACATGACCACAGTACTGAGATATCACCCCCCCCCCCACACACACACACACACACACATGTATACCGCCCAACACTCCGGGTAAGTTCCTTGTTATCACGATGGGTCTCGTCTGACTGAGGGCGCTTGCGAACGCCAGGGTAGGGTAGACCACGCCACGCGTTAATGTGGAAGTAGCGGTTGCCTACCAACCAGGTGTCACGCACGTGACTGCTCTTGTTTTCGTGAGTTTGAACTCCCGGATGACCACGAATTACCCTGCCCCTGCGCAGCTCAGAATTATTCGATTCATTTCCACATCGCTACTCACCGCTGAGGAACTGCACGCGCACAGTGCCCCTCCAGGGGTCCTTGACGAACAGGCGGTCGCCGCCGGGCCGCACGGCCACGGTGGCGACCCTGTCCGGCCGAGAGGCCAGCCACACCGACGCCTCCTTTTCGGAGCGCCGCTCCACGACGAACTCGTGGGCGCCGGACGGGAACGGCACGAACAGGTCGCCCTGCAAAATGGCACTTGTTTAAATTGCGCCATCATGACCGCGATCTGATGTTTACGATTACATGAAATTCTGTGCACTCATAGCTTGTGTGCGATATCTTACAAATTGTCTAAGAATGTTCAAGCGATTATTTGAAATTCATACAAAAACATATATGAACAGTGAACTTTGCACGCAGTTATGAGTGCACAAAAATATGCAGGCTCTTCATGTCTTAAAATTTTCACCACTCCTAATCCCATCGGATATAATTGTCATGGAACACACACACACACGCGCACTATTTAAAATAATTGTACCGAATTAAATTGTCATGGAATATAATTGCATCAGATATTCTTCGATAATTGAAGTACTCGTAATTATGTTAATTAAGTAATAATTTCATCGCACGAAACCCTCAAAATTTCATCAGATTTCAACAGATAGGGTCAGTGCAGGTAAAAGAATAAGGTTTTTCCAATTTTGCATATCGACATTTTGACAATTTTATTGCGACTGAACATGAGTCTTGATCATATAGGGTCGGAGCTTGACGTGTAATGGCACTAAAGCACTTGTGTTCGACATGCATTACTTAAAAGCAACCGAGGGAGAGACAATTTTGTTAGACTTGACTGTGCAGGCAAGAAATAAACCGCACCGCCGCCAGCTGCATTTTGTAAGGCAATAAAATCACACTCGTGCAGCTCAGAAAATTACAGCGCGTTTTTTTTACGTCGCTGTGTCCTGCTTGCCACCGAAAACTACCCTGAATTGGTATAGCTGAAAGAAAGAAACATTTTAACACGAAAGATTTGCCCCCTGGAAATGATGTTTCAAAAGTGTGATTTTCTTTACCCACTCCTCAGGTGTGATCTTTTAAGTTGCACTATTACGAAGACTAATAATATACGGCTGATGCAGGACGGGACACAGTTCAGTGTCATGGCCTCTTCGCCTGGCAGGACCCCGCCAGCGTCCGGCGCGATTCTTGACCAGTTGACGACCTGGCAATATTCCGTTTAAGCATCGTATTTCGCATTCCAATCCTTTTCTTTTCTGGCACATGTCATCCGTGTTCGTGGACTTGCCCAAAACTGGGTAAGAAAACCTCCGTAGTTCCAGTTCATTTTGCCACATAATCCTTAAGTACATGCGTACAAGTTTTCCACAAGAGAAGAACTTTCAAATGTACACAAGCAATTGCTGTGATAGCAGCGTTCCGTACAGCTCCCTCCTCGTGGACATGAGGCGTTGCATCAGCGAGAAACCATTCTACAAGCCATGTGAACCCACCGACAAAAAGCCTGGCATATCTCAAGGAAATCACTGTGTCCGCTGCCGATATACATGACACGGTCCGCTACTTCCCGCACCCGGGCCGGACGGCCACACTTCTATTCGCATACGTACGCCGGCGCCGAACCTGCCGCGGTAGCCCTCTGCGTCGGCCTCCGTCTGCGTCCAGTAGCTGATCCGCTTGTCCGGCGTTATGCCCAGGACGTCCACCAGGCTGCACTGCTTGTCGTCGCACAGCATGAAGCGCGCGAACGCGTCCCCCTCGGCCGTGACGCGGACACGGGCCGAGCCGCCGACGGACAGCCGGTCGCCCTGGAGTCGACCGCCGGTGGGCGCTGCAACATAGCGGGCAGCACATCACGGACGGAAACGTTAGTCAGTTGCAATGCCTGTCTCGACTCACACACTAAATGATTATGGACTTTTTTTTTCTGTGCATAATTTTTGCACAGTCCGTTTGTGCGTAAGCGTTACGCACACGATTTTATGCGTAACTACGCGCAACGGTATGACCGTAACGAAACTGATGACGATTTGATGCAGACATTGTCATGTACATATTGCTGAAAAGAAATAGAACGGATTTTTCCTGTTTGTTGACGGCTGTACTTATTCAAGTTCCGACCACATCTACTCAGGGTGAAAAGAATCGTAAGGAAATTATTGGTGTGCCATCGGGTACATTGTCATTTTGCGAAGATTTTCTGAAGTGCACTACTAGTGGCGCACTCTAAAGTCCTTACAAACAAAATGTAGCCGTATTACGGATAAATTTGTGCAGCCGTATTACGGATGTCGTTACGGACGGATTTGTCTGTAATACGGATGCTTTTGGTATGCATTGCGGATGTTTTCTCATGTGTAACATATGGACGTTTTAATTGTATGATACCGGTACGAAAACATCCGTGGTACAAACCAAAAACATCTGTATTATGGACAAATTCATCCGTACCGACATCCGTAATACGGCTGCGCAAAATCATCCGTAAGGCCTTTGCAGTGCGTACACTTTACACAGTCTAATGGTCCTTGTACCACTACGCAGATTTCCATTTCCTTTTTACGTCAATAAATTGCACATAAAATATTTAGTTTAAAAACAAAGTTAAACAATTCTAAAATAATCCTCCCTACTTACAGTGGTAAAGTTTTTACTCTGTACTCACGGATGAACTCGGCAGCCACGGAGCCGGACCACCGTTTGCGGACCACCACACTCTAAAGTCCTTACGGAGACTTTACCACTGTATGTTACGGATAGAATTGATTCTCCGTAATTACGGATAACTCAGTCCGTAATACGGACAATCCAGTTTGTAATACGGAGAGATTTGGAGACATTGTACTCATGGGCCTAGCTGTGCCTTGTTACGGATAGATTTATCCGTAAGCTATGGCAAATTGCCTGTCTGTAACTTACGGCTCCCATTGAATGTATGTTACGGATAATTCATAGCTATGTAGGGTGAAATGACCATGTGCTTTAAAAACCAAAACTATTTAAAAAAAGGGGTAAAAATTCTGCAATCAAGTTGGAAAACTGATAAATAATGTGAAGTGTGAGTCAACTCGACTCAAGGGACAAGAATTTTGCAGTAATTTCCCGGAGGTGTGACAGGAATCAATTTTTTTAAAATAATGCATGGCAACATAACCTAGAAAGCTCCTCGTCGTTAAATATTAAACGGGGAACAGAGGTAGACTGCAGTGCGGCGGCTCATCACAACCGGAGGAAAGACAGAAGTGCTAAGGGGTGCACTAACCCTCTCCTTGCAACACAACACGCAGGTAAACATCGCGTCCGGACGCAAATTTTAAGGACTTTGGTTCCGCGGACGAGTTCCAGAGTTAAATCTCTGATCGTATAACCTCGTCCTAAGAAGCCATTGATCCAGCATACCGGTTATTAGTAGTTTTCCGAATTAAATAACTCCAGTGAAACATCGTTCTTGCAAACCAAAACAATGCGAGCTCGGACCGTCGTCGTCTGCAACGTGCGTCGTTCTTTTGTTATTGGTAAGTATGAAAAAGTCCGATAGAAGATCGCCTACTGCTGTTGTGCGTTTAATCTGGATTGAAGATTGAAGTTAAAATGTTACCTTATGCCGAGTTCTGATTTAATACAAACATTTTAGTACCAAAAAAGAATTTAAAAATCACTACTGCAAGTGAGATTAAAAACAACTTGCTGTTCCTTAGTCCCCCGACCTGCCACAGAGGGCGCGCTCAACTGCAGCGCTGCCGGAATCTCTGCCTGGCTGAGACCAAAACATACTGTAAGTTTGAAACTCGAGTAACCACGAAATCGCGTGGACAACACTTTTAGCATGATGTTATATTGATACATTTTTGAAACACAGATTGTACACATCGAATGGTCGTCTAATTTTTGGAGCATTAGATTATGTGGCACAAGGATTCCAGAGTTAGGTTGTACAGGTTGTTTCGATGTGTATTGCGACTTAGCATATGACCATACAAATCTCGCCCCCCTGTACAAATTTGAATTATATCACTTCAGACACAAAGTGTGGTAAGTCACGGTGTTCAATTTTGACTCTCTTGTGTACTTTGTGCTATTTGAAGTGGTCTTATGCTGTGGACTGTTTGTAGTGATTATAACCTATGTTTGTTTCAGATGTCTTCTGCTGCTGCTTTTGTTATAGTTAAATGAAGTTTGGAATAATGGCAGTGGATAATAGTTTAACTGTTGTTTGTAGACACATAATTTCTGCTCTGGTATGCCTGCAGGTAAACGTATTTGATGTGTTATATATTCAGATTTCTCATGTTATGTGTGGGTTGACAAGTGTTTGCCTTCGTCTGTTATGCAGGGATTCAGGGACAACTAAAATGTTAAAGTGTTACCTGGTGATTATCAAAAGGCTATATGTGAACTAGCATGAAGATAATAACTGCATTATTAGTTTTATTACTCTGACCATGCAATGCTTGAGATATGAAGTCAGTGTGGCGATCCCTTGACAGTATATGAACGATTATTACTTCCTGACCATTTATCTAGTTTTGACATCTCTCTGAAAACAAGGTGGGTCACAAATCCTTGCTTGGACTCTCTTATTTTTTTTTCTTAACAAATGATTCTTAACAAATGAGGATTATTCAAATTACCCAGTATAGTTAAAACTTTATTTATGAGTTAGGTCTCTGCTGCAGTCATCTGAAAGTGAACACTTTGAGGACTTACTTTCGAGCTGATCTGGTGGCGATCATTCTGAAATAAGCGGTGACGCTCTCTGCGATGTTTCCCTTTATCTTTCATAATTAGTCAAGTAATTATTATATCAGTATTTTTATAGGAGTAATAGTTCTTATTAAACAACGACAAATTATTAACTTTAGAAATGTTGATTAGTAATACTCATTCATATATTATTGTTACTGGTGATATAAATCCCTTTACATTAGCATCTTTTTAACTGTTGGCTCAGTCAGAGGACATCGCCTCAGGCTTAGCACAGGACTCCTTACATAGCATTGTCTAGGCTGCAATGCTCCATGTTGCAGGTGCGCCCCTCCCCTGCTGAGCATGGTGCTCGGGGGCGACGGGGAGCAGGACAAGCAGGCCGTGCTCCTGGAGGTGGCGGCGGCAGCTAGTGGCGGCGGGCCGGGGCCGCCTGTGCTGCCAGTTTGTCGCCGCGTCGCCGCTGACATCACCCTCCTGTACTTTGGCGCAGAGTCCCTGCACCTCGTCGTCAGCGGGCTCCTGCTTGGCGTCCTCGCGCGGTCACTGCCGCTCCATCACAATGCAGTTGCGGGGGGCTTCTCGCAGGTAAGGGCGGTAGAGGGCACATTCCCCCCCTCCCCTCCCCCCCTCCGCGCCTGTGGAGGCGTGCCCCCGCCGCCTCCTACTAGGCCTTCCTGGCGGTCCGACCCTCACTGTCAGTTTACATACATTCTCTTGTCCACAGCTCCAGAAGCAAGCAGGTGCCGTCGACAGGGACACCGTCAGGCCTCAGTGCAGCTTCCTAGAGACATCCAGCCGGCGAAAGCCATTGATTTGTGGATAAAGTCTCATTACGCTTTTCATGTTCCGTTTATCTTGGGATGGAAAAATGTTTTACGTTTTGTAACTGTACACATTTTTGGGATTCCTCTGGAAAGTCCCAAAATGTCAGTTTTCATGCAGGAGTGGAAGGAGCTTACGGGGCGTTGATTGATTCATTAAAATTATTATTTATTTATTATTAAAACTATTTATGGTTGTATTACATAAGTTGTATTAAATTGAAAAAATATATAATATTTAATTTAAAAAGGAGTAAATTAGCCAGAAAAACATCAACCTGCCCTTCACACACTTTTGGTTTTACTAGGGACTTCTTGTTTCTTTGGTGGCCTCTGTTAATGGTATGGAGGGTGCCTAGATAGTTGAAGTTGAAACTGCTCTGGTGTTGATCATGTGGAAATTTCACAAAGTAAAATTTTCAGAGGAGACCTCAAGAGCAGACGAAATCTCATTTTCGGTTTCCTATGCTACAAAGTCTTTGGAGTGCGAGCATGAATCAGTCGTCCTTCGGCTCGTCGATCCGGGGGGGGGGGGGGGGGACCCTTCCGGCGCTTTACTGATACACTTTCATATTGCGATCAGTTGTAAACAACATGGCCGCTTCGAGGGTCGTGCAGGATTTCTTGTCAACGGTTTTGTGTGATGTTCTGCTTTCGAATCATGTTCTATTGTCACCACAACATTCCCACAAGATATAAGTATGTCTTGCCACCATATGAAAATGAGTGCGTCGTGTGGAGTATTCTCTCGTGTCGCCTGGAGACAATTTGTTCTCTGCTAACCTTCTAGCTGGAGTCAGGGGCTAAAGCTTTTAAAATTTTATGATGATGAAGCTCCCAGCAATATAGTCAGTTCGTGCTTTCCCTCTCTCACCTTCTCAAGAACATTATGGATTTCAATCAGTGTCTGCCTCAGGTATGCTTCTAATCGCTTAAACCCGAGAGAAATTATGGAACCGAGGAGAATAAGTGCAGGTAATCGCTAACTCTTGCTCCTGGTATCTCCATCTGCTATTTAAACTGAGGTTTGTTGTTCGGTAAAATAAGAAACAATATTTACAATACTTTAATCCTTTAAATGCGATCGCTGTTAACAGTAATCTGGTAACCCATTTTATTTGGCTCCTTTTTTTAATTAGTCGTAGCTTACGGATAATATTTCCCCCTCGGAGTCTCATTTATCCGTAGTATACAATGTGTTTTTGTTACGGATAAAGGTGTCCGTAACTTGCAGTCATGGTCATCCGTACTACGGCTGCGCAAAATCCTCTGTATGGTACTGTCCAAATTATCCGTATTACGGATGACATTATCCGTAAGACTTTTAGAGTGCAGGTTGGCGTACTCGGGGTCGATGGGGATCACGATACGCTGCCCCTGCCGGCCCTCCTGCCACACCGACATCTCCCGCGCCGAGTCCCGCCGCACCACGAACGTGTAGTCGCCATCCGGAATGGGAACGCCCTTCCCGACGTCTACCTGCAGCGCGGACCCGCGTCACCCACAGAGGACTCAAAATCCAAGTAATAACGCTACGCCAGAACATTTGTTCATCAAATGGTTAGAGTTTCTGTGACGCTTTATAAGTCACTCGCAAATTTCGTCATTTCACGACGATCATCCGTTATGTGACGACATATCTGTATGACGAATCGTCACATATCGTCACAGTAAAACAGAAGACAATTTTTCTATCTCTCCGGGCAAAAATACTTCAGGTGACCACTTAATCGCCATATCGTCCCTCGTCCGAGAGTCGTAAGGGCTGGCTGGTCATAGCGGCGATATCATAGTAACAATTTGGATATAAGCATTCGGACTATGCCATCGGTTTTAATACGTCAGATCGAAACTCTGACGTCTGATAATGACCACGACCTCTTAAGTCTGATCCTTTAATCAGACCATACTTTGCTGAAGATGCGAATTGATGACCTGTCCGTAACGTTAGCGCCTTCTCTTGCATTGCCGAAATAGCAAGGCCTCAAAAACGGATTTCACCATGCGCCTGAGGATGGTAAATCATAGGTACCACTTACGAACGTTTCATCGTTCCCTATCTTTATTGGAAATTATAGGAGCTACTTATGACAAGATTCATCGTTTCCCATCTTCACCCATCCTGGCACCTAGCAACGTACAACATTGCGCATTCCGGACAAGATGGTGTGCTGGATACAAATTGTATATGGCCCATATATAAAATGTATACACATTGTATATAAATCGTATGCGGACCGTATAAATGAGTATGCGTATCAAAAATGATTCCGTATACAATCCGTACACAATCCGTATATGCATGCATACAAAAACCTGGTTGTATACACTGCAAAGTCCTTACGGATGATTTTGCGCAGCCGTAGTACGGATGTCGGTACGGATGAATTTGTCCGTTATACAGATGCTTTTAGTGTGTACTACGGATGTTTTCTTATCGGTATCATGCAATTAAAACGTCCGTATGTTACAAATGAGAAAACATCCTTATTGCATACAAAAGCATTCGTATTACAGACCAATCCACCCGTAACGACATCCGTACTACGGCTGCACAAATTCATCCGTAATACGGCCACATTTTGTTGGTAAGGACTTTAGAGTGTATGACCGTATACAGCCTCATATACGAATTGTATACGGTCCCATATACGACCCGTATACATTTATATATGGCCTATATACAATGCGTATACACCGTATATACAATTATATTTGATCCACATACAATTCCTTTTATCCGGGATCGACAGTGTGCGATTTCTTCTACACGTTTGGTGCGCTTACAAGCAGGCGTGGCGTAAGGCGCTAGGGAATGTTTAGGCCCACACTCTAAAGTCCTTACCAACAAAATGTAGCCGTATTACGGATAAATT
The DNA here is from genome assembly GCA_026979955.1 of Megalurothrips usitatus. Lineage (NCBI taxonomy): Eukaryota > Metazoa > Arthropoda > Insecta > Thysanoptera > Thripidae > Megalurothrips > Megalurothrips usitatus. The sequence goes on along the minus strand of CM049598.1, from coordinate 13,454,936 downwards.
TGTGCAGCCGTATTACGGATGTCGTTACGGACGGATTTGTCTGCAATACGGATGCTTTTGGTATGCATTGCGGATGTTTTCTCATGTGTAACATATGGACGTTTTAATTGTATGATACCGGTACGAAAACATCCGTAGTACAAACCAAAAGCATCTGTATTATGGACAAATTCATCCGTACCGACATCCGTACTACGGCTGCGCAAAATCATCCGTAAGGACTATGCAGTGCACGCAGGGACTCAAGCAGGGCTCCGCAGTGCCTACGGTACTCACGTCCGCCGTCCTACGGCCGCCGTTGCCATGCAGGTTGGTGCCGGCGTACGTCCGGTAGCTGAGGCGGCCGTCCTCGGCGATGCCGCGGATCTGCGGGCGGAACGGAGTGCATGAGCGCACCTCACGAGTCTGGGGCCGGCAATGGCCGGTTTGCACTCTCACAACCCGTGAAAAACAAACCTTATATGGAACATAAGTTCCACAAAAATGTCCTGTAAATGTGTACACTGCAAAGTCCTTACGGATGATTTTGCGCAGCCGTATTACGGATGTCGGTACGGATGAATTTGTCCATAATACAGATGTTTTTGGTTTGTACCACGGATGTTTTCGTACCGGTATCATACAATTAAAACGTCCATATGTTACACATGAGAAAACATCCGCAATGCATACCAAAAGCATCCGTATTACAGACAAATCCGTCCGTAACGACATCCGTAATACGGCTGCACAAATTTATCCGTAATACGGCTGCACAAATTTAACCGTAATACGGCTACATTTTGTTTGTAAGGACTTTAGAGTGTAACGAATGGGGCACACAGTTACTGTTTATGTCTCATATGACTTGTTCAGCCATGTACGTAACACTAGGTGTGTAGCATACATTAAAACGCTAATGGCACCGTGCATAGAACATGTATACCAGAGTGTAGCCGTATGCGAGTCTTAATGTTCCGTTTTTCACGGAAAAACTACCGTTGGCAGACTACATCAAAACGCACTCGCGGATTTGCGATCGCGCCCCGCGCCGAAGCCGCCGCGCTTACCAAGGGTACCGGAGGTCACGGCTCCCTGTCACACTCTAAAGTCCTTACAAACAAAATGTAGCCGTATTACGGATAAATTTGTGCAGCCGTATTACGGATGTCGTTACGGACGGATTTGTCTGTAATACGGATGCTTTTGGTATGCATTGCGGATGTTTTCTCATGTGTAACATATGGACGTTTTAATTGTATGATACCGGTACGAAAACATCCGTGGTACAAACCAAAAACATCTGTATTATGGACAAATTCATCCGTACCGACATCCGTAATACGGCTGCGCAAAATCATCCGTAAGGCCTTTGCAGTGCAGCACGGATTAACTCCACTCGGCGTTGAAGTAGCGCACTGGTCTTCCAGTTAAGAGATCATTACCAGAATCACCGTGCTCGAGGGGTCTCTGGGTGGGGACAATCCGCGTGCACTCCCTCCGCACAATCTATGACAATCCACAATCCCTCCAAACAGCTGAAAATCGACCACAATCGTCCAAAATCTGCCCCCTTTAGCAAGCAAGCCACTGATAGGTTGGCCAGTTTTTTGTCTTTTTTGGGGAAGGGGAGTTCCTCGAGCCTTGTCAACATCGGCTACGAACACTACTTATTCCGGACTCTCATGCCTCTCTTTCTCTCATGCTGTCATTTTCTGAGAAAGCGGACTCACCTTGGTGACGCCGCAGTTGGAGCGGCCGCAGAGCAGAAAACGCACGTCCGGGCCGCCGTGGGTGGTCAGCTTGAGGCGCACCGTCTCCCCGACGGCCAGACCGTCCCCCTGGATGCGCGAGGACCGTTCGGAGTCGGCTATCACGCCAACTGCGGCCAGAGTCAGAAAGTCAGGCTGTACTACAAAGGATTTCCACATTTTACCCCCTTACCACCGTGAAGATCTGGGTAAATGCATAAGCTGTTGAAAGCTTACACGTGTTACATCTGCAGTGCAGTATAACGCGCTTACGACCCTGCTTATAGCGCCGTCCCCCGGGACCGTCGGGAAACGGTGTCGAAGCGGGGCTGACGTTAAATTCGGGATCTACGAGAATACAGGGGAATGCAGAGCAAAAACAAGAGGCGGGGGGCGGGGGGGGGGGGGGGGGGGGGCGGCAATTCCATAATACAAGGTGGGCGTGCGCCAACCAGCGACGCGGCGTTACAGGCTTCGCTCATTGCGAATCACTGTCCCGACACTCCAGGCCGGGCGTACACTAGGGATTTAAAAGTACCGATCAGATTCAATTTGACGGTAAGTTACGGAAAGATTGGTGAGTTAACGGTATTTTTTGTAATAATGGAAAGGTTGATTTGCAGCAGGTTTATATCAAAATAGTACGTGTTAATACTTTCTCGACGTGGCAGCGGTCATTCCCAGCAATACTTGAAGTGCTAAAACACTGTTTAAACGATTCGTGAAAAGAAAGAAAGCGATTGTTACAATTTATGGATTGTACATCCCTAGGGCGGCCCTCCGGCTAAAAGTTAAATAAATGTTTTAAAGTGATTGATTTCGCAAAACAACTCTTTCAGGACGCGATTTGGGGTGAATTTCACAGTAAATACAGCCGAGGTTTCTGACATTGAGAGATATTTGGTCACTTCATGTACCACTTCCAGCATTTCTGGGTCCTCTACTACTTGGTGATCCAGAAAACTCCTGGACAGGACGTCCGCCAAGAACATGTTTTTACCCGGTAAATATTTCACTGAAGCATTTTAAGCCCCCATTTCTTAATTCTGTTTGTGATTACATGGATTGGCTTTTTGAATATCGAGACAAGCGGCATGGTCAGTTTGGAATATAACATTTGGCATACCCCATATGGACATTTCAAATTTATTTGCAGAATAGCATAGTCCTAATAGCTCTTTTTCAATCTGCGCATAGTTTTTGTCTGATTCCGTTAACTTCAGAGTCGTCCCAAGACCGCGGCATTCTCGGCCTCGGGGACTTCCTGAACTTCTTTTGCCACATCCTCTAGTTCCGTGGACCAGACATCAAGGATGGGGGCATCACTACTTCCCTCGCTGGTACTAGCCACGCTGACACTGGCAACTGCTTTCGCAGGGGGCTTCTTGCATACACCCATGTAGTGGTCGATTTCCCCACATCCAAGGCACTTCTTGCCATGGGCCGGGCACTTGGCCACGGTGTGCCACGAGTGTCACCTCTTCCAGCAGCGGTTTTTCGCCTCTGGCCGGGGTCCCACCGGTTTGGCTGAAGGGATTTAAAGGCCGGTAATATTACCGGTAAGATTAGGTAAGTTACCGTTACTTACGGTAATATTACTCAACCTCGGAAAATGTCGTACTCTTCGGTAATTTTCAGACCCTTAGAAGTCAGTAAGTCAGCTGTGTTGGTTGTTCAAAGCGATGTTAAGTTTACTTTTTCTCGTTACTACCAAGTCTATGAACTAAATTCCCCCTAAATCGAGTTGTTTTGCGAATTCAATCACTTTGAAACATTTATTTAACTTTCAGCCGGAGGGCCGCCTTAGGGAAGTACAATCCATAACTTTGTAAAAATCGCTTTTTCTTTTCATGAATCGTTTAAACAGTGTTTTAGCACTTCAAGCATCGCTGCGAATGACCACTGCCACGTCGAGAAAGTATTAACACGTACTATTTTGATATAAACCCGCTGTAAATCAATCTTTCCCATCATTACCAAAAATACCGGTAACTTACCAATCTTTCCGTAACTTGCCGTCAGATTGAATCTGACCGGTATTTTTAAATCCATATTTGGCTGACCCTTGCCTCTGCCACTGTGGCCTTCTCTGGAGGCGCCTCTTAAGTGCCCTTTTATCCTGACATGATTCTGGCCCCCTCTGGGACGTTTGCGCATTCCCAGATTTCTGAGTAGTATAATATTAAACTGAGTTTACTGCTCTAGCAGTGTCTACGGTTTCCGAGGAGGCCACTAAGGCCTTTACCCCGCCTCGGCACCAACCCAAATGCTTTCGAATTTTTGCATAAACTTCATGAGGGGTTACCCTAGAAAATTTCTGTAAGTCTATGTGGCATACGAAAATATCTCTTAAATATTGTGGTCATATTGTTGCAAGATAAGTCTAGTATTCAGATTTCGACAGTGATTGAAATTGCGAAAGGAGGGGCCAGGGCAGGGTCGGAACAATGGTTGAATTGGGTGCACTTGAGAGACCACAGAGTGGGGGCAAGATTAGCCGCTCTTAACTTCGCCGAGCAGGATGTAATATCATTACTCCTTTTTTAGAAACCATAGATTCTGCAATTATAAGGTCATTTGGTTCTCTTTGCGAGCCTTCTAATTTTTCCATGAAAACTTGTACCCCCCCCCCCCCCCCCCCCAGTTCTAGGCGATGTGAGGGCCTCGGGAGGGGTAGGTATGGTGCTGCACTTGCAAAAACAGCAGGATGAACCGTGTGAATAAAAATCAAGACAGCTAGTAATGCATGGAAATCCGAATGCCAAACTAGCTCAAGATCATTATTCTGAACATAATTTGAGCACGCACTCAGCAAAAAATTCACTTTAAATTCACTTTTTCCGGTCCTGGACTAGTGTAGGAGGTATTGTAGGGTCGCATACGAAGTATAAGGAAACGTACGATTTAGCTCCCTTCGAAAGCCCCCCCCCCCCCCCCCCCCCCCCGAGTATTTGCAATCAAGCCGAGTTCACTTTCGAAACAGCGCCCCACACATATTGTTTTGTGATGCCCAGCGATCGTACGGCTCGCCGGTGGGGTAGGCAGCCCACCTTACGGGCACGCGCTGTGAGCAGCTAGCTCGCGGTCGCAACATGATGATTTGGTCCTCTGCCGGCGGCGTCAGCGGGGACCGCCGCGGCACCCGCCTCGGGTCACTCGGAAGACGTTCGTTGGGACGTATTTTCGTCACGATTAGAATCGCCCACTGCAGTCCGGCCCGACTGCACCCAGAAAACGGGATACTTGATTTTTCTGATACACTGTAAAAAATTTTGTCGTCAAGTTGACGATACACCAATGCCTAATTTTTCCTCCAACGCAATCGTCCAAGTCACTTAATTGTATCGTTGACCGGACTTGACAAAATAAATTATGGATGATTGTGTCGTGAAGTGATCAAATCCCGTCCAAAAGATGGGGTACCCATGACAACCATGAAACCCATGAAAGTCACAAAACCAATAATGGTACACCGTTGGTCTTTTAATTTGAGACATTGAAATTGACTCAACTTTTATCTGACTATGAAAGTCCTTTTATTACGACCACTTGTTTGAGTGTTTGCTTTTGTATCAACTTGAATGACGATCCTATTGTCAAATGACGATAAAATTTGTCAGGCGTTTTTGTCGTTTGACGGCTTATAGACCTGACGATTGTGTCTTCAGCTATGACGAGAAAACTTGTCGGGTGTTTTTTGTGGTTTTGACGATACTATTTGTCATGTTGACAACATTACATTGTCAATCCTATTCAACAATAATATCGTCACAGGTTTTCTTGTCATGTGACAACAATTTTTTACAGTGTACTTGGTTTTTTCAAGTAAAATTTACTTGCCTTCAGTAAAATTTACTTGATTTAGGTAAAATTTCCTTAAACTTAGTAAAATTTACTTGTGAAAACCAAGTAAATGCAATATAAGACTAAAATGAAGAATCCATTTTTCTGGGTGTGACCGAGTGCGACGGGCGGGCGTCAGCAGCGGCCAGCGCCCGACACTAGCCAGGAACCCGACAATTTTGACACTTGCTGCCATTGCAGGTTTAAAAGAAAACAGATATACCACTTATTTGGCGGAAAAAAGAAGCTCGGGTGATGTAGCTGCATTGCGATCAGCTGGAAAGTTAAAAATTTGGCTACGCGGTGCAAATCTTTATCCCTTGTTATATGCCCGACTCCTGGCTGTCGAACGAGTCGAGATACGCTGAAACTATCTCGCGATGTACGCGCCTCTTCGATTATCGGTAGCATAGCAGTGACCTAACTGCTCCCAAATAGTTATAAATAAAGTGTGTTTACCGTCGTATTAGCTGTGCGTCCAACGTCTATCACGCGTACAAATTTGCTCTTAAAGCGCCGTACGCACGCAGCCAACGACGCGTAATTGCACGAGAGGAAAACCAGGGTCAGTTGGAGTGAACACACTACTTGTATTATGAGCTAACAAAAGGCTACCACCGTGCGAACCAAAACGCACTGGTGCGTAGTTATGAAGACAGAACTGACCGTTGTGCAATATTGAAGTTTGTAGCATACGATTTTTTTTTTGCCACCGTAATCTAGGTATTACGATAATTTTATTTGTATTAGAAACTGGGGATATACATTTTACGTACACCACGAGTTTGCATTGCAAACCAAACGCTCGTGGTGCAAACACAATTTCGAGATTGCACAGGTTTAGTTTGCATTATAACATTTTTGTTCCTAAGATTTTGAGAGTGTAGTTTGCAATCGTGCCACACGACTGTGAAAGGTTGCCGACCTCCAGACGGAGTCGGAAAAAGCCAGCTCGCGACGCAGAAGCCGGCACGTCGGCGGCCACACTCACCCGCGAGCGCGCTGCGGAGCGCCAGCGCGGCCACAAACAAGACGGTCCATGCGGGGACCGCCATCGCTGCTGCTGTCTGCGTCGTTGCTTTGTCGGCGAGCTGCGAGCCGGCACTGCCAGCCGGCTCTGGATGCTGCCGACCGCAGCGTCCCTCCTGACCGGGCCGCGCGGCAACGCCCGTAAGAGCCCCGCAAATGGGTGCGCCTCGGCGCTGCGGGAAACCCTGGAGCACCGGCTGGGCTCGCCACGTCTTACGGCCTCGTACGTTCCGGGTAGCGTGGCTGTGTGTGTCTCCCCGCGACAAGACTATAGAAAAATATGTACGGACTAAACAAGGTAGGCGTACGCCAGACCGCGTCGTGGCGCACCAGGCGCACCAGGCTTCGCTCACCGCGAATCGCTGTTCCGCCACTCCACGCCTCGCGCACGCCTACCTTGGCCTGCCGGCGGCCGTCACCTGACGAGTAGGACCGTGCGGGGCCAGTAGGTGGGACGCCCTACGGGCGTCACTCTTTCCGCACGGTCGCAACCGCGCTCGTGTTCTCACTTCCGAACGTATCTTGCATCGCCCTTTCGTTATCAATGCCACTCAACTAGCCCTAACCTACCCTTACCTGCCCGAGCCTAACCTACCCAGGCCCCCACTAACCTAACCGAGTGTAACCCACTCGAGTCACTGATCCGCCCCTTCCTGACAGGCGCATACTGACTGCACCCAACCAGCGGACTTTAAATTTTAGACCACTTGTGAAAATCATCTTAAAAACCGCTTGGGCTGCGGTGCCCCTGAGGGGAGGTTGACTCTGGTATGATGCAAGGAAGATGTGGTCCAAATTTGAGCTTTCTACGTCAAACCGTTCTCGAGACATCGCGCGGACAAACAAATAGACAAAACATTTTTGGCCTAGTCGGGTAAGGGCTTCGCTATCGCTGAAACATCATGGATGTTGCTATCGTGTAAACCTCAGAGAACCCCCAAAAAATATTGAATTTCAGGGGAAAAAAAGAGGGTAATTTATTTTGGCTGTTTTCAATTTCTTTTAAACATGAAGGAGGTTTCTGAAAAATAATTCCGAGGTTCACACGATAGCGGCTGGTGTGTAGATCATACTGGTAAAAGATGAACGTTTTATTTTTGCTCGCGTTTGGCCTGAATCGTGTTCACCGGGACAAAACACGTCGTTTGGAGGAAAAACGAATAGCGACGAGACGATCGGGCGGCGACTTCGGTGCTAGACTGTACCCAAGACATGTGGTAATACAGGGTTAAGAGGAATTTTCGATCGGTCGATTGGTTTTTAAACACAAAAATCACAAAAAACGGTATTGGTTTTTCCCTGCTACACCTGGATACCCCCTTAAATTTCAGGTATTGGGTATGTATCTGTTACGGGTTGAAGTAGGAGGTTGGTTCCCCCTAGTTTGAACCGGGCACAACTAGGTAGGACCGTCGCAGTTAGGTCCCACCTAATTCTAACCGACTTACATCCAGGTGTAACTTGGTGGAACCGTTCATGTAGTTGATTTTACACTTGTGCTGCACTAAGTGTTGCAGAGGGGTGCGGGGGGTTATTGTCAGGGGAGTAAATGGCTGAGCGATAGCGAAGCCCTGGACCGACTAGCTCAAAAATGTTTTGTCTGTCTGTCTGTCCGCGCGATTTCTCGAAACCGGTCAGTCGTAGAAGGCTGAAACTTGGACAACATCTTCCTAGTAGCATACCGGAGTCAACCTCACATTTGGGTTACCGTAGCTCTAGTAGTTTCTTATTTAATTTTTACAATTGATAACTTTTTAAAAAAATGATTTAAAAGATGGACTGCGGAGGCGCAGCCCTCTACTTTCCCCTATCACGGCCAACCGGGGGTCCCTATCAAAATTTGCTATAGAACCGACCCCCTATGAAATGGGCAAAGGAATGCAGGCACGTGCATAGTAACCCCCTCCGCGCTCCCGTGTGATCGAGATCTAAGATGGCGTCCATTTGAAGCCAACTTTTGGGAATATCTGGAGAACCGAGCCACCTAAGAGAGGTGCGGTTTGCAGCGCTGGTCATCGGTGCGGTTCGGCCATCATTGCGATCGTTTGGCAATGACACCGGGCTCGAGACCACGCACCCCGTCCTCGAGAGCCACTTTCCATCTTTTAGACGGTACGGCCTAGCGTCGTGCGGTTTTCAACATTGGCATTGGCGGGCCGCGGCAAAGGAAAAGAAGGGCGCCCCACTCGGACGACTTCTCTCCAGACCACTTTTCTTTTCTATTTTTAAAGAAATCTCAGAAGGTACATAAGAAGTACCTAACCTAACCAGAAACTGAAACAGAGAGGAGGAGCGAAGGATGAACCCACGGTGCACATAATTTTTTGAACCTAATCCGCACCGGCTGGTGCACACAAGTACTGATTTGTTATATGCCCCGGCTTGTTTGCTCCGGTGTACATAACACTTGGTCTCCTTATGCGCACCAGTTGTCCCGGGACGCATAACGGCGGCCCTCTTATCCGCGCCGGTGCTGGTGTATATAATAACATCCCCGTAAATTCACAAACCGTAACACATTTAATGGACATTTTACTTGTATGACATTTGGCAATGTACTAAGCAAACTAACACGCAGGAGCTTGCGGAGGGTTGAGAATAGCACTTGATGGTCCGAGCATTATCATCCAGCATGTAATGCATTTTAATGTATCATCCGGCATGTAATGCAATATTCTTCCCCACCCTTTCAAACAGTACTTCCTCGACGACGGTCGAGTTCAAAAACTGCGGTCTAACTAAAACAATGGTGTTGCTGTCCCCTGCGATGAGCGTGACCGCGCGCTGCGGGTGGGTCCGCAGGGACACCAGCATGTCCGACGCGCGCCGCTGCAGCCTGAACACGTGGTCGCCTTCGGGGAACGGCTCCATCCCCAGCGGGTGCCCCTGCAGACAGGAGGTGGTCACACATTTAGTCAGGCTTAGCTGCATATTGCTCTCTCAACAAGGGGGCAGCCACTCATGAAATCCTGTGTACAAATTTTGTGAAGTACATCATTAAAATGCACACAATTCTTCGCTCTGACCAAACTTCCACGTCAGATGAAGCATTTGCGGTCTGTCATTCGGGCAAAAGACAACCAGAAAAGTTCAAAATTTATACAAAATATGGACCGCTATTCTGAGAAATCCTTGTATCCTGAAATCTGTGTATTGTACGTTTTGGTCGATTGATTCCCATTTCGTCCCAGCTCCGGTCGAACATGAAACGAAATCACATTTTTATGACCTACGGATATTTTTGCAGATCTGGACAAATTAGGTTCTTCTGATTCCAAATATGCAAAAATACCGGTAGGTCAAAAAAGCCACTTTCCATCTTTTAGACGGTACGGCCTAGCGTCGTGCGGTTTTCAACATTGGCATTGGCGGGCCGCGGCAAAGGAAAAGAAGGGCGCCCCACTCGGACGACTTCTCTCCAGACCACTTTTCTTTTCTATTTTTAAAGAAATCTCAGAAGGTACATAAGAAGTACCTAACCTAACCAGAAACTGAAACAGAAAGGAGGAGCGAAGGATGAACCCACGGTGCACATAATTTTTTGAACCTAATCCGCACCGGCTGGTGCACACAAGTACTGATTTGTTATATGCCCCGGCTTGTTTGCTCCGGTGTACATAACACTTGGTCTCCTTATCCGCACCAGTTGTCCCGGGACGCATAACGGCGGCCCTCTTATCCGCACCGGTGCTGGTGTATATAATAACATAAATTCACAAACCGTAACACATTTAATGGACATTTTGCTTGTATGACATTTGGCAATGTACTAAGCAAACTAACACGGAGGAGCTTGCGGAGGGTTGAGAATAGCACTTGATGGTCCGAGCATTATCATCCAGCATGTAATGCATCATAATGTATCATCCGGCATGTAATGCAATATTCTTCCCCACCCTTTCAAACAGTACTTCCTCGACGACGGTCGAGTTCAAAAACTGCGGTCTAACTAAAACAATGGTGTTGCTGTCCCCTGCGATGAGCGTGACCGCGCGCTGCGGGTGGGTCCGCAGGGACACCAGCATGTCCGACGCGCGCCGCTGCAGCCTGAACACGTGGTCGCCTTCGGGGAACGGCTCCATCCCCAGCGGGTGCCCCTGCAGACAGGAGGTGGTCACACATTTAGTCAGGCTTAGCTGCATATTGCTCTCTCAACAAGGGGGCAGCCACTCATGAAATCCTGTGTACAAATTTTGTGAAGTACATGATTAAAATGCACACAATTCTTCGCTCTGACCAAACTTCCAGGTCAGATGAAGCATTTGCGGTCTGTCATTCGGGCAAAAGACAACCAGAAAAGTTCAAAATTTATACAAAATATGGACCGCTATTCTGAGAAATCCTTGTATCCTGAAATCTGTGTATTGTACGTTTTGGTCGATTGATTCCCATCTCGTCCCAGCTCAACATGAAACGAAATCACATTTTTTTGACCTACGGATATTTTTGCAGATCTGGACAAATTAGGTTCTTCTGATTCCAAATATGCAAAAATACCGGTAGGTCAAAAAATGACACCTCGGACCTTGTTTGACCGAAGCTGGTAGATATGCCGTTGTTTGACTAAAGCTGGTAGATCTGTCGTTCGTGGCACGCGTCGTCATTCACCCTGGAAGGCCCGGCGATTTCGGTTTCAACATTTCATCCGCCTTTTTGGTTCAAAGCATGTGAAGGTTGGTAGGTTGCCCCAAGGTGTCACACCTGGAAGTAGTCCGTCGTCTCCCGGCTAAATGGCCTATTTTTACAGAGAATTGCCAATTCTTTACGCGCCCAACTGGCATTTTCATAAGTACTACGTTAAAGGAACTATTAAGTGTTATAAAAGATAGGGAGGACCGCGCACGAAGTATTATGCGAGCCCCCTCCACCCTCCCCCTCGCACGGTCACAGTTTGACCCGCGCCGACTGGCCCACTAATTGTTGAGTTCCCTCTCACTATGAACAGCAATTAAATCCCGTGTCTGCCTTGTCTTGCACCTAGTCTTCAATTTGTTCCGTCACGGCGGAGCTGGAACTCTTGGTTATATCGACTCACCGATCCTATGTGATGCGTGCACTCCCGGCCGTCCTCCTTGCATTCAGCCCAGGCGTCGAACCCCAGTTCACCGTCAGGAGTTGACCCGAACAGGGATATTATGTTGCATAGATTGTAGTTGCACAACTGGATCCAGATGCTGCCCTGTGCCGTTTTGTGGTAAAAACGAACTTCCAAGGTGTCACCGGTCGCCATTGTTGTACAGGGTTCTGGATAAACACCACAGTCACAATGTCGTTATCAAGCTGCTTGAACGAATACGAACAGATCGTTAATCTCCGCGCACCCAGACCCAGGATTTTGTAGTAAAATGTGGAATTGTGCTGGCGAATGTGGTCAAAGAATATTTCTTGACTTTACTTATCTCCAATTAGGAGAATATTGCAACATGTGTGCGAAATGAAATTACTTGTCGGTATGGTGAGGAGGTTGGTCAAAATGTACAAATTTGTACATAATTATGTACGAAATTGCGGATACATAATTTATGTACAATTTTGTACATACGTAGGTGCATATTTGAACAGCAGATGAACATTTTTGTGCATAATGATGCACAATTTTGTTCATGGATGGTGTACGCGTAATTCTGTACAATATTATGTACATAATTGTTCATTTACATCTAGAGTGAGGCCAAGTCCCACAACGAGACATATTTCACGCACGCTGCGCGCCGAATTAAGCTTCTCATGACCACTAAATAATGCATATTTAGTAGGAATATCGAGTCGGCGTGTACTTTTGCTTAAATCTAGTATTTTTTTTTAAAAGAAAACACTAAAAATACTGTTGTACTGCATAACCGATTCTCTCTCAAAGGCGTTTCAATAAATAATAATAAATAATAAAATAATGGTTTCACATGGGGCCTATTAGTAGTTCCGAGGTCTCGAATGAACCCATACCGTATTTAAACTAAATCGTACAAAGTTTTCCCGGTGCGTAACCGCAGGCGCGCGATTTGGTTTGATCGAGTCCTTTAGGTGTCTGGCAGACGATAGGAATCACTCCTGATGTAACACGAAATACCATCGAACTGCACTGATCATTACATGGCTGAGCGATAGCAAAGCTCTTACCCCACCTGCCCCAAGAGTGTTTTGTTCCTCTATAACAGTCAGTCGCTGCACAGAGCTCAAATGTAAACTACGTAAGGCATGACCTACTTGATCTATACTTGAATCATGAATCGTCCGCCATGAAAGCCTCACATGCTTGGATTACGCGTTTAACGCGTTTAACGTTATGCTGCAATGAGGCATCCACACACGAAATGCTCACGTACTATTTTCTGCACAGCTACGCACGAAATTCAACATGCATATGCTTATGCACACTCTTTGTGCGTAGTAACGCATACAATTGTGCGCAACTACGCACAAAAAAGTGTGCGTGAGCTTATGCATCTACCTATGGGCCCATCTGCCTGCCAAGCGCAAACGAAATCGGAGGATCCTTTTTGACCCCTTCCCGTTTTTCCGCGTTTGCACCCCTGTTTTCTGTTGCATTTTTGGGTTTTAAGTGACCGGTATCCGTGAAAAAGTGGTCAGTTATGTTTTGATGATCATCTGTGCAGATTTTCGCCGTGTAGGCAACCCGCAATGCGTGAAATTCGATATTTTCGTGTATAATTGGCTGAGCGATAGCGAAGACCTGGACCGACTGGGTCAAAAATGTTTTGTCTGTCTGTCTGTGTTTGTCCGCGCGATTTCTCGAGAACGGTTAGACGTAGAGAGCTCAAATTTGGACCACATCTTTCTTGCATCATACCAGAGTCAACCTCCCCTCAGGGGCACCGCAGCCTAAGCGGTTTCTTAGATAATTTTCACATGTGGACCAAAATTATAAATCCGCCGGTTGGGTAAAGTCAGTATGCGCCATGCGCCTGTCGTGTAGGGACGGATCAGTGACGCGAGTGGGTTACGCTCGGTTAGGTTAGGTTAGTAGGGGCCTGGGTAGGCTAGGCTCGGGCAGGTAAGGGTAGGTTAGGACTGGTTGGGCGGCATTGATAAGAAAAGGCTGATGTAAGATACGTTCGGAAGGCAGAACATGAGCGTGTTTGCAACCGTGCGGAAAGAGTGACGCCCTGCAGGATCCTACTCGTCAGGTGGCAGCCGCCGGCGGGCCAAGATAGGCGTGCGCCAGGCGTGGAGTGGCGGAACAGTGATTCGCGATGAGCGAAGCCTGTTACGCCACGACGCGGTCTGGCGTAGGCCTACCTTGTGGTTATAGGCATGAAAATAATGTCACAGCACGCCTGGAACGTTAGAGCCTTGTGAGGACAAAGCGAGGCGGGTTTTCACCTGCGCAATGCCTTGTACAAGGTGTGCCGTACTACTGTAATGTGTATGTGATACCGAAATTTCTCCCCTGACCGCCTGTGGGGTAGGCAATTACCAAAACAGTTGTAATTTGATATACAAGAAAATTTACTAAGTTTTAGAGAAATTTTCAAACTTTTTTGGCCGCGTAATACTTGTGCAATACCATGTAATACCCTGTAACATTTGGCAATACCCGTAATACCCCCGTAATCCCGGTAATAAGCGTAATACCGAGTAGTCTGTACATCACAATCTAAAAAACCCCCTCGAACAACGGCTTTACCAGCGTGTATCGTTGGGGTCGCATATTGCGCGATCCGAAACACTCCGCCAAGTTGAACGGAACCATTCGATGGCCGTCGGGTATTCTCTTTCGTTCCTCGTACCGGTCGTAACTAGCTTCATTCCTTCGTGCTGGCAACTCTACTGCCGGCCTCCACAGGATATTCCCTTCCCCGCACGTTATTCCCCTCTCACTCGACCACACCGACACGCCACCTCGAGAAAGACGCGAGTCTGTCTTGAGAGAAGCCCATTTTCCAGGGACTTGTTTAGCAATGCTTTCAAAGTATCTACGTCCATATGCATGTACAGTGGGTTGCCTACTATTAGAAGCTAATTGCGAGTACTACACTGTTATCACAAGTACGATGAATTCAATACGTTTAGCTGTGATGAAGACCAAGTGTGATTAGTCATAAATACTACACCTGGAGCTGCAATGACCATTGCAGTTGGACCTTCATCACAGCTGAACGTATTGGGCTCATCACACTTTGCTGCAATGAACATAACAGATGGAGCTTCATCGCAGCTAAGTGCGATGAGCTCATCACAGTTAACTGTGATTAGTAAAATATACTACAGCTGCAGCTGACATGGGGTTTTATTACAACTGGATTGTGATGTACATCACACTGGGGATTGCAGAGTATATCGTTCAAAACACGAGCGCCAACGCTTGCACCGTTAAGTGCCACGAAAACACCGTTCGGGCGCCAATATTACCCATGGCACAAAACAGCAATGGGAGTCAAAATGACCCCTGCGGCCCTTCCAGGTAAAATAAAGTCCACAAAAATTGCCCAAAATCGACGAAATTTTGTGTGGTGGTACCTTATATAGTTTCAGGAAAAGGCAGAAAAGATCAGGTCCGTAGCATAAGTTTGAAGTACGAAAACTGCGTGTGGAATCTCGCTAGGGGTCATTTTGACCCCTTCCGGCCCTTCTAGTGTTAAAAGAACAATCTGAAACCATCAATTTGGACCTGCAAATTCGGCGCGAACAGCGTATGCTTTGGGTATCAATCTTGTGCTATGCAGAACAATGTACGTTAACATTTGTAGTGGGCACACGCTAGTCAACCTAATACAAATCCTTTATGTATAATCCTAACGCACAAAGTTCAGTATACGGACGCTGTGCACATTTTTGTGCTCAATTACATACAGTTTTGTGCGTAGTTACGCACACTTGTGTGCTTAACTGTTCACAAAAGTGTTCGTAAGCTTGAACACGTTAAATTTAGTGCGTAGCTATGCACAAAATTGAACCTGAGGGGCGCCTGGGGCCGTTTAGAAAATTTCAATTATCGGCAACGCCATCCACCGTCAACTCCGAATGTTCGGATCACATCCCAGAGAAGTATGCCATATTTCCAATATTATGGCTAGTCTATCAGCTTTGGCAGCAGTATAGGATACTTCACTTACGTACATCATGAAAACGGACATACTTGTGAGGCAGTGGTGGAAGGGGAATTCACAAAATGCAAAGAACACCCCAACCGCTTACATCAAGATACACTTCAGCTATGCATTCAGAATTGGATGTAAATATACGCATCAACGGGGCGCGATTCGAACATTTTAACTGGAGCAGACGCAGTAGACTCCTACCCCCTACTAATGCCGCTTTTGAAGTTAACCTTTCACGACGACATTTGTGCGTTTCCTTACCTCTGTGGACTTCACTTGCGAATAACATTGGTACCAGTGTGAAAGGGCGCAAATTGATCTGCGGATCGGAAGACAAGATAAAGTCAAGAACCTTGCACGAAAAAAATTGGTTAATTGTTACAACCAATTAACCTGTTGATTTTAAGACAAGCAGCGTATTTAGGTGCGAAGACTGCGCTTTTGTTGTGATTACCAGCTGCCAGTTGCGCTAGCAAAATAAGTGACTCAACTAATAGTAACCTCAACAAGATCGTAGGTTTCGGAACAAAATAAGCGGCTTTTCTCAAAATCAACATACTAATTACTTGTGACAACTAATCATTATTGTTGCGTGTGTGAGGTTTCGTTCAGCGTCCGTAGCACGCAGTGCTTGTGGCCATCTATATAACGGATAGGTAGGACACTTAAGTGATAACACGCTGTTTCGCTTAAGGGTTAAACCGCAGGCTTACCGCTGATTCTGACGATCATGTTTGACTTCCACATCAAGGGCCTGACCTTGAGTAAACAAATTGTTGCGTGTGACAACGGGATGGACGCCTTATGATCAGGACGGTCCTTGAGCCAGATGCTCACTTCCTGCCGCAGTCGCTCCACCTCAAATTTGAGCTCGCCGGAAGGAAAGGGTGTGCCACCGCCTGGTTTGGACTGCAAGAAGGTGAAACAGATCGTCTTTTCGTAAACCACAAACACACTAGAAAATCTCAAAATTCAACCTGCAGGCGAGGCTAACTCACCGAATGTAGCAGATTCTTGCAGTGATCGCCCATTCGAGTGCAGTTGGAGTAGGCCCAGTAGTGCAAACTGCCATCAGGGTCAATCCCGGACACGCTCACCGTGCTGCAATCCACCTCGCCGCACAGAACGAACCACACGGCCCAGTGCTCTTGTCTGTATTGCACGCGCACAGAGCGCCTGTTTCCGACCGCCAGAGTAGTTGCTGCAACTGTCGTGCCACAAGAACATTCTGGATTTGCAGTCGCTCAACAATAGGCGGCAAACAGGTGAATGTATTCAAAGTATTCTGGCCCGTCCCATCGGCAAACCTCGCCAGTTCCGATCCGCTCCACCGGCGCCTCGGTTAGATAGGGGCCGGCTTGACCTGTGAAAGTTACGCGTATTTTCACGCCCCCTTCGCCTCGTCACATCGGCGTACCCTTCAAACATATGTAGAAACATGTGTCTGTGGTTTTTTTTTTGAAGGTCACAACACCCCGACACACCCCAAATATACACGCTAAATGTCAAAGGACAATTTTGTCCTTGGGCTAGGGCCAGATTTGAGCACATCTAAATCTAGAGACAATTTTGTATCCGTAAAGTACAAAATTGTTCTTAAGTGGATGAGATATTGTCTCCAGATTTAGATGTGCTCAAATGTGGCCCCAGTCTAAGGACAAAATTGTCCTTAGACATTTAGAGTGTATACATACCCTTCAACAATTAACTCCAAACTGATAAGTATAACATCCGAGTGGACTATGCGATCCGAGCTACACAACTCGAACAGGGGTGCTCACAAGTACGTCCCGTGTCATCTGTACAGGACTCGTCCCAATTAGGATTCAAATGATTGAAATATTTTTAAAAAAGTATGGTAAACATGACATTTTTCTTTAAAAATTTAGAGCTATACTTTGTAATGAATAATACCAAAATCTTTCTACGGCAATCTGCATTCAGTTTGAATGGATTAACAGGAGATGGATTAGGAGCATTTGAAGGATAACTGGGTTATCTTCATCTTGACAGCCTAGTGGCAAACGAGTGTTGTGCAGAGAAAATCTAACTTTTTTCAGTCACGACTCGGTCCACTACTTTGAGTCATAGTAAGGCAATCCAATCACCATAAAAAAAATACGATTCCACATGAAGTGAAATATTAGGAGGCCTGAAGTTGATTTAGTCTAATTTTGTTCTTTTAATGGGACAGTTTGTTTTTAGGGATGTTGTAGTTTGAAAGACGAAAATCGAGGAAATGTGAGAGAAAACTTATGTTGATTTTGGAAGGAGGCGCACACAATTTGCTTCGCGAAAATGCACAAAACTTTCAACAAAAAAAGATTATTTGGGAGATTTAAAGTTTGTTTCCGTGCTGCCGTGGCTGCATTATTGGCCGGTCTCCCTTTCAAATTTTTCGCACGTCACAGTTTTTGTTTTTGGTAGTGGATGTACCAAGCGACAAGAAGGGAGCGCTGTGATTGGTCGTTTCACCCAAACTCTGCCTCGGCTCGCCCTTTGCTTGCGTCGATCTTTCCGCCCATAAGAGCCTGCAGCTCGTTTTGAATTTAAATTTTCCACTTTAAAATTCTCCGATTTAACCTGTTGAGTTTTCGTATGGACATCGGAATCTGAACCAGCGTGTTACCTTCCTTCTACCTGCAATCTCATCAAAATCGTACATTTTCGTTTGGAGAACTCCATGTCAAAAAAAATATGAACATAATCCGAATCCTGAAGAATGCAATAGGCAAATTCGCTCCTAAAAACCAACATCCAAGGGGCAGCGCTGCTGTGCGATGCCGAACAGACAACACGGTGTCGTCTGCAGAGCGAGCGGCGCGCTAATGAAGCGACCGCGCCGGTGAGGTGGGCAGCCCACTGCACGCGCACGCGCGGTGGGTTGCCTATCGCGCAGGCTCAAAAGCCAGTTACAATATATCCATTATCTCCAGACCTAAAAGTCTGCGCCCCCTCCCTCATCGCTGAAAAATGATCGTGGAGGGACGCCCTACCTAGCCCCAAATTTGACATAGTGTGAGGACTCGCCCTCTATATACCAGTTATAACACAAATATTATGAAATTTGCGAAAAGGTCGGCATAAATACAAAAAAAAAAGTACGAAAAATTGTACGGTCTGAGAAAGATCCGGTAACCTGTGATTTCCTTTGGGACGCAGACAGTACCTAACCCCACCACGACTTACCGTCGCAAAGGGAGACCGCCTCATCGGAGCCGTCGGCGCAGTTGGTGACGCCGTCACACTTGGACATCCCCTCGACTCGGCGGCCGTCGTCACACACAAACGGGGGGACGCCCCACACGTCCACGTCGTCTGCAGGCAGATGTGACTTCGTGAGACACGGCGACACGATGGCTAAAGAATGCGATCGTTGGTTGTGCGCGAAGCCATCAGCAAAGACTTTATGGTCTTCCACCTATCCTTTCCATGGTATCCTTCCAATTGGAGCACACGCAAAAAAAAATTATTTTCTACCCTGTGCTAAATTTTATAAAAAGGGCGCAGCCATTGATTTTGGCGACGAAGCCAAATCAAAAGCCAGATAAAGATGTTAGCTGGCGTGCTTAAATGTTGTAGCTGCGGCACAATTAGCTAGAAGGTTAAAATTTTAGATTTATGGTCCAAATTTTTGCTACCGCGCAACTTCTTTTTTTACGTGTAGGATGTGTTTCTTTGCAAAATTGGAATCTCTTTCGATTTCAACCAGGTGTTCAGCAGCTATGACTGCACACGCTGAATGTCAATGTACAATTATGTTCAGCACTGTACATTACAATGTACAGAACTGATCAATCATGTACAAATGTGTACGTTAAAATTTACAAATTTGTATATCGCAGTGTAAAAGCATTTAGAATTATTATTTGCAATACAAGTATTCTACGGTGGCAGTAATGTACTATAATTGTGGATTGCAATGTACAAAATTTTACTTTTTAGAGAATTCTCAGCTGTACAGGGTGTCCCAGTTAAAAGTGGACAAACGTTTAGGGCAAACAGAGGACGCTAGCTGATTTCATCGATATAGGACACTCGGGATCGGAAAAGACAGATAACGGAGATATTCGAGGTTTTCTCTCGCGCCTGAGCACACTGAGCACCTCTGCCTCCGCCTAGAGATGCGACACGGGCCGAGGCTACCCCAGCGCACCGTTACGGACCTCTAGCCGGAGGCAGAGAGCTGCCGATCCGAGCGGAGCCAGCCGAACCACACTGAGCGGCGACTGCGGTGAACGGATGAGCCGAGCCCGGTCTGGTCCGTGCCGGCCGTGCTACGAACCGAGGGTGTCCAGCCGAGCCAGGCGGGGAGCCGAGCCAAGGTGCACAGTGTGAGCGGAGCGCGTGGGACTGCCTACCGATCAGGAGCGAGAGAAAACCTCGTATATCTCCGTTATTTGACTTTCCCGAACCCGAAAGTCCGGTATCGATCAAATCAGCTCAGCGTCCTCTATTAGCCCTAAAGGTTTGTCCACTTTTGACTGGGACAGGGACACCCTGTATATTGCAATGCACCAAAACAGGGTACATTAACACTGAGTTTGCACACCAAAATTATCTCACCTGCGAACTTTACGGGCATCTCACTCGCCCAATGCAGAGGCCTCACTTTGAAGATGACGCTCCGCTCCTTGGCCGGAACCGTAGCCCGGTACTCGGAGTGGCCCTTGAGCCACACAACCAGCTCCCAATCACGCTTTTCCGCCTCGAACACGATTTCGCCGGACGAGAGGAAGTTTTCTGGGCCACGCGGCCTTACCTGCAAGGGCAGAATGGTTTCTTGCACGTCGCGTAGTGTACACAACTGCAGGCTCCTGTACCCGCGCGTATGGCTGCGTGCGTAATCTGTCACAGGAATTGTTTATGTACTTTTCGCACCGTTCACAATTCGCGCAAAACTGCCTATTTCACTTGCGTGACGAATCATCTAGGGCCATTTTTAGGCAAGGAGTGGAACAGAGTTGCCTTATCGTCTGACCCCGAACTAGACTTTCATTTTCTATGAAGTACTCTTATGGTAAAAGTCGAAACGACATCAAATTTCAAAAATCTGTCTTACAGAATTGTGCGTATCATTCCCACAAAGACGTCTGTCAAGTTTTCACATTAGAAAAACATCGGAAACTCTCCAAAAAACGTTTTGAAATTCAGCTTTCTCCCTCCACCCACATTGGAGAGAAAGGGATGGTTCATTGTTGATGTGCCGAGCCGAGCCGGGGCAGGCCGGCGCCGGCGCTACAAGAGTGTCAACCCTAGTGTTGGAACCGCTTCGGGGGACCCTAGAGTACGCACAAAGCAGCAAGAGGCGCAACCCTCACAGGGCGAAGCCCGGTAGCATTGTAGATGGTTCGAGCCACACCGAGGAGTCAGCGGTACCAGCCACAACAGTGCGACCGCCTCGCAGGAGACCTAAGCCCGCGCATGAGAATGTGAGCGGTCCGCTGCCTACAGGCTACTCTAAAACTAGCCTTTTCACTCGGAATAAATGGAAACCAAAACTGCGAGGCCCAAACGAAGTCCTCATACCTTAAATCAACAAAAGACTAAAATT
This sequence comes from Megalurothrips usitatus, assembly GCA_026979955.1. NCBI lineage: Eukaryota > Metazoa > Arthropoda > Insecta > Thysanoptera > Thripidae > Megalurothrips > Megalurothrips usitatus. Next base: position 13,433,721 of record CM049598.1, on the reverse strand, counting down.
AAATTAGAATCGAATTTTAATTAAAAGTAAATAAATTGAAACTAAATTTGGATCAAATTTGAACTCAATTTGGATGAAAATTTCACTTGACTGAACGGCGAAGTGGGATAGTACTTCTTAAACTCAAAATGAATCAAATCTGGCATATAGAATGTACCTGAATCGAGGTGCGGTCGGAAAAATGGCCAATTCGCGAGACTGGACACACAGCTGGCCGGATCACGGGGCGGCGGCGAAAGGACAGCCAGGTCTTGTGTTGACGTGTTATGACCAAAATTATCAAAAGCCCGTCGGGGTGTTCCTACCTCACGCCGCAGATCCCTGCAGTGGTGGCCGAGGTTGGTGCATCCCGTGGCGGGCCAGAAGGCCAGTTCACCGTCGGCCGAAAACCCTGTGACGCTGATCTTGCTGCAGGAGCAGTCGTCGCAGAGCAGGAACCACACGGCCCAGTGCTCGTCCTTGTACTGGACGCGGACGGTGCGCCTGTCACCTACTTGGAGCACCGCGTTGGGCGCTGCAAGAGCACCCAACTCCACTATACCGCACAACACTCAATGGATCACGAACTACTGTTTGATAAGTAATTTCCTACCAATACTGTGGTGTTTGTCGATTTAAAAACTTGTCACTGCATGGAGTAGCATAAGTGACGTGCACACATAATAATTTATTCACAGACCGCAATAGGGCAATTGCTATTCATAATTTAGTGCGTTTGTAAACGTACGTCAATATCCATCAAGAGATTTGTACATGATCACCGAAAATTTTGTTAGCGGCAGGACGGAGAAAATCGTGTGCGCACGTGCACTGTGAAATTTAAAAAATTGGTCCAAAAATAGATAAATTAATTTACACTTATTTAAGGCATCGTACCCTACATAACAGAATTTAAATTTCGCGTATGCCGACGACAAGAGATTCTTATGTTTCCATAGATGAGACTAAATGATGAGCCATTTGGTGATGCCACATACTTTCAAATTATTATGACTTTCCCTCTTCTTTATGTTTGTTTTGCAAATAAGAATACTGATACTAATACGGAGTTTCAAGACCCTAATTATTATTAGCTGCGACATTCTACTCACCTTCGCACGCCATCTCGTCGCAACCCTCTGCACAGGGGCACTTTGCGTCAAGGCTCAGTCTGTTCGTGCACCAAAACGGGACGCCACTTGCCAGCAGAGCCAAGCCTGCGTGATAAAATATCTCTGTGTGACGACCTAGAAATACAGCTTCTGTTCTACCTTAATATGTTTTCAGGTGACCTACTTTTGTAAGTCTTGTGCAAAACCCTTTTGTTTTACTCTTTCTGCCTGTACAAAAATAATGGATCCAGGACGTCTCCGGTGGAGACATAACCTGGTCCTGGACACAACGAGGAGATATTTCAGAGACACTTAAGAGGCATCCTGGAGACACAGTGGAGAGCCACCGAGGAGGCATAGTACAGACGTCGTAGAGCTACTGCTTAATGTCTTCACCTTGTCTGGGGGGTGTCAGGTTTTGGAGAATTCTTGGAGGTAGGACAGAGACACTTGGAGGCATTCTCGATAAATTTTCGACAGGGAAAATGAAAATGATCGGACGTGCACCTCTGCTCAGCGAGCGAACGTAGGTGGATTCGATCCTCGGACTCCGGCTCTATGCACGCTCGGCCGCACGAGGGCGAATGGTGCCTTCAACAGCATCGGTGCCTGCAGAGCTGTGGGAGGCTGCCGCTAGCCGGACGGAGCGACTGCCGTAAAATGGGACGACAGAGCCGCGGAAACGCATGCGCGCCCCTGGCCAAGGTCGCAGCGAGATGGACTTGAGAGGCTCGGCGCCGAAATTCCAGACCGCCCTAGTCCCGTCATCGCCCCTCAAATATTTTCTGTTCTACTGATAATACCTCGTCTCCATACTGGCTCAACGTGATGCCTGCGTTCCTCCTCTAGGACGTCACCAAAACCAGGCGTCCTCCACACCCTCAAAAATATCTGTTTGAATCTCAAATATGCTACATTGAAACGGATTTTTTTGAGAGCGCAGGCAATGAGGAGACAATAGGCAGTAGATCTATTTCTGTACAGCCTCCTCGATAACTCCCATAATGTCTCGATGCTGGCTCCAGAAAGACTCTGCAATGAGTACAAGGTGTCTCTAGAATGTCTTCGCTGAAGACATTGTAGAGACAAGAGACATCGTCCATCTACTTTTTTGGTACGGGGGTATCGTTCAACAGAAAAATGAACATAATTAAA
>CM049598.1:13372992-13430975 GCA_026979955.1 Megalurothrips usitatus | reverse complement strand
TGCAAGGGCAGAATGGTTTCTTGCACGTCGCGTAGTGTACACAACTGCAGGCTCCTGTACCCGCGCGTATGGCTGCGTGCGTAATCTGTCACAGGAATTGTTTATGTACTTTTCGCACCGTTCACAATTCGCGCAAAACTGCCTATTTCACTTGCGTGACGAATCATCTAGGGCCATTTTTAGGCAAGGAGTGGAACAGAGTTGCCTTATCGTCTGACCCCGAACTAGACTTTCATTTTCTATGAAGTACTCTTATGGTAAAAGTCGAAACGACATCAAATTTCAAAAATCTGTCTTACAGAATTGTGCGTATCATTCCCACAAAGACGTCTGTCAAGTTTTCACATTAGAAAAACATCGGAAACTCTCCAAAAAACGTTTTGAAATTCAGCTTTCTCCCTCCACCCACATTGGAGAGAAAGGGATGGTTCATTGTTGATGTGCCGAGCCGAGCCGGGGCAGGCCGGCGCCGGCGCTACAAGAGTGTCAACCCTAGTGTTGGAACCGCTTCGGGGGACCCTAGAGTACGCACAAAGCAGCAAGAGGCGCAACCCTCACAGGGCGAAGCCCGGTAGCATTGTAGATGGTTCGAGCCACACCGAGGAGTCAGCGGTACCAGCCACAACAGTGCGACCGCCTCGCAGGAGACCTAAGCCCGCGCATGAGAATGTGAGCGGTCCGCTGCCTACAGGCTACTCTAAAACTAGCCTTTTCACTCGGAATAAATGGAAACCAAAACTGCGAGGCCCAAACGAAGTCCTCATACCTTAAATCAACAAAAGACTAAAATTAAATTAGAATCGAATTTTAATTAAAAGTAAATAAATTGAAACTAAATTTGGATCAAATTTGAACTCAATTTGGATGAAAATTTCACTTGACTGAACGGCGAAGTGGGATAGTACTTCTTAAACTCAAAATGAATCAAATCTGGCATATAGAATGTACCTGAATCGAGGTGCGGTCGGAAAAATGGCCAATTCGCGAGACTGGACACACAGCTGGCCGGATCACGGGGCGGCGGCGAAAGGACAGCCAGGTCTTGTGTTGACGTGTTATGACCAAAATTATCAAAAGCCCGTCGGGGTGTTCCTACCTCACGCCGCAGATCCCTGCAGTGGTGGCCGAGGTTGGTGCATCCCGTGGCGGGCCAGAAGGCCAGTTCACCGTCGGCCGAAAACCCTGTGACGCTGATCTTGCTGCAGGAGCAGTCGTCGCAGAGCAGGAACCACACGGCCCAGTGCTCGTCCTTGTACTGGACGCGGACGGTGCGCCTGTCACCTACTTGGAGCACCGCGTTGGGCGCTGCAAGAGCACCCAACTCCACTATACCGCACAACACTCAATGGATCACGAACTACTGTTTGATAAGTAATTTCCTACCAATACTGTGGTGTTTGTCGATTTAAAAACTTGTCACTGCATGGAGTAGCATAAGTGACGTGCACACATAATAATTTATTCACAGACCGCAATAGGGCAATTGCTATTCATAATTTAGTGCGTTTGTAAACGTACGTCAATATCCATCAAGAGATTTGTACATGATCACCGAAAATTTTGTTAGCGGCAGGACGGAGAAAATCGTGTGCGCACGTGCACTGTGAAATTTAAAAAATTGGTCCAAAAATAGATAAATTAATTTACACTTATTTAAGGCATCGTACCCTACATAACAGAATTTAAATTTCGCGTATGCCGACGACAAGAGATTCTTATGTTTCCATAGATGAGACTAAATGATGAGCCATTTGGTGATGCCACATACTTTCAAATTATTATGACTTTCCCTCTTCTTTATGTTTGTTTTGCAAATAAGAATACTGATACTAATACGGAGTTTCAAGACCCTAATTATTATTAGCTGCGACATTCTACTCACCTTCGCACGCCATCTCGTCGCAACCCTCTGCACAGGGGCACTTTGCGTCAAGGCTCAGTCTGTTCGTGCACCAAAACGGGACGCCACTTGCCAGCAGAGCCAAGCCTGCGTGATAAAATATCTCTGTGTGACGACCTAGAAATACAGCTTCTGTTCTACCTTAATATGTTTTCAGGTGACCTACTTTTGTAAGTCTTGTGCAAAACCCTTTTGTTTTACTCTTTCTGCCTGTACAAAAATAATGGATCCAGGACGTCTCCGGTGGAGACATAACCTGGTCCTGGACACAACGAGGAGATATTTCAGAGACACTTAAGAGGCATCCTGGAGACACAGTGGAGAGCCACCGAGGAGGCATAGTACAGACGTCGTAGAGCTACTGCTTAATGTCTTCACCTTGTCTGGGGGGGTGTCAGGTTTTGGAGAATTCTTGGAGGTAGGACAGAGACACTTGGAGGCATTCTCGATAAATTTTCGACAGGGAAAATGAAAATGATCGGACGTGCACCTCTGCTCAGCGAGCGAACGTAGGTGGATTCGATCCTCGGACTCCGGCTCTATGCACGCTCGGCCGCACGAGGGCGAATGGTGCCTTCAACAGCATCGGTGCCTGCAGAGCTGTGGGAGGCTGCCGCTAGCCGGACGGAGCGACTGCCGTAAAATGGGACGACAGAGCCGCGGAAACGCATGCGCGCCCCTGGCCAAGGTCGCAGCGAGATGGACTTGAGAGGCTCGGCGCCGAAATTCCAGACCGCCCTAGTCCCGTCATCGCCCCTCAAATATTTTCTGTTCTACTGATAATACCTCGTCTCCATACTGGCTCAACGTGATGCCTGCGTTCCTCCTCTAGGACGTCACCAAAACCAGGCGTCCTCCACACCCTCAAAAATATCTGTTTGAATCTCAAATATGCTACATTGAAACGGATTTTTTTGAGAGCGCAGGCAATGGGGAGACAATAGGCAGTAGATCTATTTCTGTACAGCCTCCTCGATAACTCCCATAATGTCTCGATGCTGGCTCCAGAAAGACTCTGCAATGAGTACAAGGTGTCTCTAGAATGTCTTCGCTGAAGACATTGTAGAGACAAGAGACATCGTCCATCTACTTTTTTGGTACGGGGGTATCGTTCAACAGAAAAATGAACATAATTAAATTTTGACTTTTTTTTAGGAAATAACATGGATAAAAACGCAGTAGAGCGCCGTGACGGGGTAGCGCAGGCCGTAGGCTGCCCGCCCCGCGCCAGGTGACGCTTCGTAGTTCCGAGTCAGTCGCTGAACTAACCGCTAAACTTGACGACCATGTCGTGCTTCCAGTACAGGGGCCTCACTCTGAGGAAAGAATCGTCCCGTCTGGTCGGGACCGTGGCCGTGTGTTCTGGGAAGCCCTGAAGCCACACGGCGAGCTCCGTGGGCCGGCGCTCCAGTTCCAGCACGAGTCCCCCAGAGGCGAAGTCGCGAGCGTCGTACGACTTCTCCTAAGGAAAAATACAAGACAACAGAAATTGGTGCCGCCTCTGTGGATTTCTACCACCTATTATACTAAGGTCTCAAAATCATTCGATAAATAACGACATCGTCTCCATCAATGCCTTATCAATCTTCTCATGTTAGTACCATGCCACTAATGACGTCACGTTTCCCGCCTCAAACACCCCGAAATATAACTTTTCGGAACTTCTACAGAATAAATGTTAACTTGTGCAGTGCTGCCAGGTTGGGCTCATTTCCGCCAATTGGGCTCTTTTCGGTGCCCGGTTGGCGGCTCAAATTCGCGTTTGGCGCTATTCCGCCAATGGGGCTCTTTGTGGTTTAAATTAGGCGCCGATTGGGCTATTTTTCAGAAATGGCCGTTTTTCGACTCGGAGCAGGTTGGCAGTATTGGAAATCCTCCCCCCACTACCGCACAACATCAGCGTTTGTCATTTGTTTTGTCGCTCCGTCCAACGGGATTGGTTGGAGAGGTAGAACTATTTATACCGGGCGGTGCTTTCGTTGTGGCGGGTCAGTTTTGATTGTGGTTGTGTGTAGGATTAGTTTATTTCAAAGCTGATTTCCAAAGACTGTTTTATAAGTCATTCTTCTATTTATTTTGTACGTGCTATTGCCAATTTTGTGCCATTCATTAAAAAGAGAGCTTCTTATTATGGTTGTACAGTATTATTTCTCCTCTGGCCTGGCAAGTAGCTTAAAAGCGCCCAATTGGGCTCTTTTTGATGGCGCGGTGGCTCTTTTGGCGGTTTGAACGTTGGCGGTTTTTTGGCGCATCGCGCGCCCTCTGTTGGCGGATTCTCGCGGCAAGCGTCTGGCAACACTGAACTTGTGTTAACATATTTTTTCTCTAAATAATTTTTGCACAATCCGTGAAGTATTATGCACAAGGTTTCATGCGGAATGACGTATTAGTAGTACAGGTCTACGAATTGTTTTAGGTCGCGCTTTCTGTCCGAACATGATATTACGGACGTTTTACAGGACGGACGTACTGCAAATGCATCTCTTGGGCAACGGAGGCACTAAAATGACTGAGATTGGACATGGATCGTTTCGAGGACGTTCGGTTAGCGTCGGTAGCAACATCAGGCAGTGCTAGAATACTCCGAATTTTGAAAAACTTGCCAAGAAAAGGTATTTGCTTGTAGAACAAGCCCCTGTTCTATTTTTGGAAGCGTGCGTGTGCGCGTGTGGCTGTGCAAGCACCGCACACAACCTATACCTCTCGGTGCAGGATCCCGCACTGGTCGCCCATCATGTTGCAGCTGGTGTACGCCATGTACGCCAGGGCCCCGGTCGGCGTGGCACCCGACACACTCAGGGTGCTGCACTCCCTGCCATCGCAGATCATGATCCAGATCGCACCGTGTTCCCGCTTGTACTGCACGCGGGCGGCGAGCTTGTCGCCGACGGACACCGTTCTGTTGGGGGCTGCGACAGTACGCATTAGCTACATCAATGCTTTCAGAACAGGTTCTTTGATTTGTGCACGACTGTAACTCACCATTGCAGGCTGCTGAAGATTCGTCTGAACCGTCTACACAATCCACAGACGCATCACACCTACGTACGATTTCCACGTGTCTTCCATCGTTGCAACGAAATGCCACATCCAGTGGCACGGAAGAACGGCCTGCACACATGAATTATGGAGTTTATTCTGGGTCCAAGATTTGGGAATTTGGGAATCAGGTATTAAAACTCAATATTTGTTTAGCTTGTCCATTTTTGAATTAAGATGATAGGATGAAGTCATTTAATTATTGCAGGTACGGACTTTAGAGTATGTAGTATTTTCCTTTTAAAAGTTGTCGGAAACCCAGGACGTAAATCTACTTGATTGTTACGCTTCCCGTAATCTTGTTGAGGGAATCCTAATCCAAGAAGCTTTCAAGTGTGAGATCTATATCTTTGAATAAATTTACTGCGACTAATTACACAGTGATACAATGGATATGGTTCGTATTGGAATACAATTTAGGATTTCAATATGGCGGGCGTGTTCACGTATAACAGTACGATTTTCTTAGGGCTTTAAGCCTAGTTCCTCATTTATTACTGCTAAATAGTGCTTCTCACTTTATGCTTACCCGTGACGATTCATCCGTCACACAAACGCATTTTTCTTTAGTCCTTATCCAGGACTTGACGACATTTGCAAGTGATAAACAAATAGTGACAGCTTTTCTCGTCCTCATCCGTTTTGAGTAATTTTTATGCGTTTCCATGTGTCGCTGTTTGGAATAGTTAAATGATTCTTTTCAGGAATATAGACGAGTCAGGTGCATGTAGTGCCCAGACGCGGGACGCGCACCACTACCGGCACCCATCAGCGCCTCCGCTGCCCCAGGCTCCCTAATGTGTCACGGCCGCAGCAACTGTCCTGCCGTCTCCGTGTGGGCGGCGGCGCTATGCCGGGGAGAACTAGTATTGAGGTCGACTAGGGGACAGTCGACGCAAGTGCTTCAGGTCGCGGTCCTGAGCGTAGCGTCAATGCCCAGGACCATATTAGCACTCGAACAATGTGGTAGACAGGAATGAGGTCAGAGTGAGACCGAAGGGGGGGGGGGGGATAGGTTTGACGCTGGGTACAGTAGGCAGCACTTTCTTGCTGTCGGCACACATCTTTATAGTGTCACTTTACGGCAGAACTCTGGTTTTGCATAAGAAGTCGTCGGGACTCTCCTGACGGGAAAGTCCGACCTAGTTGCCATCCCAGCTAGAAAAGAATGTCACTGTTGCGTTAAATTTGCTTCATGAGAGATTTGGGTTGATCATAACTCTAAAATGATATGAGTTACAAAGCACATAATCATGCACAAAACTGTACAGTTTTAGTGCGTAATTAGCTACTAAGTCGTACATAAGCAATAAAGTTTCATATGTGTACATAATTATGCACAAAAATGGTACATTACCATATAGTGTAAAAACATCTATTATTGTTTCAAGAACGAAGGAAAGCGATTAACTATTCATTTCTGTTCTATGTTGTACTCAAAGGCTGCCGAAAACGGGGGAAAAGGATTTCCGGACTCCCCAAAACTGTTAGTTCAAAGCTGAGTCGTATATGCACCGGTACTAATTTTCTGACTTCATGCCGACTCGTGCCCGTGCCTACCATATCTAGCGTACACAGACCGCGACGCACGCATTTATAGGTATGTCCTCCAGTTTATACCTTTGCACATTTGGACGTATTCAATTTTCGTTACGTTATTTTTATTGCAGATGAGCACATTCGTACGATGCAGCAGTGCTTGCCGCACGGCCGCTTCGTACCTTCTGCTCCACATTGAAGAAGATGCACATTGCGCCAACAAGTGCCCATGCAATGTTCAGCGTCCATACGGCGGTTAAAGACGGCAGCGCGCACGCAGTGTTCTTACCTGTGAGATCTAGTAACGGGGACACGGCTGAGATTCCCACGAAGAGCAGTATCAGCACCAGCCGTGCTGCCATGGCGCAGCTTCCAGGCGGACTGGCTTCGCTACACTAAGCGCCAGCGCGGCGCCGCGGATCCCCCACCTCCATGCTCCCGCTCTCTCCCTCTCGGTCCATCCCGCCTGTTCCCGGGGAGCGTCCACTCTCGAAACAAGCTGGCCCGCCCCTCCGTCGAACTTGTCTCGGCTCCGCTCCACCGGCACCTCGGTTCGACAGGGGGACTTGGCCAGCTTGGCCTGCCGGCGGCGTTTGCGCGAGCCTCCGGCCTCCACGCTCGAGATGTGTCCGACGGTAAACATTTTTGTAACGATTAAAATCGCCAACTTCAGCCCGTCCCGACTCGCGACGAAGTGCGCCTTGCAGGCGCACCACACCCAGCTGCCAACCCTAACCTAACAACTCGAACAAATCCCATAAAACAAAAACGCGACAAATTTCGAAATTGTTGCCACCGTACGTTTATCTAAGTCACAAAAGAAGTCTATCCTCCAAATCTGAAGTATCTCTGTAAACGATTAGTCAGCGCACATCCGCCCGCCCGAACAGTCGGCATCAGACTAAGGGCTCCTGTTCGTTTCTACCGAAACGTGTCAGGACGGACTAAAAATGCGACCGGACTACTACAAGGAAGTACTATTAGCCTACGCAATATTACGTTGTTGCTCATTTGCTTACACCCCTTAATATCAGTTTTTGAGGACAATTTGGGCTCATTTCGACAGAATTCTATTACTATTGCGTTTGTTAGCACGTTTGGGTGAACCGAGTACACGAGTGGCCGCCCCCTCGCCTTGTCCACACTTCATTCCTCTGTACAATTTCGTGCAGAAGTGCCCACGAATTTATGCATACGCAGCTTACGTGCGAATTCGTGCGTAAATTATACACAGTTTTGAAGATTTGTATTCAATCGCGTGCAATATTGTACATTGGTAACAAAGCGCTGTTTTAGAGAGTGTTGTGTTCTCTGATGATTTATTAAATCAGTGATTGTTCGCGATACCTTAAACTGTCAGCAGGTAATGAATATTTCTGTTCTACCCTTAATTATCTTTCGTCTGCTGAGATTAGTAAAACTGTGTGCTAGTTTATGAAATTCATTATTTTTGAGTGCGCTAAGGGCTCGTCCGTTGCATCAGTTGTTAATGTACCAAGACCGTTGCGACACGCGTCTGTACACAGTTAAAACACAGTCTGATAAATCTCAAGGGTCAGTTGGTTATTTATTGTTGGCTGAGCGATAGCGAACCCCTGGACCGACTAGCTCAAAAATGTTTTCTCTGTGTGTCTGTCTGTCCGCGCGATTTCTCTAGAACGGTTAGTCGTAGAAGGCTGAAACTTGGACTACATCTTCCTACTAGCATACCGGAGTCAACCTTACATTTGGGTTACCGTAGCTTTAGTAGTTTCTTAGATAATTTTTACAATTGATATTAACTTTAAAAAATACTGTCCCACCAAGTGGGATACTGGTAGGCCCGAAGTTTTGAACATGAGTGGGCGTTTTGTACATTTTTTTTAGTGGTTGTATATTGTGGAAAAATAGGAGTACCAAAGTTTGAGGCAAGGATTCGTTTTTTCTTTCAGTGTCAGGGAAAGTATTTTGTAAAGGTGTATTTGAAATGTGAATTTTTGGAGTTTGTTGTTTTTTGGAATGTTAAAATTAGTTGTTGAACGTTGTGGTAAGTTTTGTCGTCATATTTTTTATGGGAATTTCATGGGCACTTGGCAGTAATGTATGTATGATGTTGTGTTGGCATGGCAACGGTGGTAAAGTATTGGAGGTTGCGGCGCCATTTTTAAAGTGTGTTCGGTTGAGTTTTGTTGAAGGTTGAATTTTGTCCTCGTAATGGCTTTCATTATTAAAATTATTTGTGGAAAGGTAAGGAAAAGTGATAAAAAATTGTTTTATAATATATGGTAAATAGTGTTTTAACGTTTTTAAATTTTTTTCAGCGTGGAAATGAAATGAATGATGATGGTGCGTGTAAACGAGTGAAAAGTGGAAATGAACTTGATGGAGAAAAAGTGCAAACTGAGGTTTAATACTTGAAGTGTAATTTGTTATGAATTTTTGAGATTTTTTGTAAAAAAGGAATTTGTTTCAGATTAGTGAACCAGGCTGTTCCAAGTCTAGTGGAAGTTATGAGTCGGAACGGAATGACTCAGCCAAGGATTGGAATGCCAATGGTAGCGTGACAGATGAGCAGATTAACAACATGTTATCCATCGATTTGTTTGATGTGAGTGGTCATGTTAAAATTTTTTTCAGTTTTACGTTTTGTTTGACATTTTTTTATGTGTGTTGTAGGAAGTTGACAAAGTCGTAAACCGAAAGGTGAAGAAATTTTCAGAAGTGATGATGCCGAACGTGAAATATTATGTCAAGGACATTTACAGTATTGACATTCCGAATCAAAGCAAGGCTGCCATCGTGATTGGCATCAACAAAAAAGAAACGGAAACGTAGAAATCTGGTAGCCATTGACGTCAGGCTAGAGGTTGTGGACAAAACACTGTGGAATGGCCTGAGATTGGTTAGATCAGTTACGTGTTCAGAGAAATACAAGGTAGATTTAGTTTCGTGAAAGCTGGGTGAGTGCTAGCCTCGCAAAGGGTTCGATCGTCATTTGTTTGTCTATAAGAATACATTACAAAACAAATGACGATCAAGCCATTTGCGAGGCTAGCACTCACCCAGCACTCACGAAAATAAACGCACCCACAGTCTTACAGACAAAAATAAGTCCACGATTGTAAAAACGTTTATCATTAATAAGAAAATTGTTGAATTATCGTTTAATTTAAATTGATAGCTGCTTAATTGGTTGAATGGTTTGTTATTGTTATAAGTATTTCATTTTGTTTTTCGGTGTGAGATTGTGGAATTTCTCATAGTTATGTAATTGATATGTGTATAAAAGTTTTATTATGAAAACGGACTGAAAAGGACGAGAAGGTTCTTGCCGTTGTTGTGGGCAACGACTGTGAGCTTCCTCAGTTGGTTAGTGTTTTTTCAAAGGTTCAGGAAGTTTTTCTTAGGAATGGACCCTTTTGCTTTGAGAAGTCTTGTTGAAGCTGAGGGAATGGCATGTGGTATAATTAGAATGTGAGTGTGTGATATTGACTGTGTTTGTAAAATATTTGTGGTTGTGATGTGAGGTGTTTGAGGTTATGGTTTGTTCTACAATTCGTGTTTCAAAGGTTCATCGCCATAATTTGAGGGGAGGAAGAGGTTTGTTCCGTGGAAGGGGTCGTGGAGGGTGGGATGTTCGTGGGCGTGGCTATAGAGGGAGAGGTAGAGGTGGGCGAGAACCCAGGCACGGGTACACGAGAGAGGAGAGGCGGCTCTACCATGAAAAGAAGATGAAAGAAGCGTAAGTATTGCTTGTGGTTTTTAGTTTATGAGTTTTTAATATCGTTATTGTGACTTTATTCTTCTATTTCAGTGAGGAAAACCAAGAAATAGATGGAATGGATGTACAGACGGTTGATGATCGTGCATCGGGAAGTGGAAGTAATGAGGTGCAGAAGAAAGTAGTGCGACTTGAAGTGGAGACTGAACAATGTGATGGTATAGAGGAGGAAATAAGGGCACGATGTGTGAATGGTTTTTGAATGGGGGTACGTAAATTTATTGTGGGTTGTGATTATGTAATCAATCGTTGTCGAATGTGTAAAGTAAAATGCATGACCTTTAATTTGGAGTTTGATACCTTAATGTGCATGTCTTCACAATGCCAAAGCGACCAGACACAAAATTAATTCCGTGTGCAGTGGTACATATTATTTGAAGGTTATAAATATATTTGATTTTACGCTATGTGTGTAGGTAGGTTTAGAGTTGACGTGTGATACATGATGCATACATTTAGTGTGCCTTGGATTCGTTTATTTTTCAAATAAAGATAAATCGCAAATGTTAAGGTTTATATTTAGCGTCATGTATCAAGTGTCAAGTCTTAATCGACTTTTGTGTTTTTTGTTTGTATGCAATTTTCTGTTCGTTCTTGTTTGTGTTTCAGTGTTACCATTCCTGGTCCTCACCTTTCCCGTGTTGTGTGTTCCTGTGCTGTTCCTGCGTTGGCTCTAATTTGCTGTGTCTGGTTGGTTCTGCGTAGGTCTGTCCTGAGATCTGAAGCTATGTTTATAATAAAGGAAAGTATTGTTGGCTGAGCGATAGCGAAGCCCTGGACCGACTAGCTCAAAAATGTTTTGTCTGTGAGTCTATCTGTCTACCTGTCCGCGCATTTTTCGAGAACGGTTAGTCGTAGAAGGCTGAAACCATATCTTCCTACCAGCATATCGGAGTCAATCTCACATTTAGGGCACCGTATCTTGGGTAGTTTCTTAGAAAATTTTTACATTTGTTATAAAATACCAAAAATAAATTTATTTGGAAGATGGACCGCGGGAGCGCAGCCCTCTGACGGCCAAACGGAGGCCCCTATCCAAATTTGCTAGAGAAACGACCCTCCGTGAAATGGGACAAGGAATACAAGCTTGTTCTTAGTAAACCCCTCCGCGCTCCCCCGTGCTCGAGATCCAAGATGGCGTCCATTTGAAGTAAACATTTGGGAATATCTGGAGAACCGAGCCACCTAGAGAGGTGCGGTTTGCAGCGCTGGCCATCGTAGCGGTTCGGCCATCATTGCGATCTTTTGGCAATGACACCGGGCTCGAGACCACGCACCCCGTGCTCGAGAGCCAACTTCTTTCAAACGGTATGAGGTACTGACTTGCGATTTTTGACGTTTGACTTTGCGGGCCGCGGCAATGGGAGACAAGGGCACCACACCACGCCTCCCGCTCTCGAGACCTTGCACCCCGTCCTCGAGAGCCACATTGAGAAAACATTGTTACTCGAGTACCAAGTAAGCGATGCGTTTCAGAGAGATGAGTTTTGCGTTACTGCAGAGGGCGTGGGGGGGGGGGGGCGTGAACGAGTGTAGGCACTGGTCTCGAGACTAGGGACCCCGTCCTCGAGGGCCACATGAAACCCCACTGAAACTCGAGAACTACCGTACTTGCTCGACTTCCGGCCGTGGCAATCATCGTCGCTTAAGACAAGCGACTTCTCGGGCAGGGCGTTTTAGGAGCAGCCGATTTCATCGGCATTGAATGTCCCTCTCGCTGTAGCCTTTCGGGCAGCACCGTCCTCTTCCAGTTCTGCACCATGACTTCTTCTACTTCTGCACTTTCCCCGCAGACAGTCTTGTAGAGGACTCTGTTCCTCTTGCGGAATCGCGTGAGCCAGCCGTTCGAGCCCTTGAAATCGGCGATATTCAAACGCAGGGCAAGTTCCTTTGCCTTTCTCTTGACTAAATCCCGGCTCAGCGGGATCTTCTGCGTGCGAGCTTGGCGTATCCACGCGATGAGAGCCTCTCAAACCTACCCCCTCGCATTCGGGCCCGCTTGTGGTTTTTGAGAGAGGCACTCAGAATTTCCTCCCTCTTCTTCCAGATGCCGTAGATCGTCGAAGCAGGCAGCTTCAGCTATTCCGCCAGCACTGTCTTCGACACGGTGGGGTTCTCCAGAATCTTCTTTATGATGTCCACATTGCCCTGCAGTGTGAGGGTGCTGCGCTCCGCGGGGTGCCTAAGCCCTAGCAGCTGGGGTTCTGGCATGTTGATTTTTTTACAGACGAACAAAAACGCACGGACGCGGACCTAGGCCGGCCAGGGCCAGGACACGAACCACCTGTGGCAAGCCCCTGCGCCCCTGCAGCGAGCGAGCGCGAGGCTCATTGTTGCCAACGCCCTCCCCTCTCTCCCTCCCCTTCGCAGCAGGCAGGACCGGGCAGCGGCTCGGCCGCACGCGCCGCCCCTGCAATCGCCGCCTTGGTCATTCCTGGACACAGACTGCCCTGCCCCACCCCGTCCCTGCGTATTCCCCTGCCCTGTCCATACCCCATAGCTTCGACCGGCCGGAAACAGCGGCGCCCGCAGGTCGTCCTACTGACTGTTTGGCCCCGCAGGGTCTTCCTTCGCAGAAAACAGCCGCCGGCAGGCCATGGTAGGCGTGCGCAAGGCGTGGAGTGGTGGAAGGGTGATTCGCGCTTAGCGAAGCCCGTTGTGCCACGACGCGGTCTGGCGTACGCCTACCTTGTAGTGACAGGAACGAAAAACTGGGCATTTTTAACGGCTTTTCAGCTAAAAAAATGCCAGCAACAGTTGCCATGGCAGCAGGTGATACACACTTTCGATCTCGCTTGTCGTCGGACAGCCTAGGTATTGGTCTGGAATCGTGTGACCCTTGGGAGCAGAGACCGGCGCGTGGCGGTCAGCGCCTGGAGGGTAGGCCACCTATCGGGTAGTGCGGTCCTGCCGGTCTAGTCGGTCTGCGGGGCGCGAGATGCTGAGGGAGGGTGAGGGGAGCTGGAGGGGGGAGGGGGGAGGCGAAGGCGAAGGCGCTGTTGCCGCCCCGGAGGGCCCCGCCGCTGTAGGCCGATGCGCCCATGCGCGCCCCATGCGCCAGTCTCGGCCACACATGTTGGGTGCTCTAGATCGCTCTAGGTTGATCGGATCAGAAAGATACGTATATTGTCGAAAAGCCTAGACGTTGTACTGCAATCGCCTCGCTTACACCCACCATCTATGAGCAACCGTCCAAGAGCTACGGCTTCACAAAGGGTAATGTCTGACTGGTCGGGCGCACATCGGGAGCTCTACATCGCTCTAGAATGGTCGTATCGTAATGATATGTGTACCAACAGAAAGCCTAGACTCCGTGCTAAAATCGGCTCGCTTACACTACCCATCTAAACCCGACCGTTCATGAGCTACGGGCTGGGAAACGGCCGCCCGTAAGCTGCGGGCGGCACAGGCGCGGCGCGGCGAGGCACGGCGCGGCGCGGCACGCACATCCCCCGGTAGGGTCAGGCGGCCTATATATATTTAGCTTGGCTCTTGCTGCCGCATGAGAGTAGAAGCCGCTGATACATTATCTTAATATTATTTCTTATTCTGACGTTTGTAGGTGGTGTTATATGTATCACCTGCTAAAAAAACCTTGTTTAAACGAAATCCCCGGTACAACGTAATGGGCTCTCCGTCCGCCCTGGCAGTAACTTTAACTACTTACAAGCCGGGACACGACTTCGAAGCCGTCGCGGTGCGGCTTGCCAGCGGCAGCCGAACGGCTTCAGAGCCGCTGCCAAGGAGTAAATTGGGACATGAAGCCGTTTCCACTACGGCTCCGGAGCCGTCGCGGAACCGTCGGGAAGGCGCTGGCCAACGGCTTGTAAGGAGTCGCCGGGCCGTAGCGCTGCGCCTCCCGGCAGCGGCTCCGGAGCCGTCGCGGAGCCGTTGGGAAGGCGTTGGCCAGCGGTTTGTAAGGAGTAGCTGGGCCGCAGCGCCTAGCGCCTAGTGAGCGGCTTCTGAGCCGTAGGGGAGCCGTTGGGAAAGCGGTAGCCAGCGGTTGTCGAGTGGTTTGGAGCCGTTGGGTAGCGGCTTGTGTTCTGTGTGTAAACCGTTGGCATAACGGCTTTCGATGCGTAGGTAGCGGCTATGAAGCGATATGCAGGTTTTTAGCAGGGAACAAAAACAGATATTCACAGAAATACAAATCACTATAATTCGAAAAAAATTACAAACATTCACTACTTCTTAAGTTCTTCGGAATTCATCATAGGATTTTGAACCACAACAATATCCTAAGCCACAGCGTCTGCCATACTGTTAATTAGTAAGGTTTACAGTAATGCTATGTGATAACAGTAGTCTGCAATTTATAACTACAGCTGCAAAAACATTGTTAACAACATAATTTGCGCAATGTCATCCACTCAGAAAAATTCTAACATGTATATTTATATATAACACAGATAACCTATCACAGCCCGTACTTAACATTACCCACCTAGCATCATAACCCCCCCCCCCCCCCCCCCCATGAACAACCACTGTGTGCCCCCTACAATAAAATGTCTGTCAAGCGTGGACATTAACACGAGCGATAAACTCAAACAAGACCGTTTGAGCACGATAAGAATAGAATGCCAGAAGACAATTTACATTCCCTAAAATGCAGCAGATGGCAGCACAGCCAAGGAGCTCACAACTGAGCATGTATATATATTATATTATACTTATGAAGCACAACTAGCACAAGATGTTTAGTAAAACTTTGCAGCATTTTTGAGAAAACAAATTTCAAGGCATTGAAGGTGCACTGGTGTTCACAGAAACTAATCGCGAGGAATTTGATCAATCCAGTTCTGAACATATCTACGCTTTGTTTGCGGAGACTTACTCATGTTTTCTTCCACGGCTGCTAGTTTCTCTTGATTAGAATCTACAACTTCCTGTAGCCGATCTACTTTGCCTTCTACTGCTTCTACTACTGCTTTAGTCGCAGTCAGAGAGGCTTCTACTGCTGCTTTAGTCGCAGTCAGAGAGGCAATCAGAGAGTCAGAGACGGACCGAAGCCCCCTATTAAACTCATCTATAAACGTATTAAGAAGCATAGACAATTCAGATTGAGAACCACTAGAATTACTGCTGAAGCTTGCTTGGAGCCGCTCCTTCTCCGCCTCAAGTCTTTTGATCTTTTCACGCAAACTCTCAACAGTATCGTCAGCGCCACCATCTATACTATTTCCTAGGACATAGGCTTCCATATCATTTGTGGTCACTTCCCTTCTCCTTTTCCTCTTCTCTTGCTGCAACACAAATAAATAGCGATGCATTGCTTGAGAAACAAATAGCCGGAGCACAAGTTGCACTAAGGAATCGTAGCTGTACTTACTCGGGCTGCTTTCTGCTGAGAAACTCCACCAGTATCAGAAGCTGAACTTCCCGTTTCCACACTGGACTCCGGATCCCGACCTTTCTCAGGAACGTTTGGCCAATGAATTCTTTTTCTTCCGTCGCAGGTGAGCCCATCCAATGTGACTGGAATCAGGAAAATCAGAACAGAACTTCACAATTCAACCAGAGCATATATGCAAACTGTCCGAATTCGTCAGAAGCGAAAGGCGTGCTTGACTGAGTCTGCGCATTGTGAGCTATGTAGGGAATGTGAATATATATTCCTACAAAAGATGAGACAGCACCGGACGACTAACCTGGACGCACGCGCCCGGCTTACCTGCTAGTCTGCCGATCAAAACGTTGTACGCAGGGTACGAGTGTCTCTCCTCTTGAAACTCGTCGTTTTCTCCAACAAAAGCCAAATACCAATCGGCATGTTCGAAATCTTGACAATGTGCAGGCTCGAAAGGTTTCCTCTTGTCTTTGCCCTTCTTGCTAACATACGAACACATAATGTGAGATATAGGCAGATTTAAGCACTTGCTTCCGTACTTCTCCTCGAATTTCACAGAGGCCCACATAGGCAATTGTTCTACAGCCATGTTTTCCACTCCAAACTTGTAAAACTTGAATAATATCGAAAAGTAAAGAACCGCGCGAACAGCCACCACAGAGACAAAGCGTCAGTAATGGCGCCGGTACGCTTGGGTCGGTTCGAGGAGACGGCTCCGCGAGGCTTGCCGGTGACGTCACGGAGTGGTGGTCAGATAGCGGTCGGAACCAGCGCATAAAACTTAAAGTAAAACACGTTAAATTAACAAATTATTCAAAAGTGATGCTGATATAGCAGCTCTAAGTGTTCCGATTCAATTCCTGAAAACTTTTTTGAAGACCAATCTGCGTTATTTTTTATAATATATGTTGGTGGGTTCGAAACAACGGTATGAGAAAACTGAGCAGAGCGGCCATGTTGCCGCTGAAGTATTCATACTACAGCCTAGCGAGGATCAGCCACTGGCTGATCCTCTCTAGCTACAGCCAACGCAACAGTGAGCAGAAGCCGCACACTTGTTTTGTAGCCGTTGCAGGACGGTTGTGTACAGGACGCTTTTTTGTGTATTTTAATTTTACAATTGTCTGGCAGCTTTTGCTTAGCTTACAGTTGCCTTAAAACCATGGTGTACAAAAGGTATTTAATCTCGGGAGGGCGAATCCCTAGACAGACTTTGCATAACATCAGGAAAAGGGAGAGGAGGCTGAGGCTGGAACTTCAACCGGTAAGTCCATCGCGTGCGGACTTTCCCAAGCCATGCCGGCGGATTAGTTTGCGGCACGTTTTCGCGAATCGAAACACTATCTCCACTCTCATGTTATATTCGTTCGTACATTTTTTTAACCTGAATTTACTTGCCTTCTAGAACTGTGAAGTTTCAATACCTCGCACTGCAGTTGTCCCCAGCAGACAGGGTAAGGCAGCATGAGCCTAAATTTGCTCTAGCAAATCGGGGACTGAAGTGAAGCCAGTTCTCTGAACTGCTCTTGATATTGGTTGATGTTATCCCCATTAACATTGTTTTCAATCTGTTTTGTACTTTGTAGGATTGCCAAGCAGGCGGCCAGTCTGTACTCACTGATGACAACACAGAGCCTATTGGAGTAAGTAATGTGTTGCCTAATTGCATGTCTGGGTTCGGACTTCTTTCTTGCTAGTGGTACATTCAATTTTAAACAGTAATGTTTTAAACATTTAAAATTTATGTTCTGCTCTGCAGTGTGACCCCGTTCCAGATAAGAGCAATTTACCAACAGAGCATCTCGAGCATCCCACCAATGATGATCCACAGGGAAATATATTGCCAGAAGAAGCGACTGCCTTTCCTACTGATAACTATCAGGTACGTGCAGAAAGTCTTGTCCTCTAGCTTTTTTGTCCATCATTAAATATATAACATTTAATTGTTTTGGTGCCACCAGGAAACACCAGATGAAGCAATGCATGACGGCTATGACTTTAGGAGCCAGGACAAGGATCCACTACCGACTCTATGCTGTCACACTGAGTGCACTGCGGATGACATTATGTTAATGACATTGAGTTTAGGACATCGGCATAATCTGCCATGGGTAGCAATCGTGGACATTCTTAAAATGCAAAATGCAATATATGGAAAGAAGAAGGTACTGACGTCCAAACTTAGCTTCATGAATAGGCTTCTGGAAAACAATCGCCTTGAGGTTCGTAACCATTATTTTTGTGATGAGTGCTCGGTGTATATGGCTGCAGCAGAACCTGCGGTTTCTAGTATAGTTTGTGAGTATTGTTCAACCACTATCAATATGGCTAAATCAACTATTTATTTTGCATCTATTTCTCTTGAGTCACAGTTGAAAGAATTATTAGCTGATAAGCAAGTGGCAGAGAGTATTTTAACCTATCGATTTAATCGTGTAAAAGATAGTGAGGAAAATTTAGAAGATATATATGATGGGTCAGAATATAAACAACTGTCTGCGCCTGGAGGCATTTTAGCTCAGCCAGAAAATTTTTCTTTTTCATTCTTTGTTGATGGGGTAACGGTAGGAAAAACTAAAAAAAGTATGTGGCCAATTTATGTCACTATTACTGAACTTCCTCCTAAAGAACGGCAAAAGCATATGCTGCTAGCCGGTTTGTACTATGGTCCTCATGATCCAGATCAGAAGGTGTTTTTGAAGCCTTTTGTGGAGGAGGTAAATAAATTGTCATCCAGTGGAGTGTCCTGGTTTCACGATGGGAGGAATGTTATAAGTAAAGTAATTCCTTTGATTGCTGTTGTTGATTCTGTTGCACGGTGTCAGTGTATGAATATGCAAACATTTTCTGCATTTTATGGGTGCACATTTTGTTACCAAAAGACTGAGCGTACTGTGAAAAGACTAAAGTTTGTAATACCTTCTGAGCCTGCTAAAGAACGTACCAGGGAGTCTTACGAAAGGGATGTGATGAAAGCGTATGAAAAGCGATTTGAAGTAAGAGAAGAAGACCAACATTATAAAGGTGTGAAAGGACCATGTTCTCTTGCAAGACTTAATTACTTTAACTTGTTTACTGGGTTTGTTGTAGATTACATGCACAATATTTTGCTTGGTGTTACTAAAACATACTTTCAATTGATTTTCGACTGTTCGCGAGCAAAATTTTGGCAGAACTCAGATGACGCAGAAAGATTTGCAATGGAAGATATTATGAGCCAGATAGATGCCCGTCTTTTGAGTGGAATGAAACCACCCACATGCATTTCAAGAACGCCACGAAGTTTGAAAGACCATGGCAACTGGAAGGCAAATGAGCGGCGGAACTGGCTTTTATTTTACAGCATTCCTTGTTTAGAAGATATTTTGAAAAAAAACATTTACATCATCTATCTCTCCTGGTAAAAGCAACATCTATACTGCTTCAAAAATCTGTAAGCAGGAGTGAGGTTAAGGAAGCTCACAGTCTATTTCTCCAATTTCAGTTTCTTTACCAAAAATACTTTGGAAAAGAGTACATGTTCTATAATGTTCATCTGTTGTTACATATTTGTAAAGGTGTGTTAAGGTGGGGGCCAATGTGGAGCCACAATGCCCTGATGTATGAATCTTTTAACCGTCAACTGCTACAATTATGTAAAAACCCATATCGTGTAGTGAAAGAAGTTTGCAGTAAATATGTTGTAACATGGTCCATCCCAAGATTAATTGATGAATTGTCATCAACTGAAAGCTCCGTATTTTTCTGTGAATCAGTATTAGGTCAAGGGCTTCTTAGATATAAAATGACAAATTCCTGTCTTCTTCTTGGAGCTGGTAGTTTTCTAAGCATCCAAGATGATGAAATTCAAAACCGCTTTGGCAACAATATAGATTTTTCACTTTGTCTTTTTTATGATAGAATACTGGTTAGAGGTATGCGTTTCACCACCTCTCATCACTCAGTTAGTACAAAAAATAATGATTCTGTTTTTATTTGTTCAGATGGAAGTATGTATTTAATTGAGTATATTTTCAGAAGTGTTTCCAAAGAAGTGAGTCTGTTGGCAAGAGAGTTGATATTGTCAACTGAATCTTCACTCTTTGGAGAACATGTAACGGTGCAACATATTCATAGAATCAGAGAGCATGGGGCTCTGTGTCTCATTGCAGTTAATGATATAAAAGGCCAGTGCATCATAATGCAATCAAGGCATGGTAGTCTTGTTTGTAAAATGCCTTTTGGATGTTATGGTGACTAAATGCATAATACTTCATCTTTCTCTCTAGTCCATGGCATGTTTTCTCTATTTGTGTTGATTTAACTTTTCTTTATTTTGGAATCTTGGAGGTTCCATAGCTTTTTCACAAAGACCCCTGTTACGTTCATTGGTATGGCTCGAGGAGAGCGTACTATTGTTTGGTATGTTTGTCTTTATCTTTATTTTTACCCATAAGCAGAAATGTTGCGTTTCATCATATTGCTAAATCACACTGTCATGTAATTCGGACCTTTCTGGTGTTTAGTAGTGAGTGAATTACTTTAAGTGCCTTAGTTTTCTACAAAAGTTAATTTTGTTGAAGTTTTAGTCCAGCATTCTTTTAGCAGTGCCACGTTACCTGAATAAATATAATTAGCGTTGCAACTTTATAAGATACTTTTTCACTTGTCCAGTTCCCTTTCACATAAATATCTCCACACTTCTGCAATTTAACAATTGCTAGCGAGGTTCACAATTACACATTATGGACTCATAGTCACCAAAATCGACGAAACCTTTTTTTTTTTAGGGTGTATTAGGTTCCAATCGGTCCCCCTCCCAAAATTTTCAAATTTGGAGCACTTGTTCAAAGTTTTATTTTACTAATTTTTATTTTCAGTGTACATTACCAAATAATTTGTATGAATTCAAAAGAATTAATATATTGATATTGCCTTTCGTTTATACATTCTTGACCACTAGGGAAGTCATTTGAAGGGTTTGGGAGCCAATCTGACAAGTTTGAGTATGAATCGAACAACTCCCAATAGTCTCGGAAGTTCCTAAAATATAGACATGTTCTATCATCTCAAAATATATCATAATATTTCTGGCTCATATTATGTGTGAATGTTCCTTACTATATAGCCTAGAATTTTGTGCCATGTTTCATTTTGAGCACTCAAGTAGTTTGGGAGTAACAATCAGTGCGACATCATAGAAGTGCCTCCGATGCCCTCTTTGGGTCCATCGGAGGCACTTCTATGATGTCGCACTGATTGTTACTCCCAAACTACTTGAGTGCCCAAAATAAAACTTGCAACAAAATTCTAGGCTATAGTAAGGAACATTCACACATAATGTAAGCCAGAAATATTATGACATATTTTGAGATGATAGAACATGTCTATATTTTAGGAACTTCCGAGACTTTTGGGAGTTGTTTGATTCATACTCAAACTTGTCAGATTGGCTCCCAAACCCTTCAAATGACTTCCCTTGTGGTCAAGAATGTATAAACGAAAGGCAATATCAATATATTAATTCTTATGAATTCATACAAATTATTTGGGAATGTACACTGAAAATAAAAATTGGTAAAATAAAATTTTGAACAGGTGCTCCATATTCAAAAACTTTTGCAGGGGGACCTGATGGAACCTAATACACCCTTTAAAAAAAGTTTTCGTCGATTTTGGTGTCTGTGAGTCCAAAACGTGGGCTCCTTTGGCGTGGAACACTATAAGTGTTCATCTGGCAATTTTGACCACTCCAACGTTACGATTTTAAGCAGACCACGACTTAGAGGCAATTTAAAACGTAAAGTTAGTATTGTGGTATTAATTAGTTTGCGGGCGACCCGTTGGGCTACTGCTTAGAAGCCGCTGGCCCAATGGCTTTTGAGACGGTTTCACAGCTCCTTGCCAGCGGCGGCCGCGGACCCGTTGGGCTACTGCTTAGAAACCGCTGGCCCAATGGCTTTTGAGACGGTTTCACAGCGCCTCGCCAGCGGCGGCCGCGGACCCGTTGGGCTACTGCTTACAAACCGCTCGGCGAACGGCTTTTGAGACGGTTTCACAGACGTCCCTGTTTGTGGCTACAACTTTGTGGGCCACAAACCAACTCCCCAAATTCAGCTTAATCCGGACCGACTCTCGACGGCAACACGTCGCCGAATACTCGTCCAGAAATACCCACAGCCGTCCACAAACCCTAGGGGCTGTCCACAACTGTTGGGGACCGTCCACAAACGTCGGGGACCGTCCACAAATGGTCGTACCCATCCACAAAGACTCGGGGCTGTCCACAAATGTTGGGGACCGTCCACAAATGGTCGTACCCATCCACAAAAACTCAGGGCTGTCCACAAATGTTGGGGACCGTCCACAAATGTTGCGGACCGTCCACAAATGATCGTACCCATCCACAAAGATTCAGGGCTGTCCACAAATGTTGGGGACCGTCCACAAATGTTGGGGACCGTCCAAAAATGTTGGGGACCGTCCACAAATGGTCGTGCCCATCCACAAAGACTCAGGGCTGTCCACAACTGTTGGGGACCGTCCACTAATGTCGGGGACCGTCCACAAATGGTCGTACCCATCCACAAAGACTTAGGGCTGTCCACAAATGTTGGGGACAGTCCACAAATGTTGGGAACCGTCCACAACTGTTGGGAATCGTCCACAAAGTACCAGGACCATCCACAAATGGTCATACACGTCCACAAATGTTGGCAGCCGTCCACAACTGTTGGTAACCGTCCACAAATGTTGGGAACCGTCCACAAAGTACCAGACCCATCCACAAATGGTCATACCCGTCCACAAATGTTGGCAGCCGTCCACAACTGTTGGGAACCGTCCACAAATGTTGGGAACCGTCCACAAAGTATCAGGACCATCCACAAATGGTCATACCCGTCCACAAATGTTGGCAGCCGTCCACAACTGTTGGGAACAGTCCACAAATGTTGGGAACCGTCCACAAAGTATCAGCACCATCCACAAATGGTCATACCCGTCCACAAATGTTGGCAGCCGTCCACAACTGTTGGAAACCGTCCACAACTGTTGGGAACCGTCCACAAATGTTGGGAACCGTCCACAAATTTTGGGAACCGTCCACAAAGTATCAGGACCATCCACAAATGGTCATACCCGTCCACAAATGTTAGCAGCCGTCCACAACTGTTGGGAACCGTCCACAAATGTTGGGAACCGTCCACAAATGTTGGGAACCGTCCACAAAGTATCAGCACCATCCACAAATGGTCATAACCGTCCACAAATGTTGGCAGCCGTCCACAACTGTTGGGAACCGTCCACAAATGTTGGGAACCGTCCACAAAGTACCAGGACCATCCACAAATGGTCATACCCGTCCAAAAATGGTGGCAGCCGTCCACATCTGTTAGGAACCGTCCACAAATGTTGGGAACCGTCCACAAATGTTGGCAGCCGTCCACAACTGTTGGGAACCGTCCGCAACTTTTGGAAACCGTCCACAAAGTATCAGGAGCATCCACAAACGGTCATACCCTTCCACAAATGTTGGCAGCCGTCCACAACTGTTGGGAACCGTCCACAACTGTTGGAAACCGTCTACAAAGTATCATGGGCATCCATAAAGGGTCATACCGTCTACAAATGTTTGCAGCCGTCCACAACTGTTGGAAACCGTCCACAAAGTATCAGGATCATCCACAAATGTTCATACCCGTCCACAACTGTTGGCAGCCGTCCACAACTGTTGGAAACCGTCCACAATGGTCCTGATACTTTGTGGACGGTTCCCAACAGTTGTGGACGGCTGCCAACATTTGTGGACGGGTATGACCATTTGTGGATGGACCTGATACTTTGTGGACGGTTCCCAAAATTTGTGGACGGTTCCCAACATTTGTGGACGGTTCCCACCAGTTGTGGACGGCTGTCAACATTTGTGGACGGGTATGACCATTTGTAGTTGGGCCTGGTACTTTGTGGACGGTTCCCAACATTTGTGGACGGTTCCTAACAGTTGTGGACGGCTGCCAACATTTGTGGACGGTTATGACCATTTGTGGATGGTCCTGGTACTTTGTGGACGGTTTCCAACATTTGTGGACGGTTTCCAACAGTTGTGGACGGCTGCCAACATTTGTGGACGGGTATGACTATTTGTGGATGCTCCTGATACTTTGTGGACGGTTTCCAACAGTTGTCGACGGTTCCCAACAGTTGTGGACGGCTGCCAACATTTGTGGACGGGTATGACCAATTGTGGATGCTCCTGATACTTTGTGGACGGTTCCCAACAGTTGTGGACAGCTGCCAACATTTGTGGACGGGTATGACCATTTGTGGATGGTCCTGATACTGTGTGGACGGTTCCCAACATTTGTGGTCGGTTCCCAACATTTGTGGACGGTTCCCAACAGTTGTGGACGGCTGCCAACATTTGTGGACGGTTATGACCATTTGTGGATGGTGCTGATACTTTGTGGACGGTTCCCAACATTTGTGGACGGTTCCCAACAGTTGAGGACGGCTGCCAACATTTGTGGACGGGTATGACCATTTGTGGATGGGCCTGGTACTATGTGGACGGTTCCCAACATTTGTGGACGGTTCCCAACATTTGTGGACACCCCTGAGTCTTTGTGGATGGGTACGACCATTTGTGGACGGTCCCCAACAGTTGTGGACAGCCCTGAGTCTTTGTGGATGGGTTCGACCATTTGTGGACGGTCCCCAACATTTGTGGACGGTCCCCAACATTTGTGGACAGCCCTGAGTCTTTGTGGATGGGTACGACCATTTGTGGACGGTCCCCAACATTTGTGGACAGCCCTGAGTTTTTGTGTATGGGTACGACCATTTGTGGACGGTCCCCAACATTTGTGGATAGCCCCGAGTCTTTGTGGATGGGTACGACCATTTGTGGACGGTCCCCGACGTTTGTGGACGGTCCCCAACAGTTTTGGACAGCCCCTAGGTTTGTGGAAGGCTGTGGGTATTTCTGGACGAGTATTCGGCGACGTGTTGCCGTCGAGAGTCGGTCCGGATTAAGCTGAATTTGGGGAGTTGGTTTGTGGCCCACAAAGTTGTAGCCACAAACAGGGACGTGAGCTGTCGAGTACAAATTTGGACGGTTCATCGAGGCTAAACATCCTCTGAACTGGAAGATTCCCCCCCCCCCCTCCTCCCTGGTATAGGTATAATCGTTGAAGCCTGCTCTCGCCCTAGATGTTGGAATTGTTTCCTTAACTCACAAGATGCTGACCGGTAGCCACAGGGATACGAAGGGGAACACTCTTCACTACTGCAGCACACATATCCAGACACAGGTCGAAGGGTGCTCGTGAAGGGCTCTGCACAGCCATTCTTAAAGGAGGATTTTCAGTAAGACATAGAACAGAAAATTTTATTGAGAAAAAGAAAATCTCATTAGTCAAACATAAAACCTCCACAAATAAGATGAGATGCAATTACTATAATGATAAACTACCTAAGAGAAAAATTCAAACTTTCTCAACCTTTTACAATAACAAATTGATGTAAAAATTCCTGCTTCTTTTATTTTCAAGCACTACATTGTAAGTAAAATTATTGCCCGTATTAAGCAGTCAAAACCCTCTCCCAACTGTCAAACAAACATGGCTCAAGTAGTGGTTCCAACAATACCAAGATAAAAGGCAAGCTGACAAGAAAATTTGTAGTATGAAGTAAAATGCCCCTCGGCACAAGCAAGTAGGCTTACCATGATTTAATGTGCACACTAAAAGCACAGGTATAAAGGTGCCCATGAGTGAGCAATCAAGAACTTTACATGACAATAAGAAAAAGGAAAAGCTACTGAAGCTCTTGCTCCTGCTAGATCTACCACTCCTCCATGGACTAGGATCAACAGCGTTAAAAGCACGCAAATGTGCGTACTCACATCTTATTCTTAGATTCATATGTACACAATAACAATTACCAACAACAGATGTGAGTCCTCAAATAGGAACACAGTAACATGTGCACATAATCATGTTGAACACATTTAAAAGGGGGGGAATAAAGAGATAAAAATGTCTTACATAAATACATAATGAGTACTAGATGTGGCTTACATTTAAAATATTACCAAGGGTATGCACATTTCGCCGAATCATTTATAGCATGTGCTCGCAGTACAAAATGTAGTGCTCATTACACTGCTGAGACTAAATGGGACCCCAGGGCATCACTGTTAGGCCACATTTAATCACAGCAATGCAGTGAGCAATACATTTTGTACTGCGAGCACATGCTATAAATGATTCGGCGAGATGTGCATACCCTTATACATTAAAAAAGAAACAAGAGTATCTTAAAAAAATTATATGGCCACATAGGACATGGCTGGTTACTCATCTTGATCCTTTTTCATTCTCTTGACCTGCACATCAAAAATGACAAAGTTAATATCACACAAAAGTATCACAGAGAAAGCAAAAGCAGGAAATAATCTTACTTTCTGATCTTCTTGATTTAATTTATTCCCAATAACAGTTCGCTGCTGCTTGAGAATCATCTCCATTGCATCATTTTCCTCCATGCCCTGGAGATCACGAAGCGTGAATTTGACAGTACCTGAAACCCAAACAAAGAGGGTATGAGAAATTGTTGTTGAAAGTCCAAAGATAATGAGAATTGCTGGCCATGAATAAATCAGCACTTACCTAGGATAAGATCAACCTTTTCAGGTGAAGCTGGTATCTTGGCTTTGGTATCCTGATAGCGGTTTGATGATTTTCCCTGAAGGGAGCGTGCTCTTCTTTCAAGGGAATTCCACATAAGCGTGGTGAGGTTTCTCGTCATAGTTGACAGGTTGCTCTTGTAGTGTTTCCTTACATTGTTGACAAATCCTTTGCCATCCACTGACGCTTCCTTCGAGCTGTGCTGAACTACGAACTGGAAAGAAGGTGATACATTTCTTAAAATGTCCCAAGCAAGTGTTAAAAGTAAAATTTTAAACTAAGAAAACGTTAATTTATAAACAATCTTCACTAACAACAGGACTCTGAAATCGATTAATTCAAAATAAGTGTAAGAAAGTTAAATAGCCGGTGAGCCTGCTTTTGGTGCCAAGTAAAGGAAAGAGTGGGACTATTTCACAGATTGATTTGATGAAGTGTGACAACATACCATTCCTGCAGAATCTAATGGGAGAGACAACTCGCTACTCTTATGCAGGAAGTCCTCTTTATGTTTTTGGAGTTGCATGGCAACTTCTTCAATCCCTTTTTGTTTGATGAGAGGTACTGAAAGTACAAAAGAAATTCGTTTGGAACAATCAATGAGAGAAGCAGAGATGCAACGCAAATCACAAATATCAAGCAATATTATTAAAACACTTTGATAGGACACTAACCTTTTTTTTTCTGGTTCCTGTTGACTGGCACACTACATTTGTCGCTTTTGTCATTAGCAACACCTTTCTCCTTGGCTGGAACACGATTACACTTCTCACCCTTGATCTTGGCATTGGGGGTTGATGTGGCTAATGCTGGTAAGAGAAGGTACAAATATCAACACATATATTACTCTGTATGGTTTACAAGAAATTGAGATATAAGTGTCAAATTTGAAAATACCATTACCATTGCTTTCAATAAATTCAAGGTTGTCACCAGAATCATCAGCAAACAGGGTTTTCCTGACAGAAGCTTCAGGTGAAACTTTTCTAGCAGCACCTGACACTAACAGAGAATCAAAAATAAGTGGTAAAAGAAAATGTACATGACGGCTTAAAAGTAAAAGTATGCATGAAATAAAAGTGGATCAACACTAACAAGGTGCAAAAATGTGTACCAAACATGGTAATCATGAAAACAGCAATACAAGAGCAGGACCAAAAGTAATTACCAGGTACTGGGGAGAGATCAATTGAAGAAATTGTGTGAACCTGGTGCAGGCGCTTCTTCAGAGATTTGTTTTCAGACTCCAAAGTCTGTATCGTTTTCATCTGCTCGAACTTTACGTTATTGAGCAGTTTCACACTTGCCTCATGCAAGAGAAGTCTGTCATTCAGACCTTTTATTTCTCTGGTCTGCTGTTTGGTTTTCTTTTTCAGGTTGTCAATTTTCTTCGTCAGTTTTACCACATCATCGTCATCATCTGAGTCAGAACTGTAGTCCTCTGACTGGCTGCCCTGAAGAATATCACTAGTGTTGGCCTCTTCAGTCCCATTTGAATTAAAATCCTTTGTTGGCAATACTTTTTCAACATGCAAGGGAACAGTGAAGTCCATGTTGTCAAATCCACAATTCTCCAGGTCATTGTCATTGTCAGATCCACAATTCTTCAGGTCATTCTCAGATCCACAATTCTCCAAGTCCATGTTGACAGATTCGCAATTCTTGAAGTCCAAGTTATCATTGTCAAATCCAAAGTTGTCCAAGCCCATGTTGTGAGATCCAGAATTCTCCCCTGAAAAGGATGTCTGTAACAAGCAATGTCAAGGATTAAAGAATTCCTGAAAGAAAAATCAGGAAGAATTAAATCATTCTTTGAACATACTTTGGAATGGTTTGGGCCTTTTACTTTCTTACTAGAAGAGGAGTCCAGACTGGCATCGAGTAAGACATCGTCTCCAGAACGTTTTCTCTTTGCACCCTCAAAGCACAACTTGAAAGAGACGGAATTGAATAAAAGCAATTAGGTTTCACAAACAATTCCTATGCATTATGACTCTGGGTTAAAATTTGAACAAAATACCTGCTGCTGATTACCCGAGCCTGCAAATTTGTGCACCGGCGATATCATCCCTGATTCTTCATCCTTCCCCGAACCATTATTATTAACATCAGACTTTGTGGATGGTACCTGCGTAAAGAAGACAAACAAATCACATTCACATATGTCAAAATAAACAGTACCTAAAAGAGAAATAAGGCAACTTGTTTAGAAACCTACATGGAGCAAAGGATTGCTTTGCGCTGCCTTCAATGCATCATCCATCCTTTTCAGTACTACTGGGTCCTTGGCATCACGGTTTGGTTTTGGCTTTTCAACTTTTAAAGGCTCTGTGTGTTTCGAGGACTTGGTGGATGTGGACTTCGATTTTTTCTTTGAATTAACAATTTTCTGCAAAAGATCAAACAGTCAATTAAAATTTTTGGAAATGTGCACAATTCTTCCTCCCAAGAATACCATCTTACTTGTTTTACAGGTGCAGTTACAGGTTTAGATGATGTGACAGAAGGGGGACGGGTTCGACGCACAATGCTGCCCTCTTGGCCGGACTTGGGACTCTTCACATCTTTGCTTGCTGGCAATTCAAGCACAGGCGGACCTAAGAATTTGATGCCCAGTGCATCCGCCTTGGATTTTGCATCCTCAATTGACTCTGAAAAGAAGCAAGAGGTCAAAACTATCATGAAACATAACCAACAAGAATACAGTATTCATCAAGTAGGAACGCCATTCTGGCTATCAGGGATTGGAGAAAGAACTGAAATAAAAAAACAGACAAGTGTCAACCGTTCAGTTGAGAAGGGTTTTTCGTTATTTCTTCAAGGTCAGCATTGGCGGGAAAAGTCCACACAACCGTCGCACGCCGTTGGGAGTCACAGCATGGGCGAAACTAGGTTAGGGGACAGTGCCATCGGGAACAGAAACCTTATAACATGGCCAGTAACGCTTCGAAACTTACTTGCAAGCAGCATAATTGTAGCGCCGTAGTAGCCGGAGTGGTTCAGGTCGCTCTTCTGCCATTTTACCTTGTAGTAGCCAGTCTCGGTTTTGAAGTCTGTCGCAGCCTTGGGCTTGAACGGTGCCTTCGTGCTTCCCACGATGATAGCCGAGACTCTCACAATCTTCTTTACTTTCAGTCCATCGGTAAATTCAACGACAGCGGCGTCCATCGCGCCCGCTGTACGCTGACAAGCGCCCAAGAGCCTGCACTCGCTAACCGCAGCACGGCGAGTCGGAGGGAAGAGCCCACGGCACCAGCACACTCAGGGTTGCGTTCGAGAACTCCCTCCGAGAGGCAGTGGTGGTGGGAGGCGGTGGAAGGTCGGGGGGGGGGGGGGGGGGGCCGAGGACTCCCGAGTTCCCGAACGAGAAGGAGGGAAGGTGTTGTTTATGTTGTCGTACGACACAATGGAGGCGAGAAGGAAAGTAATTTTGGCGATAGCTCTTGCTGCTGGGCAGCGGCTTCTGAGCGATGTCATGCTGTCCGGCAGCGAGGAAGATGATGGTCAAATACTACTGGACGTACAGAAGTATTTGGCGGAGCTTTACCGCTCCAAACTTAGAGGGAAAAGGAGAATCCCAACCCGTATTCAGGGTTATGTGCGGCAGGTGATACCAAACATGAATTCCTCTCAGTTTCGCCAGCACTTCAGAATGACTCCAGGCGTTTTTGAAGAACTGGAAAATTTGCTAGGACCGTCACTCTCCAAGAATACCAATTTGGGACGGCCAGTGATTCCTGCAAGAGAGCAAGTACTGTGTACATTGTGGTTGTTGGACAGTCCAGATTCATACAGGTGAAGAAGTTTCTATGATTAAATGGATTATAAGTTTGTTTCGGAGATTTTCTGCGTGATATGTGACTCAAACCCTTTGCACCTTCGCAGGTCTGTTGGGGACCGTTTCAACATGGGAAAATCATCTGCAAATGATTCCTTTATGAGGGTTGTATCAAGCCTCTGCAACATTGCTGGAAGAATTATCAAGTGGCCAAATGAGCATGAAGTACCAAGAGTCAAGGAGAAGTTCTATTCGATAGCAAGGATGCCAGATGTGCTAGGAGCCATAGATGGGTCTGATGTTGAAATCAAAGCACCAAAGGTAAGCATCTGGGGGCATTAAGTTTTGGAATAATCATGAATTATATGAAATATTATTGATATTGTTGCTGTCTCATGTAGGAAGAACCCCAAGCCTACACTAATAGGAAGAGGAGATACGCTGTTATCCTGCAAGCAATTTGTAATGCAGAGCTCAAATTCCTGGACTGTTTTACTGGGTACCCTGGGAGTGTTGGCGACTTACGGGTGCTCAGGAATTCACCTATTTGGAGAGTAGCGAGAGAAGCTGAAGATAGGCTATTTCCTGGAAACAGCTATATAATTGGAGACAAAATATATCCAGTTCTGTCTTGGCTCATTCCAAGTTTCAGGGATCATGGAGCATTGACTGTGGTGAGTGTGACCATAAATTATGCAAATTGAAATCAGTGTCTGTAGGGCTAGAATTTTGTTTTGACCAAATGAATTAATTCTTTTCTTTACAGCAACAGAAAAACTTCAACAAAGTTCATGCGAAGACACGCCAGGTCATTGAACGGGCCTTTTCACTGTTAAAAGGCAGATTTAGACGCTTAAAATACCTCGATATGAATAGGACTGACATGATTGCCCCTGTGATATTAGCTTGTTGTGTCCTACACAATATCTGTTTAGATGGAGTGAATGATAACATAGATGAGTACATTAGAGAGGGACATCCCCATGTTAACCTTCGAGGTAACCCTGATCAAATTGTGGAGCAAGCACCCCAAGAGCATGCTGGTGAGGCTAAAAGGAACTACCTTGCGACTATTGTACCTAGGGTCTTACCCTGAAACCATTTTACTGTTTGCTATGTAAGAGTCTGTGATATTGTGAAACAGTGAAGCTAGAGAGAAACATATTCTTGTCACTCAATAAATTGATTTTGATTTTCAAACTAGTAAATTTATTGAATCAACTTAAGAGATGTACATTTGGCATTTATCATAAACACAGATACATCTATCACAATGGCAGGTACATAGATTGCAAATCACAACAGTCAGTCTTACAT
This sequence comes from Megalurothrips usitatus, assembly GCA_026979955.1. Taxonomy (NCBI): domain Eukaryota; kingdom Metazoa; phylum Arthropoda; class Insecta; order Thysanoptera; family Thripidae; genus Megalurothrips; species Megalurothrips usitatus. The sequence continues at coordinate 13,399,625 of CM049598.1, read as the reverse complement.
GAGGTAAAATTTGGCGTATTAACCATGAACATTGCGATTTGCAATCTATGTACCAGACAGCACATAATGATAGCAAATCTGTGCATATGATTAATCCGTCCCTTTTACACGTATATAGGTACAATACCCCTCCTTATGACTAGTCATATTTTATCTCTTGCATTTTGGCACGAGTATTTGGCACAATTACACAAATTAAGAATCTAAAACTTAAATATTTTTATAATAAACTAAAATATTTTTGATCACTGATGTAAACGTCAGGGGACAAATACTGGAAATAACTACAGACTAGATTTGGAGGTAAGGCACTAATATGTTGGTGCTGCTACAACTTCTCAATCAGTTTGTTCATCATTTCCTTGTTTGTCTCCACAGCAGACTTCTGCACTTCCAAAAGTTCTTTGTGGCGCCGTTCCCGTGCATTTTCAGCATTGTCATCTTTGGACAGCCTCAATAAGAGCATCAACCTTCTTTTCCAGCTTAGTCTTACTTTTCTTTGCAGGTGGTTCATCAGTAGCATTCTCAGGTATGGATGACCCTGTTGATGACCCAGAATCACTTTGCGGTGACATCACTTGCAGGTCCACTGTCAAATTGCTGGCGACTGACACGGGTTTCACAGTTGGACTCTCTTTGCTTACTTCATCCATGTCATCAAAAAATTTAAACCTAATGGGGGTCGCTCCACTGCTGCGAGCACCCATATTGTCCTTTACTTTGTTGTAATTTCTTATGAGGTCCTTCCACTTGTTTTCACACTGGACCCATGTATAAGACCACCCTGGATTCTTCTTTTCAAGCTCAATGGCAAGTTTCTGCCACTTCCGCATATTGGATAGAGCGGTGCTGCAAAATAATGAGGCCAACTCCACCTTCCTTAAGTGGATGAGGCATTTCACAGCAGCCTCATCATGCCATTTTGCAGCTCCTTTCTGAGGTGTCTGATCAGAGACTTCTGCTCTAGTCTCATGTTCTGCTCCTGGACATATGAAAATGGAAGGTCTAAGATCACATTTTAAATACTTTAATAAGTACCTCGAGAAACGAGGAGATATAAATAACATACCTCCATCCTCTACCAAATCCGACACAGTCTCATCAGCCAAGGTGCCATCGCCCTCATCGGCGACCACATTTTGACCCGCTCGCAGATTAGGATACAGCCTTTCCATATCCTCGTTCTGGTATATATATACTAAACTGTTTTCTAGAAACAAAAATGTATCAAAGAAACACCGGGGCAAGACACCCGTTCCATATCCTTGCAGGCACCCAGTTATCTACTTACGTGATGTATTCAAACAAGCCAACAGATTCGGGTTGTTTGTGTCCCTAATCGGCTCTCCAGACTCACAAACGCACAAAATGTGCACCTCCGGATTGAAAGTTTCCATTGCTCGAATCACGAATGAGTTTTAACCTAAGTCTTCTCGGTATTCCCTTCGATGTTTTCGCGCCACCTGACCACTCACACCGCCCCTCCTCCTCATTCATCCGGAGGAGATTCTCGATCGGGTGGACTCGGGGGAGTTCTCGGACGCCGTCCCCGAGCGTCCCCGAGCGTGCCACCCGAGTTCTCGAACGGGTGGGGGGGACTCGGGGGCCTTCGGAGGGAGTTCTCGAACGCAACCCGGCACGCGCAGCGCAAGCGCGACGCGACGGACGGAGGGGGAGGGGAGCCCTGCTGGCGCGCCGTCAGGCGGCGCTAGTGTGCCTCGTCAGTAACCAATCACAGCGCCCTGTGCGTGGCGGACATTTTGAATTTGAATTTTTAAATGTAAACGGTGAATAATACACGATCGGTACACATCAGGAGAATAGCACATTTGAATTATAATGCAGGACTGCCACAGTCTTGTCCACGCACAATAGACCTTGCCGCCCGGGCGCAAGCAGTATAATATGAACGCAGTAACTCCGTTAATCAGCAGACAAAAAAAAACCCCAGAACACTGAGACACTCGGAAAGATGTGACCTTTAATATTCTGAAAATATCTTTCTGCGTCCCTGCTCTGCTGTTTCCTTATCCCCGCAAAACCTGTCGTTCACGATCCCGGGGAAGGCAGTCCGGATGGGATTGCTGCTCGGACTGGCCAGGGCGGCGATTTGCAAATCGCTGCTTGGGCTCCGGGCCGGACTGAGGCCCTTTCCAAAGGATATACACAGAGATGTAAGGGGTTGGTGACTAATTGAGCACACGGAGGGGGCTGCCACTCAATTAATCTGGTTGACAAGGTTCCCGCCCTTGTCCCCAGCACAATAATTTGATAAAAGCGTGAACAGTCTTAGAGAAATAAAATAAAACATGACAGCTACCCGACCAACTTAGTGTAATGTGACCACTCCTTTGGTAAGGGGTAGGCACTCGACTCCTTTGTTGCACAAATAAAAATGGTGTAGGAAACTGTTCTTTTAGAAACCTCCTATGCCCTCAGCTATCTCAGTTTTTTTCAATACATTTTAATTCTTGGGGGGGAAGGGGGGGGGGGGGAGGCGCTCGGCCCGCCGGGGCCCTTCCGAGTGAGAAATGCTATATTGAAATGACGTCGAATCGATGACGAATCGACAACAAAGCATTTCTCACTGGGCTTAGGTAGCCAGTCCAACTCTGGTTGCGGGTACATTTTACAGCGCTCCTATTCCAATTTCCTTTTCATGTATACGATTTCTTTGGCCATGTGTCAGATGAGACGGTGCACCCACCTCCAAGTGACCCCTTCCAGTTTACTTTCCTGTGTACCTGTTTCTTAAACAAAAGAAAAGTTTCAAGAAAAAAGTCTTAAGTTATTGTCCCCTTACATACTGGAATGGTCACCGAAGTGCGGGTTCAAGTCCCAACAGGGTCAAAGTTGAATTTTAATACCAGATCATATTTTTTCAATTAGACGAAAGAAGTAACTAGTCCCGATTCCAAAAACATGTGTCTGCGCGAAATCGGGCAAAAAATGGCTGAGTTACAACGATTTAAAGGTCGTCGCCTTGGTATGTAGGCAAGCCCGCCGTACGCACCACAGGCTCTCTGAAATAGTTAATTTCTTGGTCCCTGCGTGACCTGTGGCTCTGAATTTTTTTTAACGGGCTACTTTCGACTCCAACTTCATTCCTCCATGAGCTGAAACCAATACGTTGACCCATTCGTGAGCAATCATCATACCGGCACTTCTGATATCAACTGCAACATCGATGAAGAGAAGTCGTATCTCACCCCGGCCTGTTTGGCGAATCCGTGTCATTTCTATCAAAGCAATTTTCGCCGTCTGGGAGTGTTCTGTGTCGATATAACCTTATCCAAATGAAGTCGTGCACTCCATTCATAGTCCGTACATCGTCATAAGTGTCGAAAACACTAAAATATGTTCTAAAATACCAAAAATGGTTTGTGGTGTCGTCTACGTTTTGCCCGTTGTGTCCCGCCTTTTTTCTCTCTCCCGATTGGTCACTGTTGTCACGTGGTCGTTGTGTGTTTGTGTGTGTGCGTGCGTGCAAGCGAGGACTTGGATTCTCTCTGTCCCTCGCCCTCTGCCGGTTCATGGTCGATGCAAACAACATCAGTAAGAGAATGTTACTAAGTGCCTCGCGAGCCTGCTTTGCTGTCAGAAAGGCACATTTTTATTGCCCCAGCATTGGAATAGTGTTTTCAATATCTTCACAGCGAGGAATCTTTGTGTGAACCTTCGACTTCATTAATTTATTTCTGTAGGTTTCTCTGCTCAGTCATGGTTTCCGAGCATAATAAATAACTTCCCTTTGCCATCAGCAGTCGTCGTGTACCAGAGCAGCTAAATCCTGCCTGGCCAATCTCGGTCCTTGTCTCGAATATATTTCTTTTTTCTGCAGAATGGGTGATATTGAAGGTAGTAAGAGACGTAAACGTACAAGTTACAAAACATACTACGAGAGGCGCGATGTTGCTGATGATGAGATTGAGATTCCTCAATCCACTATTCGATCTCAACGGGCCATGGCAGCTTGGGAAGAAAATAATGTTGTAAGTACAGAGTGCGGTTTCTTGAGTGTATTTAGATTTTTTAACATGGAAAATCTGAAGTTCTAGTAAATGTGTCAAAATATTTCATACTATAAATTTATAAACGTAGTGCTTATTTTATTACGATAAAAAAATAATTGCCTGATGTCTCTTTGCAGAATAGACAGCCTGCTGAGGAGGGTTTTGATGTTTCAAACCCTCATGGACCCTTGTTTGAGGGAATGGACATTCAGGATGGTCCTGAAGAACAGTTGGCTGTGGACGGAGATGCTTCTTTATCTACACTATCGCAGAACAATCCATTGTTTGAGATGTCATCTGGGAACTCTCATGTATGTTTTTTCATGATTGCATCGCTATTAACTTTCAATTTTTGTCTTGCCACAAATCAGCATATCACACTCTTTGTCCACGTACAGGATACATCTGATGCCAACCAGGTAAACAACGAACTAGTTGAAGGAGGCAATGCAACTGTTCCATCCTGTATTTCTGCTCTGCTGCAGCAGTGTGAGGTATGGGTGATATATTTTATATAGTTTAGTATAGGGGTTTCCTGCTTTTTCAAAACTTTAAAATCTTTGAACCTCTTCACTTTGTTAATTCCTTGCTGTATTTCAGGATAGCTACATTTCTCTTTCTAGAGAAAATTCATCTGCAGCCCCCAATCTTGATTCCTCTATAGAAGACACTGTTTTAAATGACACATTACCAGAGAATTTAAGCCAAGCTCATGATCTTGAAGTTCAGTGTGAGGTAAACAAAAATTTATTGTCAAAGGATAAGTTTCATTCTTGACTTTTGTTCCCGGTTTTCTATGCACACATTCAAAAACCTATCAGCTTCAAACTTTCTGCTGAATGGAACTTTATTATGTTATTGAAGTGATTGGGTTTATGCACTCACTTTGCATCCGTTTTGAGAAGCGCTTTCTAATTTTTGCTCCCATTCTGTTTACCACTTTATTTTAGGGCACTTCTGACAGTGGGGAAGACACAACTGTACGTGTTCATCCTCAAAATTTGATAAATCACAATGAAGAGGATGTTGATGACCCACAACATCTCAGTCTACTGAATCTGGAGCCAGATAATACTTTACCTGTCCAACTACATATTGAAAGTGATGATGATGAAGAAAGAGATGGTGTGGAAGATGGGGAGAGGCCAGAGAACCACAGTTTATACATTCCAGAGCCACAAAGATATCCAAATGTAGATGAAGAGCTTGAAAACCAGTACCAGGTACATATTAAAGACATCATACCATTTTCTTTTCTCATGTGGCAAAAAAAGCTTTTGCTCTTTATGTTTCATTTCTTGTTTATCCATACTCAATTTTTACCCGTTCTTTACCACACCAATCCATACATACATACATATACATGGTATGAAGGACGGGTATTGCGGCCGGTAAAATTCTTAGTCCCCTATTTTGAACTCGGCAAACTGATAAGTTATATATGTGACAGTGGTATTTTTAGTTCCATAATCGCGTCAAAATGTGAAAATGATATAGGTTTAAACAAGTTATCTGTTAGAATTTTGAAAAAAACGCGGTAATATATGAAGAGAGGTTAGTCGGCCTACTTTACAGCATGGCATTTCTGTGGTACGAACGTTATATACGAAGCAGTATATTTAAACTAATGTGGATTTGGAATTTTCATAGCATGTAACAACTTTCGTAAAAGATTAAATCTTCAAAAAAACCAAATATACACTGGCGACCAAAATTAGCGGTCCACTAACGGCGGGCGCTGTAATTTCTAAGTTTTTGAAGGTAGAACCTTGAAATTTGCTACAGGCCTGCCTCCAACCTTTGACTCGAGCCTCTGAAAGCGGCAACACCAGGTGCCACCCCCTCTGGTAACAGCCACCCCTAACGCGCGGCGGGGTGGAAAAACGCCGAAAGAGGGCTTCAGAAAACACCGTTAAAGAGGTCCAATGGGGGTAAAACTTCGTTTACCAGTTCAATAGACCCCGGGTGACAAGGTGACATCACAATTTGAACGGTCGTTCAAACCCACCCCGCACCCCAGTTACCCCCACCCCCTACGGGGGGTGAATTTTTTTGTCACCAAAAATGAATTGCGCGTCATGCAGGAGCCTTCGGGGCACATGCCCATCTGTTTTTTACCCCGAAAGGACGAGCCCTTTGACGGCAACCCCTAAAAACCGAAAAGACATTTTTGAAAATTAAGGTTTTTTTGTCCTTAATTGCAATCCAGAATCGAAAAAGACGTCAGAAAAGGTGTGCAGGGCCTGTGCCAATACGGCCCAATCGAAAATTTCCATCCGAAAAAAAATTCACCCCCTCGTATTGGGTGGCTACCCTTAACCCCTGCCCTGCCGCCCCCAAAGGGTGGAGGTGAATTTTGGACCCAGCGCCAGATGCGCCTTGTCCAGGGCCATCAGCACACAAAACTTGAAGTCGCTCGTCCGATCCGTTCTCGCGCTACAGCCAAAAAACCTCGAAAATCAAGAAAACCCACCCCTAAAATTCACCCCCGATACCGCCAAACTGAGTAGGGGTAGCAAATCGTTTCGAGCGGCGCAGGGTGTCCCAAACCTTTGTCTTGAAGGGCCCGGACGGCCAAATCGCTGCGGCCACTGGAAGGTCCTGAAAAAGACCGTCACCCGGGACTCTGTACCGGGGACCACTGCACCGGGCGGCCGCCGCCGCCGCGCCCGGACCGCCGGGAGGGCAGGCCACCGGTGAGGCACCAAGCAAACGTCTACTCGCCGGCGGGGACGGGATCGGGAGCCGGCCGAGCGGCGCGGCGCGGCACGGCCGATCCAGTCCCTGCCGGCGAGTAGACGTTTGCTTGGTGCCTCACCGGTGGCCTGCCCTCCCGGCGCTCCGGGCGCGGCGGCGGCCGCCCGGTGCAGTGGTCTCCGGTACACAGTTCCGGGTGGCGGGCTTTTTCAGGACCTTCCGGTGGCCGCAGCGGTTTGGCCGTCCGGGCCCTTCAAGACAAAGGTTTGGGACACCCTGCGCCGCTCGAAACGATTTGCTACCCCTACTCAGTTCGGCGGTATCAGGGGTGACTTTTAGGGGTGGGTTTTCTTGATTTTCGAGGTTTTTTGGCTGTAGCGCGAGAACGGATCGGACGAGCGACTTCAAATTTTGTGTGCTGATGGCCCCGGACAAGGCGCATCTGGCGCTGGGTCCAAAATTCACCTCCGCACTTTGGGGGCGGCAGGGCAGGGGTTAAGGGTAGCCACCCCATACGAGGGGGTGAATTTTTTTTCGGATGAAAATTTTCGATTGGGCCGTATTGGCAAAGGCCCTGCACACCTTTTTTGGCGTCTTTTTCGATTCTGAAATGCATTTAAGGACAAAAAAAAACTCAATTTTCAAAAATGTCTTTTGGTTTTTTAGGGGTTGCGGTCAAAGGGTTTGTCCTATCGGGGAAAAAAACAGACGGGCATGTGCCCCGAAGGCTCCTGCATGACGTGCAATTCAATTTTGGTGACAAAAAAATTCACCCCCCGTAGGGGGTGGGGGTAACTGGGGTGGGGGGTGGGTTTGAACGACCGTTCAAATTGTGATGTCACCTTGTCACCCGGGGTCTATTGAACTGGTAAACGAAGTTTTACCCCCATTGGACCTCCTTATCGGTGTTTTCTGACGCCCTCTTTCGGCGTTTTTCCACCCCGCCGCGCGTTAGGGGTGGCTGTTACCAAAGGGGGTGACACCTGGTGTTGCCGCTTTCAGAGGCTCGAGTCAAAGGTTGGAGGCAGGCCTGTAGCAAATTTTAAGGTTCTACCTTCAACAACTTAGAAATTACAGCGCCCGCCGTTAGTGGACCGCTAATTTTGGTCGCCAGTGTATGTTATATTGAGATTCACTCGACGCACACTCCCTGTGATAAGTGATTTGACCTTGCGAATTCTTGAAGATTCTATAGAAACTCACAAAGGACAGTCAGAAATTAAATAACCAACTGATCCTTCGTGATTTCCCACATATTTTTTTAACTCCCACAAATCCCACTAAAATCGTGAATCCTCCGCCATTTCCCTATTTTTGGCCCTATCTCGTTTTCGAATGGCTTGTTTCCATCGCAGTGTAAACGTGTACAACTGGCGCTGCTCAGATTTTGTGCATCGCTTCTAGTTTAAATCTAGCACTAAGTGCAGCCACGTAATCTGACGGCCTCGGTCACTCCCCAGACTCGTCTCCAACAAGGCCCTACCATAACTAAGCCGAAAAAGTACCGGGTTCCCGCAGTTTATCGACAGGACAGGTGAAAAAGTGGTGCTTTCCGAGTTGCCTAAGCTCACTACAAATGGCTCTTGCGGAACCCCTAGAAGTGGTCCGAAAATTCCGACAAAAATGTTTTTGGTCGTTTGGCAGGGCGGGCCAACTTTTCTGATATGTCGAACTTACATCGACCTTTCTGTGACCGTCCCTAGCCATCACTGGTCTGGTGAAGGCCATCACTGGCCTTTTCGTTCTTGAACATTGGCCGCATGCATCTCGCCAAACAAATCGATTTTTCCGTTTCTGGAAAGTAAAACCGCACCCAGAGACCTTTCTTTGTGCCAGCGCAAGGCTTGAAACCAAGAACAGAACCCCGAAGCGAAATGTGGGCCTGGAGGGTGGTCAGCAGCGGTCGGGTGTCTGGGGTGGGGGCCCAGGAGCCCCAGATGGTGCCAGGGAATAGATGTGACGCAACAACAGTGATTCATGGGGCGCATATTGTGGCAAAACCCTTCCAAACGGGTTACAATGGCTTAAAACCGCGTGCGCAACCTCTAAATCAGTCCATAAATTCTGGACAAAATTCGGGGATCCTGTCTTGACATAAAGAACCCGCCGCCGGGGTGTGAGCGACACATTCCGGACTTTTATTTTTGACAGTCTACCGCAGGGCGTCCTGCCTACCGATTGGCCCCGCAGGGTCCTACTCGCCAGGTGACAGCCGCTGCACTGTAAAAACATTTCGCCATGTGACGAATAATATTGATGACGAATATTTGTCACCTAAATATTTCGTCACTTTACGATTTTATCGTCACGTGACGAAATATTCCTGTGACAAAATTGCGTCACTTCTGGGCTAAACGTTTTTAAAAATGATTTTCAATCATTCCCAGATACAATTGTTTTTTGTGACGATTTTTCGACACAACATGTGTGACGAAAAAATCTTGAACAAAATTTAAGAGTGAATTTTTTGTTAAGTGACGAAAAATATTTTTACAGTGTGGCAGGCGTGCGCCAGGCGTGGAGTGGCGAAACCGTGATTCGCGACGAGCGAAGCCTGTTACGCCACGACGCGGTCTGGCGTACGCCTACCTTGTGGTATGAAGGGTGAATCGGTCGTACATTCTCCCCACTATTACCTCGTGTGCGACCTCCAGGCCCTGCCCAATGCAGTGCAAGATGCCAGCCGCCGATGTAGCCATGTTAATGATAAAGGCCAGATCGGTGAAGTGGTGGATGAACACCATGATAGTGAACAGGGTTCTGAAGGCCACGAGCCCTCTCGTCCACAGCATGGAGGCCGGCCGACCGCCGAGCTGTGGCGAGCCGTACAGCTGAGCCAGCTGAACCAGCATTCCAGCGCAAAAGCACAGCACGCAATACAATGCGCATACACGAGACACAAGCCTGTTTGATGCAGCCACGCGCTCCAGAGCCGCCTGCGCAGAAAGGGCGGCGAATATGAAAGAACAAGCTGTGGTTTACCATGGAAGTATAAATCGTACCAGCAGCGTCACAACCGCTCTATGATTGGTTTTCGGTCTGTATAACAGGGAAGGGAAATACTGTAGTACCCTTGAGAATACGATTCCCGTTTTCTTGTACATTGGGACGTGTCGCGACGCGACTGCCTACAAGCTAGGAATGGAAAGGAGCTTGATGTCGTTGAATGCGACAGAGTAAAAACAATCGTGGAAATAGGGTACTCCAGTTCAGTCCTTCCGGATCCAAAGGACAAGACAATGACTTCCATATCCAGAATGGAAAATCGCGGCGGGTGCAAGGACACATTGTAAAGGAACATACGTGATGTTGAATCTCAATGTCAACAAGCTATTGTGAACAAAGACCTTCTGTGGACAGCCCGACGACAGGAGCAAATGCTTGTCTGGACAGAGGACTTTTGATTTCTCGCGACCTTTCTAATTTTATAATATCTTCATTCGGAAAACTAAATACGGGCATCCAACATGGCGGACGCCAGAGCATCGGAGTTCTACGGCCTCGATTTGTCATATTGGATACAGTAATCGGCGTCATGATGTTTCTCTTTGGGATCCGGTTTGGATGTAGTGCAACACCATATTTGAGGCTGGCACTGGGTGAGGTAGGCATGCCGACCTACGACCATAAGGTAACGTCAAGACTCACGATTCCACAACACCTCTTGTTCACACAAATTGTGGTGATGGTGTTATTTCGCCGTCCCGCACGTAGTAACTCAGCTTAGTTTAGGCTCAATGCTAGAAGTTGCATTAAGACGCTAGTTTTACTGCAGTTAGTTTTTTACTCGTTCTTTACCCACAACCACATACATATATACATATGTGGAGAAGAAGAACGAGTATTGTACCGGGTAGATGTGTTATTTAGACCCTCACTTTCATCTCCAAAAATACGACAGCTACAGTGGCGGGTGGGGTATCATTTTGAAGGTCTTGGATACGTCACAAGAAAATGATAAAGGCTTTTTTCGGTCATGTATGCATTTGGTGAAGAAATCTGCACAGGAAAATTTTGAAACGTTATGGTACACGAATAAAACTGAAAATAAGCGGGTAGCATGCTGCAATGTGAATAAGGGTTAAATATGTATCCAAAAATGTCACGAAAGGCGCAAAACTGTGAACTTCAATTTTGAAACTAAATTTTTATCCTAAGTCCAGAGCCGAGTAAAGGGCTATTTGGGTGTAAGTTGATGAGGCTCGTTTTAGTATTAATGTACCTGAAGTATTGTTTCAAACTATTCATTTAAAGGAATATTTTTTTCTAAAATTTTGGGTGCACTTATATCGTGAAATGTTTTGTGTAATATAAGTTATTCGTGAAAAACGAGAAACCTATTTTACGGCTAGCGCCAAACGGATGGCATCGGAACTGCGTCCCGGCGTGGCGCTACCGTCGAACGGGCGATGTTAGAAATGACGGAGAAGGCCATGGGTGGGCATGGACGTAGTGCCATCAGACGCCACCAGGCGCCACACTATCAGAACCACGAGCACCAACTGTTGGGAACTCAATTGATCCACAGCAGCGATTCTGCTGCCACTAAATTTTAGGAGTTAATTTCTAAAACAGCGCGATAAATGTGGCACTGCTGATTCTGACGTTAGGGAAGGCTGGGAAGAGCGCCACTACAGTGGCACACGCGTATGCGCTGGCGATCGCTGGAAGGCATGCTCCGCGGTTGGGCACCTAGCTCCTGTGCATTGTTGGCTGAGCGATAGCGAAGCCCTGGACCGACTGGGTCAAAAATGTTTTGTCTGTTTGTTTGTCTGTCTGTTTGTCCGCGCGATTTCTCGAGAACGGTTAGACGTAGAAAGCTCAAATTTGGACCATATCTTTCTTTCATCATACCAGAGTCAACCTCCCCTCAGGGGCACCGCAGCTCAAGCGGTTTCTTAGATAATTTTCACAAGTGGTCTAAAATTGAATATCCGCCAGTTAGGTGAGGTCAGTACGTGCCATGCTCCTGTCGTGGAGATCAGTGACTCGAGTGGATCACCCTCGGTTAGGTTAGTGGGGGCCTGGGTAGGTAAGGTTCAGGCAGGTAAGGGTAGGTTAGGGCTGGTTGAGCGGCATTGTTAGCGAAAGGATGATGTAAGATACGTTCGGAAGCCAGAAAATTAGCGTGGTTCCGACCGTGTGGAGAGAGTGACGCCCGCAGGGCGTCCTACTAGTCAATTGGCCCCGCAGGGTCGTAGTGGTCAGGTGACAGCCGCCGGCGGGCCAAGGTAGGCGTGCGCCAGGCGTGGAGTGGCGGAACAGTGATTCGCGATGAGCGAAGCCTGTTACGCCACGACGCGGTCTGGCCGAGGGGGCCGCCACCCCCCGTAATCCTGTGTACAAAGCTTAGGGATTACGCCCGTAATCCCAAGTAGTCTCCAGCAATCTTCCGAATTTCTTGGTAATCCCGCGCAGTCCTCCGGAATCTCTGGTAATCCCGTGAAATCTTCCGGTAATCCGGAGTGATCCTTCGGAATCCCGCGCAATTTCACAAACTATCACGTAATCAGACGTTGAAACCGATGTAATGAGGCCGTGACACAGGGGATCAGCGCCAAGGCCCCCTTGATTGGAGGCAGGCACCATGCCCGGGCAAATGATAAATTTTCGCAGTTGCTCTTTTTGGCTCTCCTCAGGGGCACCGTAGCTCAACCACTTAACCAGTCCTAACCTAACCTCACGTGCCCGCGCCTAACCTACCCAGGCCCCACTAACCAACATAACCGAGCGTAAACCCCTTGAGTCACTGATCGGCCCCTTGATGACAGGCGCATGCCGCATACTGACCTAACCCAACCGGCGGATTTTAAATTTTAGACCACTTAAAAGATTATCTTAGAAACCGCTTGAGCTGCGGTGCCCCTGAGGGGAGGTTGACTCTGGTATGGTGCAAGAAAGATGTAGTCTAAATTTGAGCTTTCTACGTCTAACCGTTCTCGGGAAATCGTGCGGACAAACAGACATAACATTTGTGACCTAGTCGGGTAAGGGCTTCGCTTTCGCTCAGTCAATTACATTGCCCTTTTGTCATCAACGCCCGTTAACCTTGCAACTGGGCCTAACCTACCCAGGTCTCTACTAACCTAACTGAACGTAACCCACTCGAGTCACTGATCCGCTGCCCGACGACTCTCGAGGACGGGGTCCCTGGTCTCGGGACCTGGGGCTGTATTCGTTCGCCATACCCCTACGGTACCCTTGTGCAGTGCCGCAGACCGCATTTCTATATGACACTTAGTTCTCGAGTTTCGTCGGTCGTTGTGTGCTCCTTGAGGACGGGGTCCCTAGTCTCGAGACCAGTGGCTGTACTCGTTTACAGCCCCCCCCCCCATGCCCGCTGCAGAAACGCAAAGCTCATCTCTCTAAAACGCATCGCTTACTTGGTTCTCGAGTTACAATGTTTTTGCAATGTGGCTCTCGAGGACGGGGCGCATGGCATCAAGCGGTAGGCGTGGTGTGGTGCCCTTGTTTCCCATTGCCGCGGCCCGCAAAGTGCAACGTCGAAAACCGCAAGTCAGTACCTCATACCGTTCGAAAGATAGAAGTTGGCTCTCGAGCTCGGGGTGCGTGGTCTGGAGAGAAGTCGTCCGAGTGGGGTGCCCTTCTCTTCCTTTGCCGCGGCCCGCCAATGCCAATGTCGAAAACCGCACGACGCTAGGCCGTACCGTCTAAAAGATGGAAAGTGGCTCTCGAGGACGGGGTGCGTGGTCTCGAGCCCGGTGTCATTTGCCAAAACATCGCAATGATGGCCGAACCACGACGATGGCCAGCGCTGCAAACCGCACCTCTCTAGGTGGCTCGGTTCTCCAGATATTCCCAAATGTTTACTTCAAATGGACGCCATCATGGATCTCGAGCACGGGGGAGCCCGGAGGGGGTTACTATGCACGTGCCTGTATTCCTTTTTTCATTTCACGGAGGGTCGGTCCTATAGTATATTATGATAGGGACCAGCATTTGGCCGTGATAGGGGAAAATAGAGGGCCGCGCCTCCGCAGGCTATCATTTAAACAAGGTAGGCGTACGCCAGACCGCGTCGTGGCGTAACAGGCTTCGCTCATCGCGAATCACTGTTTCGCCACTCCACGCCTGGCGCACGCCTACCTTGGCCTGCCGGCGGCTGTCACCTGACCACTACGACCCTGAGGGGCCAATCAGTCAGTAGGACGCCCTGCGGGCGTCACTCTCCGGACGGTCGGAACCACGCTCATTTTCTGGCTTCCAAACGTATCTTACATCAACCTTTCGTTATCAATGCCGCTCAATCAGCCCTGCCCTACCCTTACCTGCCTGAACCTTACCTACCCAGGCCCCCACTAACTTAACCTAACCGACCGTGATCCACTCGAGTCACTAATCCGCCCCTCCACGACAAGCGCATGGCTCGTACTGACCTCACCTAACTGGCGGATATAAAATTTTAGACCACTTGTAAAAATTATCCAAGAAAGCGCTTGGGCTACGGTGCCCCTGAGGGGATGTTGACTCCGATATGATGCAAGAAAGATGTGGTCCAAATTTGAGCTTTCTACGTCAAACCGTTTTCGAGAAATCGCGCGGACAAACAAACAGACAAAACATTTTCGACCTACTCGGGTAAGGGCTTCGCTATCGCTCAGCCAGTCGATTTTTTTTTAAGTTAATATCAATTGCAGAAATTATCTAAGAAACTACTAGAGCTACGGTAACCGAAATGTGAGGTTGAATCCGGTATGCTAGTATGAAGATGTGGTGCAAGTTTCAGCCTTCTGCGACTAACCGTTCTCGAGAAATCACGCGGACAGACAGACAAAACATTTTTGAGCTAGTCGGTCCAGGGCTTCGCTATCGCCCAGCCAATAATGACCTGCAACTCTTAGAGGGAAATGACAATTTTACAATTTTTTGGTCTTTCAAATTTTCATACACGTTTTCTATTTGGTCTTTATAGCTCATGTCATATTATTCATGTATTCAATAATGAATATTAAAATAAATATATAACTGAAAACTGAAAAGAAGACTTCTGTCTCATCTAACTCAGTTATTATGATACTGATTCTAAAAACCAACTGGTAATTAATTATAGAAATCAATTATTTTCACGTTAATTACATTACATATCATTTTTCTATAATCTATCTCTTTTTTACTTGCATTAGTCGGACACCATGCTAAACAGAAAAAATTCTGAAAGATAGAGAAGATAAAAGCTGGAAGGGTATAGACAGAAAAGAAATGAAAATTTATCAGAACGACGGCACAGCAGAAGGGATGACTATGAACTTAAACAGAAACTGCTAATGAGAAGTAGACAGAGCCAATTTCACAACTCTATATCACAACATCATCATGACATAAAGAAACGCAGAAAATTAAGTGCTGTAAATGTGGCCAAAGCAAGGTTAGAAGCTAAAGAAACTTTAAAAAACTCGGCAGTTCATAATGAAACGCTTCAGACGAAATGAAGAAAGATTGCAGTAAAATTATGGAGTAAATCTGTACATGAATATGAATTAGCCATCAGAGAGCACCATGTTTGCAATTCTTGTGGAAAACTGTATAGGAAAGGGCAACTCAAACTTCTTCACAAAGATGAGCTAAGATGTAGAGGAATCTCAGAATCTACTTTATCTAAGATCTTCTAACTAAATAAAGTAGAAGAAGCAAAATTCTGTAGAACGTGTTCTAAACACATTGAAAGTAGAAGAATTCCTTTAGATGTCTATGTAACGGATTAGATTTTCCTAAAGTAGACAAAACCATTCGAAAACTAAATCGAGTTGAGGAGCGATTACTTGCTCCTCGCCATGTTTTCCAAACCATACGGACAGTATAAGGTGCAACTGGGCAATATAAAACAAAGGGTGGTATAGTTAGTGTCCCTGTAAATATTGACACCACAGTGCGGTCACTTTCTCGACCTATTGATGACTGCAGTATGATTCATGTTCGAATTGCCAGGAAGATGAAATATGTTAGAGATTATATGAGTGGTTTTGTTCGTACAAAATTACTTTATGATGCAGCCAAAAAAATTATTACAAAGCCATTAGCAGTTGAAGAAAATTGTACGATATCTGACAGCTGGATCATTAACAATGATGACAATGTTTCTTTAGATCTCAATGATGATTTCTATATCAATAATGAAATTCATGAAACAATGATGACCTCTGATAGTTTCTATAATCTGCAGAGTGAAGGAATTCGTGTTGCACCTGCACAAAATTATACTCCAACTAGCGATGGGGCTCCACAATTTGATCCAACAGTACCTGAGTCTAGACATCATGTATGCTCGTTTATAGATAGAATGATATCATGTTCTTCAGAAATTTTATCAGCGGACCATATATCACTACAAACTCAGAAGCATACAGCATCCTGCAAAACAAGAAATAGCATTGAAGGATGTAGATATAACATTCCTATATTTCAATGAAGAAAACTTGTATTCTACAACCATTAGGAGAGAAATATGGCTCAGCGTAAAGTAAACAGTTTTCAAAGATTTTAAAACAAATCAAATCACAGCAAGAATATGCTTTATCATTATCCATGACATATGATGAATTTTTAACATCTATGTCCATAACACACCACCAATATATCATGGCTATAAGATAAAGTATTAAATCACCACAGGTATTTCTAAAACGTTCTCCTAAAGATGTGTACATTAGTCCATTTCCTCTTGAATGTCTAAAGCTCATGCGAAGCAATCAGAATATTCAGTGTATTTTGGACGCTTACGGAGCTACCTGTTATATAATTGACCACGTCAACAAAGCTGACAGGGGAACAGGGTTGGGAACGATAATGCCATCGCGTTAGCGCGATAAGATAACGCTAATCTGAATCTTCATTAGCGCTAGCGCGCTAACGCTAACGAATTTTTAAAACGTTAGCGCGCTAACGCTAAGATAACCGACTAGCGCCGCTAGCGCTAATGCGAATTTAAGAAAAAAATTATTAAAAGTGCCAGTGGAACTAAGCGGGGTTGCATGGAAATTAAATTAAATTTAATTGACATTCAGTGAACATTCAGCAGATAAAAACAAAAGAAAAAACAAGCACTAGAAATGTGAAAAATAATAAAGCCCTATCAAAAACCCAAAAGCGTACACGCTCCAACTTCTGTTTTAACCAAAATGATTGGTCTCAACCATAACTTCGATTTCTAAAGTTAAATCTGACAGCATGGTTCTCAGATCAGAAAAACTGCGGCCCGAACGTGAAAAGAGCCTTTCTACAGATGCAATCGACCGCAGCGCCGTGTTATGGGGTAAGAGGACCATAAGTGGCAATCGCTGGTCCTCTTACCCTACTTCAAAAACGGCGGAGAAAAGCCGGGAAGACTACCGCCGGCCAGTACTATTTGTATCGTAGCATCCATTAATTGAGTCACTTCGGTTCAAAACAAGGGCCTGCCACTGCGGACGTCGGCGAAAATTCTCCCTTTTTAGCGGTAGCGGCGCTAATGCGTTAGAGGCTACCACTAGCGCTATCGCGCTAGCGCTACCCGTAGCGCAAAGTAGTAGCGCGATAGCGCTAACGCTAATCTAGCGCTAGCGCTATCGCGCTAGCGCCGCTAGCGCTAAAACTATCGTTCCCAACCCTGCAGGGGAATGAGCAAACTGATGGAAGATGTTCTGAAGGAGATTCGAGAAGGCAATGATTCAAATTCTTTTCAAAAAATCTCCAATGCATATTACAACAACAGTGAGTTATCAATACAAGAAGCGTATTATAATATATTACAACTGCACTTATGTGAGTGTTCGGAAGATGACATTTTTATAAATACATTTCCGCCTACTAAGAGAGTAAAATTGGTGAAAAGTCAAGTTGATCTAGAGAAGCTATCTTCAGACTCTATTAATGTTTTTCAATCAGGACTCTTGGACCATTATTCATGCAGACCAGATTCTTTACCCAATATGAGTCTTGCAGAATTTGCTGCTAATTATACTTTCACAAAAAATCATTTGATTCAGGAATTATCACTGAGACAAACCCTGGCCACTTTATAAGAGAGCATATCATGTTGTATCTCCCACGGACTAATGAAGAAACTGATATTATGTGTAAAGATCAAGAAATGGTTTTTAGAAATAACTATAAAGATATATCTGAAACCAAAAAACTATTCAACAAATTGGACGAGGCAGTGTTACTGCCAGCTTACACCGAAGCCTCAGATCGAACAAAGCAATCAGAAGATGAACCTGAATCCATGCATCCAACTTTTGACTTTGATGAATTCCCATTAAATGACTCACATTGTTATGCTGACATTAAAAACGAATTAGAGCAGTATGAACGTTCATCGTCTGCTACATTCGCATGTCCAAATATGTTAAATGATAATGAATATCAAAGTTTAATGGAATCATTAAATCAAGGCCAAAAAGACTATGTCATGCATCTCGCTCACCATTTCTCTCATCCATCATCTCAACCGTTGCACCTATTAACTGGACGAGCTGGAGTTGGAAAATCGCTTCTTATCAAAGCCCTTTATCAACTGCTTTTTAGACAGTTTAATTCATCTCCTGAGTCTAATCCTGATTAAGCAAAAATACTGCTATGTGCTTACACAGGTATGGCAAGCTTCAACATTGGAGGACAAACTATACATTTTACGTTTAAGTTACCTGTAACCCAGAAGACATTCAATGTGCTACACCCAAGTTTTTCAAATACTTTGTCATCTGCTATGAAAAATGTACGCTTGATCATCATACAGAGTGATTCTCCTCGTGAGGTCATCCACTTCAGGGTGGATAGGGGGTACCTAGAGAAGCATTTTTCGCAGAGGAACCCATGGGCGCAAATGTCACGTTACGGAGTTACAGGGGTGTAACTTTAGCTCACTGTGCGCCTGGGCGGTAGGCAACCCATCGAGCATGATACGCCTCGCCGACCACTGTCACCCCATCCCACCTCCTTCTTTCCAGTGCTGCGTGGCTCAGTGAGCGAGCCAGCGCGATGGCAGGCACGGGCGATGGCACGCGCGACGAACAAGCGAGCTGAGACAGGCTGGAGTGAGGCTGGTGGGGTCGGCAAGGCGTATCGTGCTCGATGAGTTGCCTACCACCCAGGCGCACAGTGGGCTAAAGCTACACCCCTGTAACTCCGTAACATGACATTTGCGCCCACGGGTTCCTTTGCGAAAAATGCTTCTCTAGGTGCCCCCTATCCACCCTGAAGTGGATGACCTCACGAGGAGAATCACCCTGTAGATGAAATATCAATGGTAGAGTCACATACTTTACACATGATAAATGAACGTCTTCAACAAATACATTAAAATAAAAATCTATTGGGTGGAGTTTCAGTACTAGCAGTTGGAGATTTTAATCAATTACCTCCGGTATTTGGAAGCTCTGTTTATAGTTCAAATTCATCCAAACCGCATAGAGACATTTTCTCTAAGTCTTTATGGAGCAACATTCAGGTTTTCAAACTGAAGCAAATTATAAGGCAAAATGATATGTCCTTCCAAATAGCTTTAAATAACATGGCACATGGTACAATGACTGAAACTGATATTGCTCTAAAAACAAGACAATTTAAAACTCTTCCTCCACATATTCAGGAATCAAGTAGTATTGTTCACCTATTTCCAACAAATAATGAAGTGGATGCATATAATACTGCTTGCATTTAAAAAATTCCAGGAATTGAAACCATTTGCACTGCTTCAGATGTTATAACAGGACATGGCAGTAAATTAGCAAGAAGACAAATTTTGTACTCTGCGCAACACAGCAAACCACAAGACACATGTGGAATACCACGGTCACTGAAACTAAATGCAATATATGTGTTAACTTACAATTTAAACACTCAAGATGGACTCTTCAACGGGGCACTAGGAACTTTTCGAAAAGTAGATTTCGGCACAAATGCTTCTGGACTTGAAAAGCCGTTGAGACTATGGATTGAGTTTGATGGAACTACAACTGGACAGCTAGCGAGACAGAAGAATAGAGAGTTAATGAAGCATTCCAATATTCCAAACACCTGGACTCCTAAAGAACTATCAGTTATAACTATAAAACGAAGAACAACATGTTCATTGATGGTTAATCGAAAACAGTTTGCTCTCACTTTTGCTCATGCTATAACAATTCATAAAAGCCAAGGCTTGAAACTTTCTAAAGTAGTTGTTCACTGCAAAAATGGACTAAGACGATCACATATGTACGTTGCATGTTCTAGAGCAACATCACTTGATGGCCTTTTCATAACTGGGTCATTATCTCCTCCCCTTCCATTGAATAAAACATCCAAACTAGCCTTAGAGTGTATAAGATGGCAATCAAATCGAGTCATTCCAACTTTTAGACATGTCAGGAAAAATTGTTCACCATCTCTGAGTGTACTGTATCATAACATTCAGTCATTTAATAAACATTGTCGTTTAGCTGAAAGTGACAGGACCTTTACCTCAAATGATGTCCTGATATTTGGAGAAACGTGGTACCTTACATCAGACAAATTGAAATTTGATGGATACAGAAAAATTCAAGCAATTCACAGTGCATCTTCTACTTCTCGAAAGTCATCTGGGATTGCAAAATTTTTCTTAAAAGGAACCGGATATCCCAATTCCTAGATAGTGGGTCTCTGAATTGAAGCTACAATTCTGGAACTATACAAGCAGCGTGGATCAAACTAAATAAATACATCATTGTTGGATTATATGTAAAGCGAAGAACTGAATTGGCTTTATATAACAAACTATTGAAAGAAATCATAAAGATTCAATCATCAAATATAATACTTCAAGGACACATAAATATAAATTCAAGAAACGTTAAATCTCATCACTATATAGTCCAGCTCCTAAATAAGTACAAACTATCACTGAGAAATAAAAATGAATCCACAACAGTTTGTAATACATGTTTAGACTGGATTCTTTCTGATCAACCACTAAACTGTGGCACATATATGTCTTTATTCAGTTTTCATCACCCCACCTGGATAAAAAAAGGCATGATTTTTTACACAGACCTTTTCATATATTATTCTGTACATTGTCTATTAAATAATATCAATTAACATACCATTTTACCATTACAGGAATTATGAATACAAGACGAAAAGCAGCAACAGCCAAAAAGGCAGTTTAGCACAGATCCCGATCCCATCATAAGGTAATAACCCCTCTTATGTATTTCACTGATTTATAGAATAATAATCAAACTAATACATTCTAATTCTTACAGAAAATTGACCAACCAACACATGACATTGACAATAACACAGATAATTTACAATTTAACCACAATAAGGAGACACCTATCACATATGCTACCAAACCATCATCCGGCAGGCACACTATCTATGACACAGTAAGTTTTAATCAAATAATGACAACTCCCATAAACCTTTGATAGTAACACATAATTTTATTTCAGAACTCGCCTTATACAGATGATGAACAAACTACTTGTTCAAAATCAACGTTAGACTTCCTTGAAAGTCTGACTTCCAAGGTATTTCCTTATTTTTCATTTTCCTGATCACATTCAAGCGCTCTGTCTGTTTTAATTTTAATTTTTAATTCCAGCCATCATTATTTCTCAATAGTAAGTCAGCTAAACCAAGCAAAAAAGACAAGGAGGTTTCATTTGAAGATTTGGTACCATCTGACGCAGATGCGTCAGATATTCAAGAATCGGCAAACAAAAAGACTTCAGCTGATCTCTCCTCACAGAAGGCAATCACGTAAACATGTTCATGCTAGACACATGTTATCTTATACATAAAATTTTTACGTTCCTTTTTCTTTTCTTCAAGAAAGGCACTACTTCAATGCGTGTGTCCGACACAGATTGGTCTGATATTGATTGCACATCAATCCCTGCGAAGACGGAACATTCACATGTCCAACATTCTAATATCAGGAAACCGGAAAAAAAGCAGAAACCAATTCACAGTGAAAGCATACTGTTTCAAATTAAACACAATTTAACATAAAATTAAAATGTTTACGTCACATTTGGGTTTTTTACACAGATTTCTTCAGACTCACCTGACAGTCACAGCTTGAATGACAAGCCAGGTCCATCACATCAACAAACAGATACTGATTCTGATTCAGATATTGATGCTATCAATGACTTGCAAAACGCATTACAGGCACTTCTGAAAAAGGTATTACTCATTAATTATTAAATTTAACAGCACAACGCAAAATGCAAGATTTTAAAAGCGTAAATATATCTAGAAAATAATCGGTATTAGAACCTTGGACTAGCTGCGCGACGGCTCGGACCCTCAGACCGCGCGTGAACGCCAAAGAGAGTAGGTTTAGCAGGTATGGGGACAGAGTGGTGCAGTGGTGCAGTGGCGCCAGTGGTGCTAGTGTGGCGAGTGGTGCTGCGTCAGATGGGTGGCCTACCTCGCCGGCGCACGGTGGCTGGCGGGTATGGGGCCAGTGTGGTCAGTGGTGCCACAACGGGTGGCAGCCTCACGTGAGATGGGTTGCCTACCTCGCCGGCGCGCGGCGGCTGGATATTATGGAGCCCAGTGTGGCAGCGCGTAATATCTACTCATTGTTCAATGTAATACATCCGAAGGTCTGCTAATGTAGTCTGTTTCACTCTGGTTCGCGGCGGCAACTATCTCTGGTTCGTGTCTCTCTTTCAGAGTGCATTAGCAGAACTTTTGTTCGACAAAAATGCGTATTATCTCGCGTCTAAGCGTATATGGGGTATGATAAAATATTTTAATTTATTGAAAAGGTGTCGCCGAGGGTAGGGTTGAAGGATGATGCCAGAGGAAAATAACACGTTGGTTGAATGCACTGACTTTTAACGAATCCAAATGTAAAGCCTTAACAGTAAACACAATCACAATTTTATAATCGCATATGCTGTACACACAACGCGCACAATACAATAAGATACAAAAGGGATACAAAATAAAATTAAAAATAGGGTGCTTGCCTTTTTAGTCGCCCTCTCCTAAAAGTAGAACTAGGTCTCTCAGATTGCAGGCTCTATCACCGTCAAGTTCATCATCAGCCTCTGTATCGCTACTGGTCTCGGTATGCCTGTAGCGATCGTAACTTCTAGTGTCCGTATGCTAATGTCCGTGTGTTGTCGCTGAGTATGTATCTCTTATCGTCATATGAGCAGAGACCGCGCTTCGTGGAGTACGTTGTCGCAAGATGGTGTTGGCCGTCTGTACCAATTTTAGTAAAGCCCACGCGCATCTCTCCTGAACTCCGTAACACTGTCTCGTAGTCGTCAAATGTGAGGGAATGGAGTGCCGATCTAGGAATGCCCTTACCAACGCTCTTTTCCATCCCATCATAACGCTTAAATGCATACATCTTTGGTCGAAGGCCGGCGAAAGCCTGGATCGGCACACCATTCATCTCGTCCCTGAGCTTACCATATGTCTTCTTGTTCTCTATGCTGTAAAGAAAGTGGTCCTCTGGATAGTCACTCGTGTCGAAATAGGCATGCAAGTCCTTCATGTCATCGTATATGTCGTGTGTGCGTATACTGTAGATCAGAGAGTCTGTGTCAGTGGCTAATACTGTCAGGTTCTGTCCGAATCGCCTCTTCATGATGTTGTAATGGAAATCATACATGATCTCCTTGCTAATGTCTAAAATAACCTGGCCCGTGTAAGCAGGCCGATTAAAGGTAATTGTAGCCTTCCTCCTCTCAACTGCAATTAGGTCATGATCAAATATCTCAAAACTGTGAAAAAGTGGGCTTTGAACAAGCTTCCTAAAAATATCTATCTCCCTCGTGCATCTCACATTTCGTCTGCGTCGTAAGTTCTCCATGGTCTTGCCAAAAGTAGAATTTGAATAAGCCTTCCAAGCCTTAATCTAAAATTTTGAGTCAGCCTTCTTCCGCATGTCGGTATTGTAATTAATAAAAGGAGCAAGCCATGCCTTCTGGATGAAAGTAATAATTCTGTGAACTCTCGTCAATTTCATGCCTAGCTGTAAATACAGTTTTAGGGTTGTGCCATAAACTACATAATTTTGCTTATCGTTCAAATTTGGGATAAGTTTTGGCGTAGTGGAGGTCCTGGTTAAATTTAACTTTGAATGTAACTTCTTCTGCAAAAGAGACAAGTTTCCGTAAGAAGGCTTTATACATTCTGGCGCCAATGGATAGTCGTTATGATAGTCATGTAGGGATGTGCAGTACTCTAAGTCAACCTCAAATAGGAAACCCCACTCATCATCCACCTCGATATCCATGATTCGATCAGCATTGAACTGGGAAACCTCACTAGTAGTTAGAAATCGGAAGTCACTCACAGGAAGAGGGCGACTCATTGCAGCTGCGTACAGGGCATTAGCATCGTAGTACATAATATAGGTCCTCTCCCGAGTCGGATCATATGATTCGGGGATGTAAGGATTATTGGCCACAGCATGCCTCTCATTAATAGAGGCAACACCACCTCTCATACCCGCCTCCCAGAGTAAATGATCATCAAGGCTGGTGAGCAGCTCTACTTTTTGGAGTGTTTTCAAAAGTGCTGCGGACCATGAGAAACCAGGTGTGGTATAATAATGAATAGCATCTAGCTTAAAATGGCTTATTGTAGCAGATCTAAAGTTCTCCATCACATCTGCCAGAAGTAAGGTGTCCCCTAGAAGATACAAATCATGATAGTCCCACAGATTATCCATACTGAAAACCCTGAAAACAGACTGGGCATGTGCATAATCACCCTCACTTACAACAGCTCCTGTAAGATCACTTCGGAAAGCCTCTCTCGGGGGTAGACACGTCTCATGAAACCTATCCAGACAGTGAAAGTAATTATAAGGATAGACCCCCTTTCTTGCCATTAAACTAAACTTCTCATCATCTGGAAAAACCGTCCTGAGCATACTCAAATCGGTCGGGCGAAGGTCCTTCACCAATGTGTCTAGCGAACTGCTCATGAACCCAAATGAATCTAAAAACCTCAGACGCCCCCAGGTAAACGAGACATACTTCTCCTTGTTCTTAGGAATCACTGATAGATCTGCACCATCTGGGAGCTCTCCCAGAGCAGAAATTATATGGTGTGCATCGTAACTAGACAGATTGTGCATAACAATCGGGATGAAATCTCGGCGCTTCAAGTTAAGATTACAGCCTTGGCAAGCAGCACCCCTAAAATTGTCCTTTTCTTTTGTCCAGTCATGATCCCTGACTTAGGGTACGTCTTGGCGAGGGGCAGCCTCGCCGCACAAGTAGCAATGGGTTGCCTGCTGGAAAGCCTCTTCACTCTCCTCTGTCATGTCTATCTCGTGCTGCTGGCTCTCACGAAGCTGCGTGATACGATACTCCTCACGCTTAAGGCGGAGTAGAAACCGTCTCATGAGGTTGGACCCACCATGCTCAAGAACCGGCTCCTGCAACATGCTCCCGTCAGGCCCCACGATTACATACGCAAAACCGCAAGCAAGGTGTGAATTCAGCTTCGTTGTAGAAGAGCGAGCAGGGTCGGGGAGGGCTGTGGTATACGGTACTAAAATACTCTCTAGATCACAATAAATGACATGGTCATGCTTAAGCTGTTTATCATAATCGGTAAACTTTAATATAGAATCTCTTACGCTAGGCATGCGGATTGCTTGGGCCCCGTGCTTTATGCAGCGTTCTCTGTGCTCAAGATGCAATCTCTTGGAAGCTCTCGGCGTAAGACAGTTTTCACACCAAAATAACCGTTTCCTACACCTGGTTAGATGGGCAAGGAATCTACTCAGATCCTTCACAAGTACATAGTGGTAGTCATGGTCATCATTTTCGTCAGATCCTCGTAAGAGCAGCAAGTTTACATGATGAGCGCGCACTATTGGCGCTACCCGCAGAGGTACGATCGCCTTCTCCTCGTCCTCCAACCCGAACACAGAAACACTGACGTTCACGTTGTGCCGCTCAAATACTGAAATTTTGTCTACTTTGACAGGAAAGGACAAGCCCGTCAAGTTAAGCTCTCGCAATCTCGTTCTGTAATTGCTGACTCTCTCTGGGTGGGCTGCTGGCAGACGCAAACCGGCCAGACATGAGTAAAGAGAACACTTGTTGTCGTAATTCTTAATGTTCACTGGTCCCTTCGATGATCTCTTTAACCACTCTGGCACTGGCCTGTATGAAGCCTGTAATGAGGATTGTAAAAAGTGTGTTAGAATTGAAGAAAGGGAGGAAGCTTCTGTAAACACTACTAATAGAGCAGTGTCAGTAAATTTAGCACAAATTGTACAAGTAGACCATATGAGTGGGTTCAATGCAATTAAAGGGACATTTGTGAATATAGTAACAAGACCAGAACACTCTGGCATCACTTCAAATCTCTTGAAGTCCAGAATGGATTATTGTTTAGAAAAAAAAAACATTCCACATGGGATCCTGAAAGGATACAATATCAATTAGTATTACCATCCAAATATGTAACTAATACCATCAAGCATCATCACGAGGAACTGGGAGAAATTAATCACTTTGGAGTGAATCGAACAGTAGCTCATATGCAACGATTCTTTTGGTGGCCTGGTATGCAAACTGATATCCAATGGTTTATCGCATATCGTAAGCCATGCCATAAACATAACGGGATTAAACAGAGATATAAGCCACAACTTGAAATATTTCAAGATTGGGTTTTGCATGGTAGATGGCATGTAGATTTTGCAGGACCTTTACATAAAAGTAAAGAGGGTTATACTTACATGATAGCTGTAGAATAATTTTCAGCATGGCCTGGGGTGGTTCTATTGTATGGTAGACTAGCATCAGAGATAGCAAGGGCTCTAAACTCATGTGTTTTCCATCTTTGGAGCACCACTTTCAGTAATGATGGGTCAGGCGAAGGAGTTACAATCTGACACTATGGCAGAAATTGCAAATCTATATCAAATAAAAAGATATAAGATATCAGTTAAACATCCAGAAG